>JAPEIP010000010.1:180241293-180333635 GCA_026120095.1 Capsicum chinense
TGGGATAGAGATAGGGGTGATCTAGAAAAATCTAAATTATGGGAGGGCTTTTCTAATGCCTTTTTTGATCATTTCTTTCCTCAGGAGCTGAGGAAAGCTAAGGTGGAGAAGTTTATAAATCTTAAGCAAGGGAGAATGACTGTCAAGGAATATACCTTGAAGTTCCATCAACTATCGAGGTATGCTCCTGACTTGGCGGCTGACATAATAACAAGAATGAGGAAGTTTGCTACTGGGTTGAATGGAGATTTGATCATGAAAATAAAGACTGCTTTGTTCATTAAGGATATAGGCATTTATCGGTTTACTGTCCATATACAACAAGTGGAGGATGAGAAGAGAAGGCAAGCGGAGTTTGGGGATAGGCAAGGAAAGATGGGCAGATTTTTTATTAGGGAGGTGCATAGTCCCAGGATGGTCGGGATGGCAGCAAGTGGCAGAAGAAGAAAAAATGGGGGAGCTCAGAATCATTTTCTACTGCCATTGCCCATTACCCAAAGTAGTCGGGAGATAGGAATCATCAGGGAAGTGATAATTTTTAGCCATAGGGTTCCCAATCTCAGATGAGTGGAGGTCAGTCAGTTTATTCATATCCTCCTGGTCTATTTTGTGGTCAACCCCATATGGGTTATTGTGAAGAAGATAGGGACAAATGCTTTAGGTGTGGCCAACCAGGTAATCATCTCTGGATTGTCCAGTTAATAAGGTCGCTATAGTGGCGAACAACGTTCCTATCGCTTCATCTTCTACTCTTAGACCTGGTGGTGTTGCATCAGCTTTGTTACTACTCCTGGTTCTAGTATTGGCGAAAATAGGTTGCATGCTTTAGCATCCCGGTAGGAATCTGAGGCATGATGTCATTACTGATGTGTTACAGCTCTTTTCCTGCGACGTATATTTTTTGCTTGATACATGGTATAATCTTTATTACATAATTCCTTATGTGTCTCTATCTTTTAGTTTTGATCCCGATGTGATTTTGGATCCTTTTTCAATTTCTACACTGGTAGAAGACTCAGTTATTGCTAAAAGGTCGTATTTTTCTCTAACTTATGTGGTAAACACGTATCGAGGCCCTTTCATCAGGTGGCGCTGACCCCATATATCCCAAGGGTGAAATTCTAAATGACAAGGCTACACCTCCCAAGTTAATGATTTCAAATTTCATGCTAATCCTGTTTCCTTAATATATATATGCATTTCATTTTTCATTGCATTGGTTGGTTGGTTTTGGGTTGTTGGTATTATTTTATCTTTATCCTTAAGTTACATATAAAAATTCACCCGATAACTGTCTTCGTACCTGTATCCCCATGCAATATAGGGACCGAAGCTTCTTTTTCTTGTCTTGCATAGTTATTAAGTGTTTGATTGGTTCAAATATTGACATTGAAGTAGTGAGTTTCCTTACTTTGGAATGCACACATTTCATGGTCTCCTTATCTTATATCACAAATTTATTTATGACTCGGATTAGCTATTATCAAAGGCATTTCCCGACATATTATTGACTTAGGATTTATAGAGGCTTATGGATAACTTTGGACTTATGTAGGTTGGATGTTGAATGTTGATACTAACGAATTGCTTGACTTTATTATATGATGATTACTAGTCTTATTTTTGCTATCTTATTATATATTTGGAGTTTACCTTATATTTATGGATTGATGCGATGGTTAGGTAGGGGTTATCAGGGAAATCTATGACCCTTGTTGGGCTTTATATGCCCCTATGACAAGGACCGATTTTAGGTCATGTCAAGTTGGTATCAGATACTAGGTTCATGGTCAATTGGGTGTCCATAAATTCATGTCGAGTAGAGTTTTTTATGGGTGTGTAGCGTGACACACTTATAAGAGAAGGGTTACTAGGCATTTAGGAATATTCCACTTTCTTCTTGTTATTTTGAGCTATCAAGTTTAAAGTCTTGAATTCTTCTGATTTCCATTTATTCATCTTTCAAATCATGCCTCAAAGAAAAACTAAAGTTCTTTCAAACTTTTCTGTCCCAACTAGGATGATGTTAATGGGACTCTCTCAACTTACAGAGTCCATACTCGGTCTAGGGGTCTAGTACTTGATGGTCTAGGAGTTCCATCAATCCCCTCTAGTACTCCTCCTCAGTCACCTCAAAGGGATGCTACCAATGTTGAGTTTCATCGCTCCATTACTTTGTTGACTCAATTAGTAGCTTCACAACTTGAGCATAGTGACCTTAGTGCTCTATCTTATGAGGCCATGAGGGTTAGTCATTTCATGAGGTTGGAACCTCCTATGTTCATCCGTATCAAGGTTGAGAAGGATCCTCAAGGTTTTATTTATGAAATGGAAAAGATCTTATAAATTATACATTCTTCGGTGATTGAAGGTGTTGAGTTTTCTTCCTACCAATTGAAAGACATGGTGTAACAATGGTACAAAGATTGGGAAAAATCAAGGGGTGAGAATGCTAGTGTTGTTGTTTGGAAGGAATACTTGTTTCCTTAAGAGTTGAGAGAAGAAAAAGTAGATGAGTTTGTGAATTTGAAGAAAGAAAGGATGTCTGTTAAAGATTATGCATTGAAATTCCATCAGTTGTCTAGGTATTCTCCTGAGATGGTTTCTAGAATGATGGATAGAATGCATAAATTTTCTTTAGGGTTATCCTATGAGTTTGTCCTTGAGAGCAAGGCGGCCTTGTTGATTGAATATATAGACATCTCTCGGTTGGTCATGTATATAAAACAAGTAGATGAAAATAAAAAGAAACAAGTTCATATTTATGAGACATAAAGAAAGAGGTATCAATTTTCTAAACAAAATGAGGGCCAAAGGTTTGGTGGTAAGTGGCCAGGGAAGAAATAAGAGAGTTTGGGTTCTTTCTTCTCAGTTAGTGCTCCATACCCAAAGTCATTGGGTGATCATAGATCTTAGATTGAGGGATTTATTCCGAGCATAGGGTGCCTAATCTCAGATTAGTATGGCTCAGTAGGCTCTATCCTGCCAGCCTTGTAGATTTTATAGGAGGTTGCGCAATAGGTTTTATGCAGAAGGGAAGGATAGATATTTTTTTATGGTCAGAGTGGTCACATGCAGTGTGACGGTCCTATTAGGATGGCTTCTGGGGCTAATACGGTCCCTATTGGTTCTTCATCTGTTCCTACACAGAAAGTTCCTTCTTCTGCTACTGCTTTAGTTTCTACCTCTATTACTGATACTGGCCGAAATTATTTATATGCACTTGCTACTCGCCATGAGTTGGAGGCATCTACAAATTTTATTATAGGTATGTTAAGACTTTTTTCCCGCGATGTGTATTCCTTGATTGATCTAGGGTCAACTTTTTCATATATGACCCCATTTGTGGCTGCGTATTTTGGTTTTGGTCCATAGTATCTGTTAGTTCCTTTTTCTATTTCAACAATAGTAGGAGACTTTGTGGTTTTTAAAAGAGTCTATAGGGATATGTAGTAGTTGTTGGTTGTATAAGAACTTTGGTAAACTTAATAGAGTTAGACATAGTTGATTTTAATATTATTCTGGGGATGGATTAAATTCCCTAATGAGCTGGTCATTAGATGGAAAGGGGGTTCTTTAGTGTCTAAGGTGAGGTTCATCAACTATCTTAAAGCCCAAAAGTTGATTTCAAAGGGGTGTTTGTACATATGGTCCAAGTTAAAGATTGTAACTCAGAAAGTCCTTCTCTAGAATCAATTTTCATGGTTAATGAGTTTTTCGAGGTCTTTTTTATGACTGTCCTAGTATTCCTCGTTATAGGGAAACTTATTTTTGGATTGACCTTGTTTTCGACACTCATCCTATTTATATCCCTCCTTATAGAATGGTTTTAACAGAGTTGAGGGAGCTTAAAGAGAAATTGAAAGATCTTTAGATAAATGTTTTGTCCATCATAGTCTATCTCCTATGAGTGCTCCCATGCTGTTTGTGTGCAAGAAGGATGGTTCCCTTCATATGTACATTGATTATCGTTAGTTGAATAAGGTGACCATAAAAAATAAGTCTTATCTTCCTAGGATTGGTGATTTATTTGATCAACTTCAAGGTGCAAAGTATTTTTCTATGATTGATCTGACATCAGGTTATTATCAATTTAAGATTAGGGAAGTGGACATTCCTAAGGATGCCTTCAGGACCCGATATGGTCATTATGAGTTCCTAGTTTTGTCCTTTGGGTTTACCATTGCCCGATGGAATTCATGGACTTGATGAATAGGGTTTTCTATCCATTTTTGGATTTGTTTGTTATTGTCTTCATAGATGACATTTTGTGCTATTCTAAGAGTGAGTCGGATCATGTCAATCACCTTCGCATCGTGTTTCAAACTTTAAAGGATCATCGTTAGTATGTCATGTTCTCTAAGTATGAGTTTTGGTTGAAGGCTGTGAATTTCCTTGATCATATTATCTCTTTTGAAGGAATCATGGTGGATACCCGAAAGGTTGTTGTGGTTAAGAAGTGGTCTAGACCTGCGACTCTAACTGATATTTTAGATCTTACCCATTGGTATATCCAGTACAATAAGAGGTTTCTAGAGAGTTTTTTTATGATATCTTCCCCATTAACTATGTTGACTCAGAAAAAGTCCAAGTTCTTATAGTTGGATGTGTGTAAGCGTAGTTTGTAAAGGTTGAAGGATAAATTGAGTTTGGCTCCTATTTTGACTTTTCCCGAGGTTAATGAGGGTTTTATAGTGTATTGTGATATTTCTCATATCGAGCTTGGTTTTGTGTTGGTGCAATATGGTAGGGTGGTGTCCTATGTTTCTAGGAGATTGAAAGTTCATGAGAAGAACTACCCTACTCATGATTTGGAGTTATTGTCCATGGTTTTGGTTTGAAGACTTGGCATCACTATCTCTATTTTGTTCATGTTGATATTTTTTCTGATTATTAGAACTTTTAGTATGTGTTTACTCAGAAGGAGTAGAATCTCATACAAAAGAGGTGGCTTAATTTGCTAAAGGGCTATGATATGAGTCTCCTGTATCATCCAGGTAAAGGTAACATTGTTGTTGATGCTATTAACAGGTTTGCTATGAGGAGTTTCGCTGATGTTGATAAGGACAAGCGGGAGTTGGTGAAGTACATTCACTGATTGGATAGTCTTTGAGTTTCTCTCTCAGAAGTGGATGATGGTGGTGTATTCTTCCATCCAGTATCGCAGTCGTCTCTTGTGGTTGAGATAAAGGAAAAGCAAATATTGGATAATGACATAATAAAGATTAAGAGTAATGTGGGTCAACAAAAGGTTGTTTGACTTTGTAATTGGTGGTGATGGTATCTTGAGGAACAAAGGTAGGTTATGTGTTCCTAATGTCAATGGATTGAGGGAAAGTATTATGGCCAAGGCTCATGGATCTCAGTATGCTAGTCATCTCGGTTCTACAAAGATGTATCATGATCTTAGGGAGTTTTATTGGTGGAATACTATAAAGAGAGATGTGGCTAGCTATGTGGCTAAATATATGGTGTGTCAACAAGTGAAAGTTGAGCACTTGAGGCCCGATGGTTTTTATCAAGAGATAGATTTGCCCGAATGAAAGTGAGAAGTGATTAATATAAATTTCGTCACGGATCTTCCCCAATATCGGAATCAATATAATTTTATTTGGGTTGTTGTGGATAGACAGACAAAGTTTGCTTATTTCTTGTCAGTAAGGACAAGTTATTCAGCAGAGGATTATGCTAAGTTTTACCTTGCAGAGAATATGATGTTGCATGGTGCTCTGGGTTCAATAATTTTAGATCATTGTACTCCGTTCGCATCTCACTATTAGAGTTAGTTTTAGAAAGGTTTGGGGACTAAGGTGTGCCTCAGCACAACTTTCCACCCATAAACGGATGGACGAGCAGAGAGTACCATCTAAACATTGGAAGATTTGTTGTGTGCTTGTGTGATCGATTATGGTGGCAATTGGTATGACCATTTGCCTTTGCTTGAATTTGCCTATAATAATGGCTACCATTCTAGTATTGGTATGGTTTCTTTGGAGGCATTGTATGGTAAGAGATGTTGTCATCCTATTTAGTAATATAAGTTTGGTAAGGGTAAGTTGATTGGTCCTTATTTGGTTCACTCAACCTTGGAGAAGGTCAAGATGATCCCGCAATAGGTTGAAAGCCGCTCAAAGTTGTAAAAATTCCTATGCGTATGTGAGTCATAGGGATTTTGAGTTTAATATTGGCAATTGGGTATTCTTGAAGGTATCTTCCATGATGGGAGTAATGCGGTTTGGTATGAAGGGAAAGTTCAGTCCCCAATATGTTTGTCCATACCTGACATTGAAGAGGTCTTGCAATGTTTTCCATGAGTTGGAATTTCCCTCTAGTTTGAGCTCTATACATTAGGCATTCTATGTGTCCATATTGCGGAAGTGTATAGGTGATCCTTCATTCTTTGTTTCCTTAGAGAATGTTTGTGTTTTGGACTCTTTATCCAATGAGGAGATCCTGGTGAATATCTTTGATTGACAAGTTTACCAGTTGCGAACGAAAGAGGTGGCTTCAGTGAAGGTCCTATGGAGAAACTAAAAGTCTGAAAAAGCTACTTGGGAGGTGGAAGATGACAAAAGTCCAAGTATCTGTATTTGTTCCCCATTCCGGAAACAGGTGCTTAAGGTATACGTTAACCTTCTTGACTTGATTTGTGCCTTTGATGAGAAATGGAGGTCAAGTCCATATATTGCAAATTGAGCAAATGTTTGATAGACTATGTGTAACGCCCCAAAATTTCATCCCGAGACGCCACACGGTGCTTAAGGCTACACGTAGCCCCAAGCTAACCCTCGAAGCTAGACACTACCTTATGGAATTTAATTCAACAATAGTCATGCATAATAAAGAGATATACCACATCGGGTTGAAGAGAATTACTGGAGAATACTAGACTATATAACCAAAATATATTGAATGTTTGTACACACCAAACCTCTAGTCCGACAAAGCCTCTATACATCAGAATCAAGGAGTCATTGGGACAAACCCCCAACTGACTCAATAGTACTAAAAATCATAACAACAAAATGATATCACAAAAATACAGACACGGTCCTCGAACCATAAGGACTCACTACTGGGGGAACGTAGTTGAGGCACTCGAATATCTCTAACACGGCTGCGGCTGAGTTCCTGAACCTACATTACAAGAAAAATGTAGCCCATAGGAAAATATGTGGGTTAGCACTTTGGAATGTACTGATTATGTGGGGGTGCAAGCAACAATGCAAATATCATCATCAATTTCATAAAAATATGCATAGGTACAATGATGGCTCACTTGGCTTGAGTTAGATTGAAACATACTTTTCATGATCTCATAGTAAATAAATCATATGATAAAAACCTAATAAATCATCATAAATCACTCAACTCTTCAACTCAAGACTCGGAGTGACACGGTAATTCAAGAAACTCAAATCTTATGGACATGGGAGGTTCTTATAATCGACATAAACCATGTGATCTACATGGATTCCAACGTTTTTCCCTCCTAAGTAGAGAACCCCACATTGGAGGAAGCATCGTACTCTTGCCAGAGAGTACAACCTAAATTTAGTGATCACAATCTCATACTCGGCCTCTAGCCCACAATTATCAATATCAATCCTACGGTGGCACGTATTTTTGGGGAAATATCATATTTTCCGCTCGTTCCTGAATACTACTCCCATACATAATCTCAGAATGCGTTAGGAAATCCACCACAAACATCACAAGGGTCTATCATGAAGACCAAATCAAATATCTTTCTCATTTATCAAATCATAATCAACTTGTGGATTCCTAACTCGACTCAAATTAAATCAATCTTTCTCAATATCAAAATTTATTAATTCAGTAAATCATGGCAATATCAATAACTTTGAAGAAATATCAAGACTCATTGTAACAACTCAATCTCATGAATCAATATACTCAATAATGCAATTTGTCATAACGAAGCTTAAAGCTTTACATATATCTTGAAAGCACTTGAAATATCAACTCATGGTAGAAATATGAAATTCACAATATTAAATATCAAGTTATAACTTGGGAATAGAAAAATAATCATGTATAACAAAGCTTGAACAATTTATATTCTCATAATCACATGATGAAGTAAATTGGGTATAAACCCACTTGCAAAATCATATAAATCCATGATAGAAATCAAAGCTTTGGGCAAAGAATGAAAAAATTGCTCTTGTTCAAAACCCCACATACCTTAATCTTTGGAATTGGATGATTTCTAGTGCTTGAGACTCTATCCGCACTTGTAATAAATGATTCTCAAAGACCACACTATGAGGAACTTGATTCTTGAAGAAATCTTAAAGATTTATGAATGATTTTTGGAAGATTAAATTTTCTTGATTGAAACCCTAATATATATTCTTAAGAAAATCGGATTTGAGAATTAAAAAATTAGGGTTTGGATGGGGATTTTCATATTTATATAGGCCTCCAAAATATGGAAAAAGACCAAAATACCCTTGCAAAAACGTTCCTTAATTTCTAAAAAAATAGCTGACGATATTCGTGATAAGCCATCAAACTTATGACAAGTCGTCACAAAATATCGTCACAAAAGGGTGGATTTTATGATTTTTTGCTTAAGGTTGACAACATTGGTGATAAGTCGTCACACTTGTGATGACTTGTCACAAATGTCATCACTGGGGATGGAAATCTGCCTAAGGCTGACAACATTGGTGATAAGTCGTCACACTTGTGACGACTTGTCACAAATGTCATCGCTGGGTTTTCCAGCGTGACATGTTGGAATGAAATTGGATGAATCTTGGCACTGATACTGGATTTGAGTGAAATTGGTATCGTTGGAAATCTAATTCAGTTATCTATCTTTTGGTAGATCATGAGCTCAATAATTCATAGTATAACGAGAGATATGATCATTTTAATTTAAATATGGCAATATCCTTCCCAAGAATTGAATCGATAAGGAATGTTTTGATTCACCTAATTGCTAGGACATCTTTGAGGCCTTAATACACATCACCCTTGATCAAAAAACAACCAAAGCACTATAATTTACTTCTCATGAGCTTGAGTCATGGTTGCACTATTTATTAGAGTCTCGGGGTATTAGAATATCTCCTCCTTGGAAACATTCATTCTTGAATGTTGCCAAATAGGCCAAGAATAAGAAAAAATAAGGACGTATAGCTGGAACGACTCACTAAAAAGGCTTACTTCACTCTATACCTTTGGATACCATAAAAATGCATGAATTCATGATGGAAGTAGACACACAGCTGAATCTTTAATAAGAAGGGGGCAGCATTAAGAAAGAATGCTACCTTCTGCTCGCTCCAAACTCACAGAAAACAGGTGATGGTACTTGTCTCACATATCAGCTTCGGCTTCCCAAGTAGCACCCTCAACAGATTGATTTTGCCAAAGCACTTTAACTAAAGGAACTTCTTTGTTCCATAGCCTATGGATCTGAAAATCCAAAATCATAACTAGAATCTCCTCGAATGAAAGGCTATCATGAATATCTAAGCTTTCAAAATAATCAACCACAACAGAATCACTAATACACTTCTTAAGCATGGAAACATGAAATACCAAATGAACACTAGACAACTCCGCAGGTAACTCCACCTCACATGCTACTTTTCCAACATAGCTTAGAATCCTGTACGGACTAACATAACGGGGACTAAGCTTTCCCTTCTTCCTAAATATCTTCACCCCTTTCATGGGTGAAACCTTTAAGTACACCAAATCATTAATATTAAACTTAAGATCTTTTTTTCTCACATCCGCATACGACTTCTGAAGACTTTGAGCGGTCTTCAATCTTTCTCGAATCAACTTAAGTTTTTCCATAGCCTCGAACACAGCATCAAGCCCAATTACAACTGCTTCTCCTACTTCAAACCAACCTATAGGTGATCTATATCTTCTCTCATACAAAGCTTTGAATGGGGCCATATGAATACTAGCATGGAAACTATTGTTATACGTAAATTCGTGCAATGGCAAGTGCTCATCCCAACTACCTTTAAAATCAAGCGCACCTTCCATAAATATGTCTTATAAAGTCTGAATGGTCCGCTTATCCTGACCATCTGTTTGTGGATGGAAATCAGAACTTAGACGAACTTGGGTACCGAGACCTTCTGAAAAGCCCTCCAAAACTGGGAAGTAAACTGAGTACCTCTATCAGAGATAATAGCAAAAGGAACTCTATAAAGTCTAATGAATTCTCGAATATACAATCTAGCATAATCCTCAGTTGTATAAGATGAATGCACTGGAAAGAAATGAGCTGATTTAGTCAACCGGTCTACAACAACCCAAATCAAATTATGTTGACAACGAGAAGGAGGCAAAACAATTACGAAATCTATGTTCACTTCTTCCCACTTCTAAGTAGGAATGCTAAACTCATTTATCACAACATCAAGCCTTTGGTGCTCTACCTTAACTTGTTGACAAGTATAACACGTTGCCTCAAATCCTGCTATGTCTTTCTTTATACCGTTCTACCAATAGATTTCTCAAAAATCGTAGTACATCTTGGTAGCACTGGGATGAATAGAATATCGCATGCTATGCACTTCATCCATAATTCTCTACCTTAGATCATCAACATTGGGAACAGACAAACTACCCTACAATCTCAACACACCATCTCTCTCTTAGGAGAAAACCTCTACCTTTAGTCCGTAATTGACTCCTTCAGTCTGACAAAACTAGCATCCCTGTCTTGCTTCTCCTTTACCTCTGAGACCAAAGAAAACTAAAAAGAGAGGTGGTGGTGCTGATGGTGACGCTGAATGAGAAGATGCCAATTATTGCGATGTTGATAGCGACGGTGGTGGAGGATAAAAAAGCAAAATATACAATCGTTATGTATAGGGTAAAAATAATGATGAATCTAGAAGAGGTGACAATGGTAGTGATAGTGATAATGGAGGAAGAGGAGGTGACGACGGTAACGACAATAAAAAGCTTATAAAGGAGGAGTAGTGGTGATGATGTATGGATCTTTGTGTAAATAAGGTGTAAGGATCTTTGTTTAAATAGTAAAACTTGAGGGTTTTAAAATTAGTGTCATTACCACTAATCATAAAATTATCACCTCTACTAATTATTTAAAACTTGTGTCACACTTTTTTAGTTTTGAGACTTTTTTTTAGTAGATTTGGTGTCTTATTTGGGGATTGAAACTTCCCTTTTGCATTACTACACAGTGTTTTATTTCCATTATTAGATCTTTTATAGAGGCCTCTAAATGCTCAATTGGGAAGGAGATGCACCACGAGGCCCAAGGAAGAAGCAATAAGAGATCTTGCTATTAAGGCAGTTTCAAAGGGTGCCAGAGTGGTTCACGAATTAAAAGCAAAGGTTTTCAGGGTAGGTCCCCTCCATACAAATATTATCATCATTACGGTTCGTTTAATAGGCCAGTTCTTACTGTACTTCAGCTTAATGATGGGGGTCAGCCCAGTTATAGTGATCATTTTATCTAGAGTGGTGGTTAAACTTTGAGAAAGACCATGTGATTATTGTCTTTCATGCCGAGATAGACACTATATTTATGGACAATACAAATAGATTGGAGCGATAGGGTGATTTAAAATATGGTCCTTTTAGAATTATATATGTGATTCATTCCAAGAAGTTAGTTGGGAAGGGGTGTCAAGATTTTCTAGCTCATAATCAGGATACATGTGTTGAAGTCCCTCTTATTGTATTAGTTTGGGTTGTATGTGAATTTTTAGAATTGTTTTATGATGATCTAGATTGGTTACCAATTGTGTAGGACATCAATTTTTGCATAGAATTAAAGTTAGTTATAAGAAATAATGAGTAAAAGATTTATTCATCCAAGTGTTTCTCCAAGGGGTGCTCCTATCTTGTTTGACAAGAATAAATATGATAGTTTATGTATGTTCATAGACTACCAATAGCTGAACATAGTTACAATTCATAACAAGTACCCACTTCCCAAGATAAATGACGTGTTTGATCAGTTATTAGGTTCTTATGGGTTTTCCAAAATTGACTTGCGGTCCTGTTACCATTAGCTTAAGATTCGAGTCAAGTACATTTGAAAAACTACTTTCTAAACTTGTTATGGTCATTATAACTATTTTGTAATGCCCTTCGAGTTTACTAATTCCCCAACTACTTTTTTTTTAAAAAAATAAAGGACCCTTGGATGGGTTAGCAAATGAGAAACACCCTTAGGCCTTGACATATCCACATAAAACAAAAAATACAGAGCAGTTCAGATGGTCCATAAGTAAACTAGCCTTCTCAGGAATGTTAACTCATATCCATTACCAATCAAGGACCTAATATCTAGGAACTCATAAATTAGGAAGACAATGTCTTTACATGAAAATAAGGCATCTCTAATAATATTCACGTATTCTCTTAAGATAATCAATCAATAAATAGACTGGGAGATGAAATATAAATAGACACATCAACAATCAACCTCCGGCCTTGCTGGGTATATCATCATAGTCAAACTACATCCTTGGGTATCTATATAATCATCACAGTGTCCTACGACCTTGCCTGGTATCAATATCATAATCACAAACTCCGTTAGCCTTGCGGAGTAATAATATCATCATCACAAACTCCTCTGACCTTACTGGGTATTAATATCATCAACACAAACTCCTCCGGCCTTGTCGGTCCGACCTTCCCGAATATCAATACTATCACAATATGAAATTGAATTATCGATATTAAAGATCAAGCCTCACATGAGATAAAGTAAATGACAAACCCCACTAGGGCTAAAGCAAATAAATATAAAGGAAAAGTAAAGAAGAGCATAACTCCAATAATCAACATTCGTCTCCCATATCAATTCATCAATAGATAGAAATATATGACATAAGTATTACAATTATCATTGGGTTTAGAAGGATAATTAGCCATATCCCATATATTCAATAAGCATGCCTTTTAAAAGCATTAGTGTCAAGGCCCACAATATTAGCAATATGAGGGCTTTCTAGCATGGTTACTAGATTTGTTAGTAAACGAAATTACAACTTGATTAATAGCATGACCCAAAGCCCAAAATAATAACTTAATTAATGGATCACATGATAATGTATACATGGTCTTAATTGATATGATAAACCATAGTACTAGTAGCATTAACTAATATTTAGTCAACAAACCATGTATATCACTTCTAATGTTCTTACCATAACATAATTACTAAAATAAGCCACATGCTTCCAAAGGACTATTTTCTAGGCAGTTAGTAGCCATCTAATGTCTTCAAGAGAATTATGTCAATCCAAGCTTAAGGTGTATCAAGGACCCCATTCTAATTCACTAATTACATTGTTAATACAACTTCTACTCGAAACAAGGCTAAAACATCTAAATCCATTCTTAGATGTATAGCAAGTTACCACTAGTCCTAAGGTAAAGGTCCTACCAAATATTACACCTAATTCAACCATAGTATCTAAGATACTTCCATTAATTTTGAGCACTAGGGCCAACTTACCCACAACACAAGTGATAAGGTCACTCACACCCAACTAGAGTAACTAAGGCATTCCCAATGCAAACCATGAGACATAAAGTCTAATTTCCAAAAGATTCAAGCCTTTAAGTAAAGCATTTTAGACAATAAATTAAGGTGACCTAAATGATACAACTAGCCCAAGTCCTACCATTTATCAATCCAACACCTAAAACACTTCCCAAATCTAGCAAGACATCATAATTATACTATAACATAACTCAATCTAGCAAGGAACAACCCTAACCTACCTCAAATCCAAAGAAAGCTCACAAACCGCTAAACCTTTGCTTTTTCTTTTCGAGAAACTTCTTCAAGGTAAAAAGCTAAAAAAAACACAATATGCATATTAAAATGAGAACAATGATACTTATATTGCACCATTATGCTTTGGGTCGAAAAATGACACCAAAAACTCCAAATGGGTCCCAGTTGTGGAAAACATATTTTTCGAGGTCAACCCAATGTTCATACACCATCAAGTAATAATAATCCTCAAGAAATAGGTGAGGGCTAAGATTATTTGGGGCTAAATCAAGCATCTAAGCCAATTGGGGTTTTTGTAAAAAATTCAAGATATAAACATGTAATGGAAGGATTCATACCTCAAATTCGTTGTTAATAACGAAAATATATGTTATGTAAGATCCCAAGAGGTACCCAAGACTCAATTTCAAGTTAACACAATATTCTAGGGTTCCTAGGACTTAAGAGTGAGGAAAGAGTGCCCAAAACACAACTTAAATCATCTTTTAATACCCTTTGAAAGCAAAAAGGTGGTGCGATCGCCATCCATGGATCGCAATTGTGAAATGGCAATCGCCGTTCATGCTTGTGCAATCGCGACATCCTCCCTTTGCCCCTAGTAACTGCTGAAACTTAGAATAAATTCAAAATTTCATCCAATGCCTTGAGATTCCTTTGAAATCTGATATAAGCAAATGAACTATCTAGCCACACTAAATTTGATGTTCTGGAGATATTGGCAAAGTTGTATTTTCCATTCGAGGTCGTTTCAACCAAATATGGGTCCTACACTCGAATTTCCTATTTTTTAACTTTCCAACGAATAGGTCAAAATGAGTTTAGGGACATTGAGACCCAAACCAAAGGTCTACCTAGCGTAAAATTGATATTCCAGAAATAGTGGCCCAGTCGAAATTGGATCCGAGATCATTTTGCTAATGTTTTTGCCGGGTGGCCATTTGGAATAAGTGAAAACTTCTAAACAAGGAATTAACTCTAAAACCTAAATGAACTGCCTGGTAATCGAGCTATCAGTTCCAGCAAGTCATAAATGACTTGGGGAAGCTATGGAAAAGCTCTAATGGTTACAATAAGTGGAAATATGGGAAATGACCTGAAGGGTTATTGCAATATCCACTACTACAAGAACTTTTATCCCCAAAAGTTAAAGATGAGAAAATTCTTGAAGTTTCAATAAGTTTGGGATACTAGGACTGCATCTCTCTCTTGATCTCCTAAGTGGCCTCCTCCACTGGGCAGAACCTCTACTGAACATTAACTATGGGAAGCTCTCTAGTACGTAGCCGCCTCATATCACTCACCAAAATAAGCAGGGGCTCCTTCACATAGGTCAAACACTCATCCAGTTTAATTGAGTCCCATCTAAGCACATGGGATGGATTAGGAATATACAACTGCAATATAGAGACATGAAAAACTAGATGAATAACAACAAAATTCAGAGGTAAAGCCACTTATAAGATACCTCACCAACTGCACGTAGAATTTCAAAAGGACAAATATATCGAGGACTGGGCTTACCCTTCCTCCCGAGTCTCACCACACCCTTAATGGGCAACATATGGAGAAATACACGGTCACCAATTCCAAATCACAAGTCATGAAGCCTCTGATCTGTATAGGCCTTCTGCCTAATCTGGGATGCTCTCAGCCTATCTTGAATCAACTTGAATTTATCCAACGAGTCCTGAAAAAATTATAACATGGGACCTCACCTTAGAAGTCTCAAACAAAATGACTAAGGAACGACATCTCCTACCGTACAAAGCCCCAAAATGTGACATCTCAATACTCGAATGATAACTGTTGTTGTACGCAAACTTTACCTAGGAAAAGTGTTGATCCCACTGGCCTAAAAAATTCATAACACATGCTTGGAGAATATCCTTAAGTACCTAAATAGTCCGCTAGGACTGACCATCGGCATGCTGGTAAAAAACTATACTCAAATCAACCTAAGTGCCCAATGTTTGCTGAAATAATCTCCAAGACCTCGAAGTGAACATACAGTCACGGCATGAAATGATAGAAATGGCCACCTCATACAAATGGACTATCTCCCGAATATAGATATGTGTTAATCTCTCAATAGTAAAGGTCAGTTGAATAGGAATAAAATATGCTAACTTAGTCAAATGATTCACAATAACCTAAATGCTAATAGAAAATGGGATGTATGAGGCAAACCGCTAATGAAGTCCATAGTAATCCATTCCTATGTCCACAAAGGAATGGGCAACCTCTAAGTCAACCCACCAGGTCGCTAATGCTTGTCCTTTACCTGCTCAAAACTTCTAAGTGTACCACACCACTTTTCATGCCATTCCACCAATAATGTTGCCTCAAAGATCTATATATCTTAGTTGTACCAGGATAAATTAAATATCTAGAGCGGTGATCCTCATGCTAAATTGACTTAGTCAAATCACCAATCTGAGGAACATACATATGACCATCAAACCTCAAAATACCCTTAGAATCAGTAGTGAGCCTATCAGACCCACCACTTAACACTTAATCATGACGCGAGCGAAGCATGATATCCTCATATTGAATATTACAAACCAGCTCAAATAGTAAGGATCTCACCTCTACACTAGACAAAATTGTCCTGGGGTCCAAATTATCAAGTCAAACTATCACATTCCCTAAGGACTGAATGTCCCATGCCAAAGTCCTATAAGAAACTGATATATAAGCCAAACTACCTATACTCATTATGGAGGATTTAGCTCTCACTGGTTGATAAGATACTGAAGGCTACATTGATTGAAGAAAATATCATAATGCACCCCATACAAATATTGCCTCCAAATATTAAGTGTGAAAATTACTTCCACCAACTCCAAATCACGAGTTGGGTAGTTGCACTCATGCGCCATAAGCTATCTAGAAGCTTAAGAAATAACACTACCCTACTACATAAAAACATAACCTAGACCGACACCCAAAGCATCACAAAACACAATGAATCCTTTACCCTCAATAGGAAAAGCCAACAAAAGAGCTGAGGTAAGGAAATCCTTAAGCTTTCCAAAGATCGACTCACACACCTCGAACCATCAGAAAGGAACATCTTTCAGAGATAATCTAGTCATAGGGGATGAAATAGTAGTGAAGACCTTAACAAAGCGTTTATAATAATAGGCCAAACTGATGAAGCTACAAACCTCGGTTGGAGACGTAGGTCTAGCCTAATCACGAATCAGCTCTATCTTGGTTGGGTCTACCATAATACTATTCGTAAACACCATATGGCCAAGGAATTTCACTTATTCAAGCAAAAATTCACAGTTATAAAAGTTAGAAAAAAACAAATGACCTCTCAAAGTTTGGAGTATAATCCTCAACTATTACGTATGCTCCCCACTACTCCTTGAATATATAAGGATGTCATCAACAAACACAATTACAAATGAACACATGATTAATCAAATCCATGAACGCAGCTGGGGCATTAGTCAAGCCAAAGGACATCACCAAGAACTCATAATGACCATAAGACGTCCTACAAGCCATCTTTGGGATATCCTCATTCCGAAACCTCTACTTATGGTAACCAGACCTCAAATCATTCTTAGAAAACACCACCGCACCCTGAAAATCGTTAAATAAATCATTAATGTGAGGTATAGGACAATGGTTCTTAATCGTCACCTCATTAGGTTGCCTATAATCAATGCACATACCCATCAAACCATCTTTTTTATTTAAAAACAATATAGGAGCCCCCAATAGGGAATATTTCAGTCTAGTAAAACCCTTACCAAGAAGATCCTGAAGCTGAGAATTCAGCTCCTTATGCTAGGTAGGATCCATACGATAAAGTACCATAGAAATAGGTTGGGTGCCAGGCTTGAGGTCAATAGGAAACTTGATCTCTCAAATAGGGGGAATATCAGGCAAGTAAGTAGGGAACACATCAGGAAACTATCAAATAATACGAATAGAGTCAAGCAACAAACACTTCATATGAGTATCATAAATTTAAGTGAGGTAAGACTTGCAACCCCTCGAAATAAGTCTCTTAGCACAAATATAAAAGATAATCCCCACCGACTTATGACTAACTGCTCCTTGCCACATGAATGGGGTACAACAGGCATAGCTAAGGTAACGATCATGATAAAACAATCCATGACCACGTGATAGAGGGATAATTGGTCAACACCCAGAATCACATCAAAATTCAGCATATCAAGAATAGTAGATCATCACAAGTCATCACTAACTGTCACAACAGATGATCTAAATACTTAATTCACTACTAAAGAATAACCCATGGGAGTTGATCTGTGCAAATGCACAGATAATAAATAACAGGTCAACTCCAACTGTGGCGTATAATAAGAAGATATATAATAAAAAGTGGATCGAAGATCAAATAAAGCAAGAGTCAACTTGCAGAATATAAAAATTATAACTGTAACTACAATATCTAAAGTCTCACCCTCAGGTTTAGGAGGTACTGCATTTAACTAACCACGCGTGGAACCTGGCTAGGTGCCTGATCGAACTCGTGTCCTGCCTACCCGAGAACTACTTCAAGCACCTTAGTAATAACCCCTACGACTATGACAACCACCTCTACCTATGGGGTGAACTGCTTAAATATGGTAAGAACCCTGGGATGAAACAATTATCACCCCATGACAAGGGCAATCTTAAGAATAACATCCAGGAAGCCAAAAAATAAACTAGGGAGTCTAAACAAAACCAAAACCAACAGATCCAACAAACCCTGAATAACCTCTAAGTCTAAACTGACCCCTAGATGACCCTCTCAAAGATTGATCACCTTTATTACTAGGGAGAGTAATAGCACCAGACTGACCTCCATCAATAATCAGAAGAGCTATCTAAACTTGTCAACTGGGTTGACTAAGAGGTTAAAAAGATGGATATAGAGAATACCCAACATGAGAACTACCACTTCAAAATCTTAAACCACTATGGCTCCCACTATATCTACCCTAAAATCTAGTCCTCTTATCATGACCCTTACAACTCTCATGATGCATCTCCTCTATCACCCTAGCATGATCCAAAACCTCAGCAAAAGTCCTACTCACATCAACTAAACTCTTAGTATCCATATGAAGAGGGAGTTTCAATCCTCTAAAATGTTGAGAACTTTCTCATACTTAATATTAAAAATACAAGTCACACGCTTAGCATACTCATGGAATTAGCCCTCATACTCAGAAACTGTCATGGAGCCCTACTCCAATCTAGGGAACTGATCCATCAATCGATCTCTAAGGCTGCACTATATATACTTCTCTAAGAACATCTTGGAGAACTGAGTCCAAGACAAGGGGAAAAATCTAACTAGTCTAGAATCCATAAAACCTCTTCATCAATGATGAAAAGACAAATCATATTGAAATATGGTGTAGCCCGCGCCACAAGTCTCAACAAGGCCTAAACCACAAAGCTTATTCTCACAAGAAATAAGAAACTCATACACATCTTTGCCTAGGGCACTAAAAAACATTGGGAGATCCAACCTCTAGAATATACCCAATATTTTTTGCTCCTCAAAATACATTGTAGGCTAGTTCATAACTAGCTGAGCAGCTACCGACTGAATAGCTACTGGCGCAGAGGGAACCTTAACTCTAAGAGCCACAGCTACAGGCTACACCTCCACCTTAGTGCCACTTTGATTAATAGACTGTGCACAATTAGATAATAAATAATAAATAATCCCCAAAAGTTGAATCAAGGCATCTTTAAGTAATAAAAGAGGAACAAAACCTAGTGGATCCTGTGCAGGTCCTTGGCTCATCGATGGCTGTGGTGGATGAATCTCTTTCTTAGGTGAAGGAATAGGGTCTGGGGAAGGCAACCTATCCTTATACCTAGATAGGGACATATCACGAGAATGACCTTGACCTCCAAGTTATCCATGAATAAAGTATGATCCCTGGGCTCAATCTCGGGACCCTTATCTCATTTAGAGGTAGCACGTGTCTTGGGCATCTGCATAAGAGTAATGTCAGGGGAATATTATACAAACTAACTATGAAACTTAGGATAAAAAGAGTAAAAAAAGTGAAGAACTCATAAAAATATCCTATAGCCTCCCAAAGATAGGAAACAAACATCAACATTTTGATATACAGGACTCTACTAGGCACTGGCTCTTATGCAAATAATACTCATGAAACCTAAGCCCTGACACAATTTGTCATGACCTAATTTTTAGGTCATGATGTCACCTACTAAATTTGTCCGTAGGTAAGCCTGTCTCTTAACTATGATCTAATGCAATGAGTTAATTCTACAAAAAAATATAAGTATAGAATGAATCTAATGAACATAAGTTAAAATATAACCAAAGCTTTCTATCATAGATAAACAGTCACCATATGATACCAATCCCACAACTGGGTGAAGCCAGTACAAAAGTATCTAATGCCTATAGTACAACCTAAAAGACTTAAAGTATAGTCATTACATCTATCACAAATACTAAAGACTGAATGTAAAAGGTAGAGTAAAATTGGGAGACTCAGACTCCATAAGCTCACCCTATCACTAAGGGATCAACCCCACATGGGTACTCTATAGGCATAATCGGCATATTGAGCTAAGTCATGACATAAAGTTGGTAAAACACTAGATAATCCTAAATAAGTCAAGGTATAAAATTAAACCCGAATCATCTCCATCATCACTGTATATAATGAGTAAGTAAACTAAAATAATAACATAACAAATGATATTAACACATACCAATATTGTCATGTGTAAGAAATTGACAATTTGAAACCATAACGCATCACGTGAAATACACACAATCATGCATAGGTAAGAAGTTGATGCCCATATGCCAACTCATGTATAAAGTAAATAACTCATCACCACATCTGATAGTATGAGAAAGTACACCCAAGAGTGATAATAATAAGGTATTTAGCCAAAAGTGAATCCTACTCTCAATAATATTCAACTATATTTAACATTTATCATCAATCAGTCATTTTACCCAACTTTTTAAGTGTAACCAACATCAACCACATTATGACATTCCACACAATTACCAATATTATCTACATACCAATAATAGCCATTAGCTATAATGCATTAACTAAGCAAGGATTATTAACTAGTATATTAGACTCCTAGCCATCACCATACATAATTATTTATTATGTAGCTATTCACAACAAAGCTATTTTATTAGTCAACATCACTTACCTAACCAACAATTATCACTAATGTTACATACTTAAGTGAATCCCTAATTTAGACTAGTTTTCACTTACTAACTAGTCTTGATTAGATAATTAAACAATATCCATCACTAATCCGTAGTCTTCATAAATTATTGATTGCACTCCTTTATGAGAAATTAACACTAGCAGGCAACAACCGGTCTCCAAATATCAATAATTTGGCCATATGACATGTAAAAAAGTATATATACATCGAGCATATAATTTCCATACATAGGGATAGTTGGACTCAAACCCAGTAGATATACATAACACATCATCAATCATTCTCTAACCTTGCTGGGTATATCATCATAGTCATGCTCTAGCCTTGTTGGGAATCTTATCATCATCATAAACTCCTTTGGCCTTTTTAGGCATCAATTTATTAGCACAAACTCCTCCAACCTTGTAGGGTATCAATATCATAATCTCAAATACCTCCGGCCATGCTGGGTGTTAATATTATTACAATATGTAATTCAATTACTAAGATAAGCACCACAAGGTCTAAAGTAATCCCCATGAGTGATAAATTAAATGAAAAACCCTACGATAGCTAAAGTGAATAAACATAAAGAAAAAGCAAAGAAGAGCATACCTCTAATACTCAACATTCGTCTCCCATATCAATTCATTAATAGATAGACATTATGATATGAGTATTACAATTGTCATTGGGTTTCAAGAATAATTAGACACATAACTTCCCATGTAGTCAATAATAATGCCTTTTAGAATCATTAGTGTTAAGGTATACAATACTAGCAATATGAGGGCTTTCTAGCATGGTTACTAGTTTGATTAGTAAACAAGAGTACAATTCTATAATAGTATGGCCCAAAGCCCAAAATAATAACTTAATTAATGGTTCACTTGATAGTGTAGACATGGGCTTGATTGATAGCATAAACCGTAGTTACTAGTAGCATTTATGGTAGTTTAGTCAATAAACCATATACATCGCTTCTAATGTCCTTACTGTAACATAATTACTCAAATTAGCCAATATGTTTCCAAGGGAACATTTTCTATGCATTTAGTAGCCATCTAAAGTATTCATGAGAACTATGTCAATCCAAGCTTATGGTGGGTCAAGGACCCCATTCTAATTCCCCAATTACATTTTTAATCAGACTTTTACTCAAGACTAGGCTAAGGTATCTAAATCCATTCTTAGATGTATAGTAAGCCACCACTAGTTCTAAGGTAAAGGTCCTTCTCAATATTATACCTAATTCAACCTTAGTATCTAAGATACTTCCATTAATTATGAGAACTAGGGCCAACTTACCCACAAAATGAGTGAAAAGGTCACTCACACCTAACTAGAGTAACTAAGGCATGCCCAATACTAACCATGAGACAAGAAGTCTAATTTACCCCAGGTTCAAGCCTATATGTCAAGCATTTCAAACTATAAATTCTAGTGACCTAAATGATACAACTAACCAAAGCCTTACCATCAATCAATCAAACACCTAAAACACCTCCCAAATCTATCAAGATATCATAATTATACTTTACCATAGCTCAATCTTACAAGAAACAAGCATAACTTGCCTAAAATCCGAAAAAAGCTCATGAACCACTAAACTGTTGCTTTTCTTTTCTAAGAAGCTTCTTTAAGGTGCCAAGCTATCAAAATCATAATCTGTACATTATATAAAGAACATTTACAACCATATTTCACCATTGTGCTTTAGGTCCAAAAATAACACCAAAACCCCCAAATAGGTCCCACTTGTGGAAAGCATATTTTTTGAGGTCAACCCAATATTCACTCACCATCAAGTAATTATAACCCTCAATAATAAGTGAGGGCTAATCTTATTTGGTTCTAAATCAAGCCTCTAATCCAATTGGGGTTTTGGTAAAAAATTCAAGAAATTTAAACATGAAATAGAAGGATTCCTACCTTAAATTCTTTGTTAATCATGAAAATGTATGTTGTCTAAGATCCCAAGAGGTACCCAAGACTCAATTTAAAGTTAACAAACCATTCTAGGGTTTCTAGGTCTTAAGAGAGAGTGAAGAATTCCCAAAACACAATCTAAATGGCCTTTAAATACCCTTTCTTATGTAAAGAGGTGGTACAATCGCCATCCAAGGACTGCAATCACGACATCCTCCCTTTTCACCAGTAACAACTGAGGTTTGGATGAAATTTCAAGTTTTTTCCTATTCCTCGAGATTTATTTGGAATCTGATATAAGAAATTAACTATTTAGAGTGATTGTTATCTCTATAGTAGTTCTAACCTTAAGTTTTTTGCCTAGACTTCCAACTATCTAAGTTAGAACCTTATCCCTTGGCTCAAAAACCCATCACCTTATTCTCTCAATACTTTGGATTCTCTAAAAATTTAAAATCTTCACATCTAGGTGTCGTACCTTGTGAACTAATTGCATTGATCTTTTTTTTTGCCACTACTGCAAATTATTTTTTAGGCCACCCAATCTCAGTCCTTAGTTATTCTACCTCTTAATCTACCAATTCATCTAGTTCTCATTTCTCTATGGATACTCTAACTACGTAAGTGTCTTTGGGTATGTTGGCATCTTGAGTATGCCAACTTCAGTTGGTTTTCATGATCCAATCTAGGATTTTTGAAGCATGCTCCCAATGTAGACTCATGAATGCCCCACCGTTTATAGTGTCTTTTATAACTTTTGAGTCTTAATTCAAGGCTTGAAATAAGATATCAAGCAAGTTTCTACCAGTATCTTATGATTTGGAATATTTAGTAGCTTCTTCTGAACCTCAACCAAGTCTTATATAGTTCCTCTGAATGCATCTTCTTGAATTTTTAATTCTCATCTTTCAACTATGATATTTAGGAAGGTGCAAAAAATCTATTCAAGAACTATGTTCTTAAGTCATCCAAATAGCAATCAATCCACAAAATAACTCAGCCAACTATAAAGTTGCCTCTCCGATTTGTAAGAAATAAAACAATCACAATATAATCACCTTTTAACTAAATGTATGTACATTATAAGAAGTTTTAAACCCCATAAAGTTCATCACATTCTTATTTTTATCATCATTAGGAAGGTCTGAGTAAAGCTCCTTAAGTTTCAGCAAGTGGATCATGGAACTAGTGATGTCAAACTTAGTCCTTGGAGTCAATTTTGGTAGAATAATATCACCAGTTTCTACTAAGTCCAAATAGTCTAACTCTTATTTTAGATCTTCATAGAAAGGGAGATACTATTGCAGAGGATGTTACCTCAATATCTTCTCTACCTATCCCTCTTATCACGTGCAACTAGATGGTTTAATTCATCTTGTCATGCCTTTCTTCCTTAGCATCCCGCCTACTAGCTTCTTTCCTAGAATTCTCTTTAACCATCAATCGAAAAGTGATCTATTCTTAATTTTCCTGACCATCATGTTGATATACTGGCTGATTTAAGATTTCAACCTCATCATGGACACCCTTGAGTGGGGATTCTTAATTATAAAGTCCTTCATTTATATTTATTCTATTAGTTCTTGAAGTTCTTTCAAGATACATATAAAGTGGAATCTAGGATTTTTCTTTATGTTTAGTATTGGGAATACATCGGTATGTACCTTAAAAACAAGAAAAAAGTAAAATCAGTTAACAACAACTAATAACCCAAAAAAGGACAATCAATTTACTCCATAACCACATTACCCAACAACTGTGCCAAAGTGTGATGTTGCCTAAATTACACCTATGAACAAAGTATAAAGTGATATCCAATGAAATTTAGAACCCAACTATGTTGGGGTCGATCCCATAGGGAATAGGTTGAAATATCAATCAATATGTAATTAAGTTAAACAATAATAATCTCTAATAAAAGAAGGGGGTGTTCTAAATAAATAATTAAGTATTAATGGCTACTGAGTTTTTGGATTTGTAATTAGATGAGATAGACACTAGAATTGTGTTCCCCCATAACTTTATAACTTCATAGGTTCTTCATACTTTAAAATATCTCTTGGTTCTTGGTATGCAGAATCAAGAGGTTATGTATACTTAGAATAGCTTTACACTCTTGTCTATGTGATATGCTCATGTAAGTTTTCTCTTTTCCATATTTAGCAATTTTGTGTTGATAACAACTACCATGGATCTTAAATAAGCCCTCGTGGATTATCAGGTCAAGCTATTTAGTATAGGCTTGTAGCTTCAAGTCTCTTTTGTTCATTGCTTTCTTTCTATCCTTTACTCATCCTTTATTCAGAGTAAAGATAAGACAAGTTATAAAATTGTACACCGCTTAAAATAAATCAAACCCAAGAAAACTACAATTCATGCATGAACACCGATTGAAAATTATTTTGTACTTCAAGATCTACTTTGTTAATTCATTATGGTTCCCACAATCCTAGTTGTTGTGTTTAACTATTCATAATTGCAAGAATTCTAGATGAATTTTCATAAGAATGCCTAATTACGAAGTTAAAATAATAAAATTAAAAACTCAAAGATCCCACTTTGAATTAAACCCTAAAATTTAATATTTGCAATTATAAGACCAAAAATGTGCCTTAGAACCTTCGAATAATGTAATGGAAAGTAAAAAAACTAATACAAAAGAATGACTAAGCGATTTCATAGACAAAATAAAACTTATCCAAAATATAACAGGAATGTTGAGTTGGTAATAGTATATGAACTGAAGGTGCGATTATCGTTTGATTCCACGATCATCTATGGTGCTTGTGGTATGTTCATGGAATTTTTCATCTGTAGATATTCTATTGTCTAATTCTCATTACAAACACTAATCTTCTACCTACAACCGTAAAATGCGGTTGTCTGATCCTTCTACACTTCAACTCCTACAAACTTTAATTCTTCTCCTTCAACCCATGATAGCCCCATAGAAACCCTAGAATTTAAAATTCGTTAAGGCTTAGAAATAATTTGATGGGGCTTTTCTAAAATATACCTTTTTTTATATAATTGTTGACCTATTGGATTGATGGAATAGATTCACTTTCACCAGAGCATTGTCTGTGTCCAAATCCACTTACAAAGAGTTCTTTATCTTCAAATTCATTGAGTTTTGCTCTTCATTTAATGGAAATTTTTGTTTGATAGTGTTAATATCATCCCTAGGTTCTGATTGGCATTGATAATTTAGGATTTACCCATTGGAGATCAACTTCTATTCAAATTTGAGAATTAGGGCTAGAAACTCTAATTTGCAAATTTGAAGTGTTGAGATTTTTAGGAATCAGGGATTTTGATATACGATAATTCCCAACACTATTTAGAATCTTTTGACAATGGTTTTATTAAAATGAATTTTGGTCAATGCTACTCCGCCAAAATTTTGAGCTTCCCTGACTCTCTTTTCCCCGACTAAGCTGGTTGAAAATTTAGTGAGAGGTGCATCATATATCTCTCCATCTTTCCCTAAGATTGCATTTGTTTGATTTTCACCAAATATGAGATGGATTTTCTGACATAACTTTTCCTTCTAGTTGCAATTCTGTTAAAATCTCCTTGCTTAGATTGGGCGATTGAGATAATAGTTTGCTCAAAAATTTTATTTTGTATGTAGATCTTGAGTGTAACTACATGTCGATGGCCTGGAACCACACATATCACTCTAGCATCAATTTTGGAAATAATTTCATGATCCAATTTTTGTTGTTCATCAGAAATCACTTTTGGTACCGCTACATTGATATGTGATTTCATAGTGTATGGGTTGGGTTTTTAGATTTTTGTTTTTGGGGTGTATGTTCATTTATATTTCACTTATTTTGAGAAAGGTTGATGACTTGTATTAGTCCATCAGTGTCTCTAGGTCATTCCAACATAAGCAAATGTTATGATCGCCTAGAGAGCATTTTTAGAAATTGAAATTAGAAGGAGAATAAGTAAGAAATCCAACTTATTTTATGGGATTGATGAATGGAGTGTTCAAGACTTACAAGGATTCCATTGTTATATTTGTTATTGATAATATTTTGGTATACTCCAAGTATTGGGAAGATCATGTGACACAACCCGAACTAGGTCCTAGTTGTGTCTGGTGCCTCAAGCCCAACTGGGACTGAAGACCACCCCAAAACCCAACCATAACCAGCCTACACCGTAAGTTAGATGAATTCCAAGCACACAAACACATATATATACATACATAATAGAATAATCTTAAATCAAATATAGTCAACCGCTCTCAGCCATAATACCAATACCAATGCAAAGGCTGACACCAATGCTGACGCCACCCATACCAAGCTATACTAGTCTCACAAAAATTCTATCCAAAAGTAAAATAGTATCCAGTCGGGACATGCCCCCGACCATAGCCAAAACCAAAGTTTAAAAAATAACTAAAGTATGAAGACAAGACCATAACATGAAATGGAGTCTTCCAGAGTATGGAAGTTCACCACTTCAATCCAAATTTAAGATGTTCCCAAGTACGATTACATAGTAGGAGGAGGAGTATGAATGGCTCCTGCATCGAGTGGGGATACAGCGCCCAAAGATATGTTAGCGGGTGAATGATAGCATGCACTCATGATAAGCATAAAATAATGTCAATATTTAAAGCTAAGTATATAACCATATGCATTCAAATCCATACATATATATATATAATCCATTTCGGGAAGGGTGCCAAGTTTAGTATGAATTTAAAACCATTAACCAAGGTTTGTGTAGCTTAACCATCCTAGAACTACCCACGGTCTATATGGGTCTATTGTTCTCCTCTAAACAGGACACAGTGTGCGTAGCCACACGTACCAAAGATATCATAGGGGCAGGGGATTCTCGTGTACCCTTCACCCTCCGTGATACATATATACAGGTATAACTTAGGGGATAACTGTGTACCTCACAAGTATATGGTTGACATGACCAATCCTCATGTCGACAAACATGAGTTTCCAGTGTCCGTCCATTAGACTCACACCTTTAATGTTAGCTATCAAAAACCGCCATTATTCCTCAATTAAAACAATTAGAACACCACCAAACCACCGATTCCATATATTATTAACCAAGGCTACAAGATGTGGTATCGTCATACCGTCTATAGCTTGCAAGCAATGTCCTTATCCAACACTTGGGATAAGTTCCCCGTTGGTTCCATTATTAGATTCATTTGGGGGATTCCTGTGTAACCCACAAGGTTTTAAATCAAAGTCATGGACATAAAGGCCTTACTATTTATCCATTAAAACCATTTAACCAATTTAGGTTTCCATCAATATTATACCATGCAAAGTTTTCAATGAAAGTTCAACAATGTAGTATAAGCATTCTCATAGGCATTTTAACAGACATGCTGAGGGTATATAGTTTTCTAAAACCAAAACCAAGTGCCAATTGACCATTCTCATGCAACCACGTGTACAAATCACCATTATAATATGAATACCATTACTAAAAATATGAGAAAACTTAAATCAACCATTAATACCCAAAACCCACAACCATATCACCATAATTCCAAGAAAACCATTCATCAAACATATCTTTAGTTGAATTAACAATGATGGAGGAATAACATGACTTAGATTATGAAGAAGACAGAGATAAATCACCATTTAGAGCCTTAATTGACCACCTTTATGGAATTCCTAGCCTTTGCTTAACCCAAGAGATTGAGAGAGATTTAAGAGATCTTTGGAGTGTCTAAGATTAGAATAATAGGGTAGATAAAGTCTCAATAGGATTTTAGGTCAGATGGTCATGATGGTTTAAGAGGGGAAATATCAAAAATACCCCCAACTTAAATTCTAAAAGAATTCCTGCTGGTGGGTACGACTAACCAAGCAAAACCATACCCTAACATATGACAAGTAGCCTTTACCCATACCCGTAACATAATCAAGAGGGGTTGGACACTATCCATCATATGAGTTGGACTATACCACTCGTACCCTATGCTCATGACTCATGGTGAGCCACTTATATTTAGATCCAAGTTATGTTACCAAATTTCAGATTAAGAAAAGGATCAACCATCCAACCCGTCAGCTACCATATGAATCGAACCCACCAAATCGTAACCACACCAGAAATTCAACCACTAAACACTAGGCAACATACGAGATGGGTCACCTTACACATACCCTCACGATACACCTTGTATAGTGAGTCGTATGATCAACCGAATGCTCAAAACTCATGAAAATTATAGGGACCAAAAACAAGGGTGTTTCAATTCTCCCCCATTTGGATCATTCATCCTCGAATGATGGAAAAGGCAGTACAAGTACAATTTAAATCTCCACATGCCTATTTTAACCTTTAACTAAGTTAGAAAATGAAGATGAAAGAAATAAATCTTTCTTTTAACTAAGTTAGAAAACAAAGATGTGATGGAGAACACATACCTTCCACACAAATCCCCAGAGCATAAAATAGGAATAGATACTTGGACTTAATATCCTCTTTCGCTTCCCAAATAGCTTTTTCAACCTTATGGTTCCTCCATAGGACCTTAACCAAAGCTACATACATGGTTTGTAAATTGTACCCTTGGTATCGCAAGGTATGATCACAACTAAAATCTATTTCTCCTTGATTTCATCACAAAGAGATGACTATGATACCTTCTGAATAAACATACCACCATCCTCAGGACCAAAAGATGAACTCCAAGGTTAGCTAAATGGTGAATATCCTTCATAACACCCCTTTATCCCCATGGGTAACCTGCTAAGATTATCAACTACAACATTAAATTTACCAAGATGGTAGTGAAGACTTATGTCATAGTCCTTGAGAAGCCCAAGCCACCTCCTCTACCTAAGGTTAAGTTCTTTCTGAGTGAACACATACTGCAAGCTTTTATGATATGAAAAGATATCCACATGCACTCCATACAAATAGTGATACAAAATTTTCAATGCAAATACCACCACCAGCAACTCCAAATCATAAGTTGGATAATTCCTCCTACGTACTTTTAACTATATAGAGGCATAGGATATCACCTTACCATGCTGTATCAACATACAGCCCAAGCCAAATCGAGATGCATTATAGTAAACCATAAACCCTCAGTTCCTTTAGGAAAGGTCAAAACTGCAGCCAAAGTTAACTAATTCTTCAGCTTCTCAAAACTACCCTCATACATATCAGGCCACAAGAACTTTACCTTCGTTTGAGTCAACTTAGTTAATGGGGACTATAGATGAAAATCTTTGCACAAACCTTCTATAATAAAACACTAAATCCAGGAAGCTATGAATATCAGTTGGAGTCATGGATCTAGGCCACTTCTTAACCATAACAACCTTCTGTGGATTTACCAAAATCCCTTCACTAGAAATGATATGACCAAGAAAAATGATAGTGCTCAATCAGAACTCACATTTTTAGAAAATGGCATACGATTGTTGTTCATTTAGAGTTTGCAACACAAATCACAGGTGATTGGCATGATCCATCTCACTCTTAGAGTATATCAGAATGTCATCTATGAATACTAGGACAAATAATTCCATAAATTGATGAAAGACCCTATTCATCAAATCTATTATACCAAGAACTCAAAATGCCAATACCGGGTACAGAAAGTTGTCTTATTGATATCCAACTCCCTAGTCTTAAGGTGATCAATCTTGGAAAATAATTTGGCACCCTATAGTTGATCAAACAATTCATCTATCTTTGGTAGAGGGTACTTTTTCTTTTTGTCACCTTATTCAACTGTTGGTATCAATATACATTCGAACGGAACCATTATTCTTATTAATGAACAACATTGGTGCACCACATGGGGACACACTAGGATGGATGGAACCCTTATTCAAAATATCCTTGAGTTGCTCCTTGAGCTCCTTCAACTAAGTTGAAGCCATTATATACGAAGGAATAAAAATCATACGAGTGTCCGAAACAAGATCAATCCCAAACTCAATATCCCTATCCAGAGGAACACCATGGTGGTAATTAGGGAAAACCTTAGGAAATTCATTCACCACCGAAACCAAATGGAAGGAAAGACCCTCATAGTTAGTATTTTTAACCAATACTAAATTATAGAGACACCCCTTAGAGATCAATCGTTGAGCTCTAAGATTTGATATAAACCTCTCCTTAGGTTCAAGGGAACCATCATTTCACTCAATAATAGCCCCATTATGAAATTCAAAGACAACCTTATAGGTCCAACAATCTAAAAGATGCATAGCATGAGTACAACTAATCCATCCTCAAAAGAACATCAAAATTCACCATTTCTAATTCATATAAATCCACCAAAGTTATCTTACTACCAACAGATACCACACATACCTTATAGACTCTTTTAGAAATCATAGAGTTACCTACATAGGTAGAGACCAAAAAAGTGTCTGAAATATACTCTGGACCAAAACAAAAATACCTAGCCAAAGATAGGGTTACATAACAGAGACCAGACCACAGATCAAGTAAACTATACACATCAAGGGAAAAGAGTTGTAACGTATTAGTCACAACATAAAGCGATGCCTCAGATTCATGATGAGTAGTAAGTGCATATAGATGGTTCCAACTAGTGCCAAAACTAGATGATGCACCCTGTGGTGCTGGGGTTGAATATAAAGATATCGAAACCTTTTTTTGCCCCTAAAGCAACCTTATTAACAGGATAGTTTCTAAGTATATGGTCTGGCTGACAACAGCCGCAGCTCCTATCCTTTCCTTCAACACAAATCCCTGATGCAAGTGACCACAAAACTTTTAGGCAGGATATGATGGAGCTGACTGAGCCCCACTAGCCTATGATTGGGCACCCTGTGCCCTAAAGATATGGCCATTATAGAAATACGTATCACCCAACAACTTAGGGTAAGGAGCACTAACTGCCGAATAAGACTCAGAGTTTCCCCATATGTTCTTGGGCCACTTACTACTATCCCTACCACTCTATCATTAGTCACCACCCTACTCACAAAACCTAAACTTTTTGCCCTGCCTCTCCCCTATTTTATTCTACTTCTTCTCCTCTTTCTCTACCTATTACATGTACACAACCAACTTAGACATATATATATCCTTAATTAACAAGGAAGCCATAATTTCTAGGATTAACTCATGAGACAATCTCAAAGAAAACTTCCTCATCTGAGCCCTAATATGAGACACCATCTTTGGAGCATATAGTGACAAATGGTGCAACTTTAAGGCACACTCCTTGACTGACATCTTCCCTTTATTAAGATTAAAAACTCCTCAACTTTTTCTTCTCTAAACTCCCGAGGAAAGAAGTAGTCTAGAAATGCATAAGAGAAATCCTCCCATTGTTATGCCATATCTTTTAGCTTATAGGCTGTAACCTCTACCCTTTACATATATGTGGAATACATAACATGAAAAATCTTTTCCATATCATCTAGAAAACCCTGTGAATCCCTCCTCCACATTAGAACCTATAAATGTCGAAGGGTTCAACCTCATGAACTGGCCAACCCTTGTGGCTCAAAAGATAGAGTAACAGGAACACCATACTCATATTGGGTAGCGACTAACTGTGCCATCATATGAATTGATTAATAAAACTCAGTGTTTGTCATATTATCCTGAGAAGTACGATAAGGACTAGACGGATACCATGAGTAGAGCGTAGACCATCAACATCGTCCCTAGCTGGGATAAATAAGTTTCTGTGAGCTTCAGATTATCGAGGCATGATATAAAAAGTCAATAAATAGGAATTTGAGAAGATTCTAGGACTTAGAATCCAAGCTTGAAAATATAATACAAGAAAGAGAAATATTACTAAGTGCCTTGTAGCCTCTTTTATGAGTGTAGCACTCTATACACCCTTAAATGAGACTCTACTTGACATTGCATTGTGGAATCCCAAGTGTCCATAAACCTAGGGCTATGTTATAAATATAATATGACCCAAACAAGAGCCTAGTCATGTAGGGTGCCTCAATCCCATCCAGGACCAAAAACTATCTCCAATACCCAATCATAACCGCCCTACACCTTAAGTCAGATGAATTTCGAACATATATATACATAATATAATAAAATAGCATAATTACAAAAAAAATGTAATCAATCAGTATTAGGCATGATACCAATACCAATGCTAAGGACACTAATGTCGACACTACCCAAACCAACCCATAGTAGTCTCATAAATACTCTATCTAAAAATATAATAGTATCAGATCGCTACATGTCCCTGACCATAGCCAAAACCAAAACCAAAGTCTAAGAAAAAACTAAAGTATGAATAAAAAACCATAACATGAAATGGAGTCTTCCAGAGTATAGAAGTTCGCTACTTCAATCCAATTCTAAGTTGTTCCCAAATCTGACCGAGTAGGAGTAGTAGTATGACCGGTTTCTACATTGTGTGGGAATACTGTAACGCCTCAGATCTAGTACCCAAAATAATAAATGGTGCTCATGACCCCAAAGGACCAAAAGCTAACCCATGAATGATATCTATACTATACACTGCATAATATGACATAATAATATGGAAACGTGCAATGAAAGGCCATAAGGTTCAATATTGAACATAATCTGAATGATATAACATCTTTGTGGGGTAATAGAATACCCTAAACAAAACTAAAAATACTAAAGTCTAAAACATGATAGTCTAGAAAGCCTCTAACGGACTGAACTATCTGAGTAAGGAGTTGATGGGACATGTCCCCAAATAAGTCCAACTAATAAACTGATTAATGAGATAATAGGGAAATAATCACGTCCTCAAAAGATGAGAACTCCCCTCTAACTCTATCTACGTATATCTGGAATACACTGTTGCTCTAGAGCTCGTGTCTCTGAACCTATGGTATAAGACACCATAGGGAAAATACATCAGTACTTTGAATGTACTGGTATGCATGTGAGGTAGGATGAATGGATAGGGTTTATATTCATGAACAACAATTATAACTGAATAACTATCATGAGTATGAGAATACATGCATGAGACCTAACAACTGACACTAACACTATGATAACATGATTATTGAATCTGAATATAACTGATAACATAAGTAACTATATTTGATAGACCTAAATTTGATTACTATATTTGTTTTCCATACTATATTTGAGTTGATTGTATCTGACAGTCCTGAAATTTGAAGAACTATCTGAGTTCTATTACTAAGACTAATTGACTATATCTGACAACCCTGATTCTGTAACATGAAACTGTGGGAAGTAATTATCTAATTGACATGCCCCTGATATGCTATTATGGCTGAGTTAGGGTCCAATCCATAACCCCAATTAGACAGGTGTCAATATCGTGTCATCGGTAAGGAAAGGCTGTGGGTGACCCTCATCTGATAGTGTCCCTAAAAGAGAAGGATAGGGCCCTTATTTGACAGTGCTTATCCACCTAATCAACCCTCATCGGATAGTGTTGATGTCTCAACCTATGTTGGCTACATTGTTTTAGAATGCAAGGATAAATTCTAAGAATAACACCCTCATCTGATAGCATGTGTTCCCATCCTTGGGTTTACTCGGTGCTAATTCCTACTCTCATCTGAATATACTTTGAACATGATTTACTGAACTGAATATGGGCTGAATTACTTAATTTCATTGACTGATGAAATACTACTGATATTTGATAACTGAATGAGTTCATAAGATCATGGAGATTTCTGGAGTCATAATATTGTCTAAAGTCTAAGGATTCATAGCTTGGTTGAGAGTATCGTAAAAACATGATATGGCTCTAGGCACACAGCTAATGTTTCAAGTACGAGTACCCCCTGGACTTGATAGAAGGAAACTGATCAAGCATAACGTACTTAAATATATAACTAACATCATAATCCATAATACATTTATAAAAGCATTTCATCAAAACATGTGATAGGCATAACTTGTACATACAAGTAGATTTCATAGTATCATGCTAGTTTGGCACTTTTCCTTCATCTAGGCATTTAATCAAACACATGATAGGCATAATATATGTAGACACCATTATTCAACAATGACAAATCTTGATTCAACATTTAATTTCATAATCCTAGGGTTCAATCATAGGTTCACATGAATATACTTCTATACAAATTAATTCCACATAACATTAACCATCGATCATGGATTTGAATTCAATTGATCATTCTCAATATAAACAAAATAAACCCAACATGTAGTTCATAAAGAAAATATAAAATCTTGACTCTAGAAAAGAGATTCTTAGGTTTCATGGATGAAATGAGTTCATGAATGAACATTATGCATACCTTAGTTCATGATTTTATGAAGATTGATAGATGAAATTCTTGATTCTAAAACTTTTATGAAAATACCAAGGTTGTTCTTGAGAGGATTTTCAGAGAAAAGAGTGTATTTTGGGTGAAAATTGGCTGAATCACGTGTTAAAAGGCTTAAATAGGGGTGGGAAGTTGACCCTTTTAACCCTGGATGTGTCATTTACTTTCAGTAAAATTTTCCCAAATTGAAGCCCTGGTGTGACGCGATGCTATCGTGCCGTATCACTGGAATTTGACAATTGGAAAATTGAGGGATTACATGATGCGGAGACATCGCATTGCCCCTTCTTTTGCGACCTAGAACTTTGGCGCGACGCGGAGAAAATCTAACTAAGACACTAGAAAAAGGACAATTATGAATTCAGTCCCTGGCGTGATGCGGCATAATCATGGACCCCTACTGGAATTTTCCAATTACAATTTCCTCTCGTGGTGCGGTGCGCCACTAACTAATATGGCATTATTTTACGATGGGAACTTGAAATAGTCATAACTTCTGACCCGATTATTGGATTTGGGTAAATCTTATATCAATGGAAAGCTTATTGAATTTCCCACATGACAAAAGGGGAAAATCTTGGGAATTCCTCATGTAATAACCATCATTTAATTTAGAAGCTAATACTAGACATTCTTGAACTTCAATTAGCTAGGAAAAAGTATGGGGTATTATAATATCTTCCCCTTGAGAACATTCGTCCTTGAATGAGACTGAATGAGAGGGGAGAAAACTCAACTGACATATATGCTAAACATGATTAAATGGAACATGATCTCATGACTAACATTACTGAAAAGCTGAACATATAATACTTAACATCCACATCTGATGGATGTGTAACTGATTCATGAATGCATGACTGAGTGTTCTGAAGAACTAAGTTTCTCACAATGAGAATACATATCTGATTCATAATTACATAACTAAATTTATACATGCGTGCATGACTTAATATGCAATGGTACTTGATACCAATTTTATAATGGGAATATGAGTATGAAACTGCATACCAAGTTTTTGATGAACACTGAGAATGAAACTGAGTAAGGTTAAGAAGAACGGTTACCTTGAGATTGATTTGAGTTGGCGAAGAAGAGGTGAGGATACTTGGTACGCATGTCTGCCTCTGCTTCCCAAGTATTTCCCTCGACGGATTGATTTCGTCAAAGAACCTTAAATAGAGGGACTTCTTTGTTCCTCAATCTATGAGTCTTATAGTCTAAGATTTTGACTGGATAAACTGAGGCTAGATCTGAAGGCAATTTAAGCTCATACGCTACCTTGCCAAATTGACTGAGAATCTTGAAGGGACCGACATATCAGGGACTGAGTTTCCCTTTCTTGCCGAATTGCTTCACCCCCTTCGTGGGAGCGATCTTTAGATAGACATAGTCACCAATCTCAAACACGAGATCTTTTCTACGAATATCTGCATAAGACTTTTATCGACTCTGAGTATCTCAGAGTCTTTCTCTAATCAATTGGACTTTTTCTAAGGCGTTGAATACTATGTCAGGACCTATGACTGAGGACTCACTAACTTCAAACCAACAAATTGGAGATATACATCACCTACCATAGAGAGGTTTGAATGAAGCTATCTCAATATTGGAATGATAGTTGTTGTTGTATGAAAACTCAATCAACAGTAAGTGGTCATCCCAACTTCCCTTGAAATCGATTGCACACGCCCTTAGCATATCATCTAATATCTGAATGGTCCTTTCTTCTTGACCATATATCTAAGGATGAAAGGTTGTACTAAGATGAAATTGGGTACCAAGACCCTTTTAGAATGCTTTCCAGAAATAAGAGGTAAATTGGGTACCTCTATCAGAGATAATAGACAATGGAACACCGTCCAATCAGACTAACTCCTTGATGTAGACTTTGGTGTATTCCTCGACTAAATAAGAGGTCTGAACTGGAAGGAAATGGGCTAATTTGTTTATTTTGTCTACAATTACCTAGACTGAATTACGTTGATGATGAGTTTGAGGCAAACCCGTTATGAAGTCCATGTTCATAACTTCCCACTTCTAAGTAGGAATACTGAACTCTTGCATGAACCCACTAGGCTTCTGATTCTCTATCTTAACCTGCTGACATATAAAGAACTTATCAACAAACTCTACAATGTCTCTTTTTATCCCACTCCACCAATAGATTTCCCGCAAGCTGTGGTATATCTTTGTGGCCCTTGGTTGAATAGAGTAGCGCGCACCATGTGCTTCTGTAGGAATTCACTTCCTTAAGTCATCTATACCTGGAACATAGAGATAACCCTAACAATGAAGAACACTATCTGCCCCTTGGGAGAAAACCTCTATTTTCTGATTCTAAATTGACTCTTTCAACTTGACAAGGATGGGATCTCTATCTTGCTTTTCTTTCACTTTAGAAACTAGAGATGATTCTAAACTACTTTCAACCCTATATCACCCTCATCTGTATCGAATAAGAGAATGCCTAGTCTGGCAAGCTGATGGACTTCCTGATTTAACTTCTTCTTACTGTCCTCAACATGAGAAACACTACCAATGGATAGTCTACTGAGAACGTCAGCCACTACGTTGGCCTTGCCCATATGATATAGGACACTCATGTCATAATCTTTCAAGAACTCAAACCACCTTCTTTGGCAAAGATTGATATCTTTCTGAGAAAAGACATACTAAAGACTCTTATGATTTGTGAAGACATTTACATGAACTCAGTCAAGATAATGCCTCCAAATCTTCAAGGAAAAGACTATGATGGCTAACTCAAGATCATGAGTAGGATAATTTTTCTCATGGGGATTAAGCTGCCTAGAGGCGTAGGCTATGATCTTACCATGCTGCATAAGGACACAATCCAAACCTACTCTGGATTTATCAGAATACATTACGAAACCATCTGGGAGATCTAAGACTGGAGTTGAGGTATGTAAAGTCTTCAACTCCTGAAAAGACTTCTCGCAAGGATCTAACCACTAAAACTTGACTTTCTTCTGAGTCAATCTAGACATAAGGGGTACAATAGAAGAAAATCCCTCAACAAACCATTGGTAATAGCTAGCCAAATCTAAGAAACTCCTGATATCTAACGGAGAGATAGGTCTAGGCTAGTTTCTTACTATTTTGGGCTTTTAAGGATCAACTCTAATGACATCACCGAAAATGATATGACCAAGGAATGCTACTAACCTTAGCCAAAATTCGCACTTACTAAATCTGGCGAATAGCTGATAATCTCTAAGAGTCTGAAGTACTGTTCTGAGATGGTTTGCATGATCACGCTTACTGCGGGGATAAACTAGAATATCATCTATGAAGACTATGACAAACATGTCTGAGTACTGTTTGAACACATGGTTCATCAAGTCTATAAAAATGGCTGGGGCATTGGTAAAACCAAATGACATAACTAGAAATTTGAAGTGACCATAAAAAGTACGAAAAGATATTTTTGGAATGTCACAATCTCTAACTTTGAGCTGATGATAGACAAATCTGAGGTCTATCTTAGAGAAATTACTAGCATCCTAAAGTTTGTTAAATAAGTCATCGATTCTGGGAAGAGGATACTTGTTCTTGATCATGACCTTATTGAGTTGATGGTAGTCTACACACATCCTAAGAGAACCGTCTTTCTTGCACACGAATAATGCTGGAAAACCCCATGAGGAAATACTGGGCTTGATGAATTCCTTATGTAAGAGATCCTTCAATTGTTCTTTCACTTTTCTGAGTTCTGCGGGTGCCATTCTTTATGGCGGAATAGAGATAGGCTGAGTATCTAGAAGAAGATCAATGTTGAAGTCTATTTCTTTTTAGGGCGGAATTCCTAAAAGATCTTTGGGAAATACATCTGAATATTCATTCACTACTGGGACTGATTCAAGACTGGGAGTTTTGGAACTAGTGTCCTTATCGAAAAAGATGATAGACATATCCTTTAGATATCATTTTTTGTGTCGGAAGGTAGGAAACAAGCTGACCCCTAAAAGCAGATCACTGCTCTTCTACTCAAGAAAGCTTCATTTAGGAATTGAAACTGGACTATTCTATTTCTGCAGTTGACTGTGGCATAGAAGGATGAAGCTAATCCATGTCAGGAATGACATCAAAATCAATCATCTGTAATTTGACTAAGTCTGCTGAAGTGACTTTCTCAAATTTCATAATCGAACCGTTTCTGTATACCCTCCGGGCTATGATGGTTTTACCCGCAGGGGTAGAGACTAAAAAGTGCTCTCCTAGGAGTTTAGGACTGATTTCAAAATTTCTTGCTATATAGGGAGTAACAAAAGACAAAGAAGCTTTTGGATCTAGCAAAGTGTAAACATACGCATAAAAGATCTGTAACGTACCAGTAACCATATCAGGAGAATTTTCCTGATCTTCTCAGGATTGAAGAGCATAGAGATAATTTGGGAATTACCCACTAGTAGCACTAAAGGTGGAACTCTGCTGATTTGGGCAACCAGACTGAGCTTAAGAGCGGTTCTATTGACCTTGAGGACCTGATTGAGGATAATCTCTGAGTCTGTGGCCTGGATTGCCATATCCAAAACAAATGCCACTGCCAACTTTGTAAATACCTTGATGGTGCTTGCCATAAGTCTGGAAAAGAGGATAGGTGCGGGTACTACTAACACTGCCCTGGGACTTAGAGCCTGGCGCTTTGTCTTTGTTACCCTCCCTGAACTTAGGAACTGGAGCACTGGCTGAAGAAGGAGCTGGAACTTATGACTTAGGATGAAACTTGGAATAGTTTCCTCCTTCTGATTTAGGCTGAGCAAAGTTAAAACTACCTGTCTTCACTCTTTTATTCTACTTCTTCCTCTACTTAATCTTCTGGTCCTCTATCTGCTGAGCATGAGTCATAAGCCTAGCTAAAGTTATGTCACTATTCAGCATGGCAGATATGCACTCATTTACCATTCTATCATTTACCCCTGAAGCAAACTAACTTATCTTGGTTCTGCTGTCTGCAACCATATGAGAGGAAAATCTCGCTAATTGAGTAAACTTAAGAGAATACTCTTTCACCATCATATTTCCCTACCTGAGGTTGATGAATTCAAGAACCTTAGCCTCTCTAAGCTCTTGGGGAAAGAATCTATCTAAGAATGCAGTGACAAACTCCTCCCACTTTATAGCACCTACATTATCTAACCTCTCTGACTTCCGTAGTGTGAACCAAGTATGAGCCACATCCTGTAACTGATATGTAGCTAGCTCAGCACTCTCTATAGTAGTCACCTCCATGATGTCTGTCATCTTTTGAACTTGATCAATGAATTCCTAACGGTCCTCATCTACCTTAGACTTGAGGAAGGATGGAGGATTAATTTAGGTAAAGTCCTGAATCCTAGCTGTGGCTGAATTGGCCACTGGGTTGGTTGGAATGACTACTAGCCATTCATTTTGAGTGTCAATTGACTGGGTAAGAGTAATGAATGGGGCCCTGAACTCCACATGAGAAACATGATCGCCCAAAGAATCTTTGGACTGAAGGGCTAACTAATTTCCATTTCTTCTTTTAGGAGGCATATTCTGTAGAAGAAAGGGAAAAAAGGATTAGACTGAGAGATTTACTTGAGATTATGCTCATTAGCATGACATGAATACTAAAATAGGGGAAACTAATCATAAAACATATTATAGCCTCTTGTACAAAAATGTGGCACGCAACACACCCATGTACAAGACTCTACTAGATGCGGCTTTCAGACTTCCTAGGACACTATTGAACCTTAGGCTCTGATACAAAATTTGTAACACCCCAAATCTAGAACCTAGAATGCTACACGGTGCTCATGACCCCAAATGACTACAAGCTAACCCATTACAAATATATGTACCTGTACACTACATAATATGACATAATAATGCGGAAACATGCACTAAAAGGCCATAAGGTTCAATACTGAACATAATCTAAATAATATAACATCTGTGTAGAGTAATAAAATACCCAAAACAAAACTGAAAATACTGAATTCTTAAACATGATAATCTAGAAAGCCTCTAACTGACTGAACTATCTGAGTAAGGAGTTGATAGGACATGTCCCCAACTAACTCCAACTAATAAACTAATTAATGAGATAATAGGGAAATAACCATGTCCTCAAAAGATAAGGACTCACTTTTGACTCTGTCTGTGGATATCTGGCATTTATTGTTGCTCTGCAGCTCGTGTATCTAAAACTATGGTATAAGACACCATAGCGCAAATTCTTAGTACTTTGAATATACATGTATGCATGTGAGGTTGGCTGAATACATGGGGTTCATATACATGAACAACAATACTAATTGACTAACTATCATGAGCATGAGAATACATGCATGAGACCTAACAACTAACACTAATACTATGATAACATGATTACTGAATTTAAATATAACTGATAACATGAGTGATTGTATCTGACAGTCTTGAATCTGATGGAGCTATTTGAGTTCCATACTATATCTGAGTTGATTATATCTGATAATCCTGAAATCTGAAGAACTATCTGAGTTCTATTACTGAGACTGATTGACTGTATCTGACAGTCCTGATTCTACAACATAAAATTGTGGGAAGTAGTTATCTAACTGACATGCCCCTGATATGCCACTATGGCTGAGTTGGGGTCCAATCTGTAACCCCTATTAGAGGGTGTCAATACTGCGCCATCGATAAGGATAAGCTGTGGGTGACCCTCATCTGATAGTGTCCCTAAAAGAGAATAGTGGGGCCCTTATCTGACAGTTCTTATCCACCTCATAACCCTTATCGGACAGTGTTGATATCTCAAACTATGTTGGCTACATAGTTCTAGAACACAAGGATTACTTCTAAGAATCACACCCTCATCTAATAGTGTGTGTTCCTATCCTTGGGTTTATTTGGTGCTAATTCCTACTTCCATCTAAATATACTTGAACATGATTTACTTAACTGAACATGGACTGAGTTATTGAATTTCGTTGACAGATGGAATACTATTGGTATCTGATAACTGACTGAGTTCATGATATCACAGAAATTTCCTGAGTCATAAGACTGTCTGAAGCCTAAGGATTCATGGCTTAGCTGAGAGTATCCTGAAAACATGACATGGCTCTAGGAACACAGCTAATGTTTGGGTACGAGTTCTCCCAGGACTTGATGGATGGAAACTGGCCTAGCATAACTTAATTTAATATATAACTAACATCATAATCCATAATACATTTATAGAAGAATTTCATCAAAACATGTGATAGGCATAACTTGTACATACAAGGGTATTTCATGGTATCATGCTAGTTAGGCACTTTTCATTCATCTAAGCATTTAATCAAACACATGATAGGCATAATATATATAGACACCACTATTCAACAATTACACATCATGATTCAACATCTAATTTCATCATCCTAGAGTTTAATTATAGGTTCACATGAATATACATCTATACAAATCAATTCCACATAACATTAATCACCCAACATGGATTTGAATTCAATTGATCATTCTCAACATAAACAAAATAAACCCAATATGAAGTTCATAAAGAAAATCTAAAATCTTGACTTTAGAAAAGGGATTCTTGGGATTCATGGACGAAAGGAGTCCACGAATAAACACTATGCATACTTTAGTTCATGATTTTGTGAAGATTGACGGAGGAAATTCTTGATTCTGAATCTTCTATGAAAAGCCCTAGGTTGTTCTTGAGAGGTTTTTGAGAGAAAAGAGTGTATTTTGGGTGAAAAATCGCTGAATCACATGTTAAAGGGCTTAAATAGGGTTGGGAAGTTGACCCTTTTAACCCTAGACATGTCATTTACTTTAAGTAAAATTTTCCCGAACGGAACCCTTAGCGCAACGTGGTGCTATCACGCCGTGTCGCTAGAATTTGATAATTGGGAAACTGAGAGATTGCGCGACATGGAGCCATCACGTTTCCCCTTCTTTTGCGACCTGGAACTTTGGCGCGACGCGGAGGAAATCACACTAAGACACTGGAAAAAGGACAATTCTAAATTTGGGCCCTGGCGCGATGCACCAAAATCGCGGACCCCTACTGGATTTTGCCAAATGCCATTTTCTCTTGGGGCGCAGCGCGACACTGACTAATATGGCGTTGTTTTATGATGGAAACTTGACATAGTCGTAACTTCTGACCCAGTTATTGGATTCAGGGAAATTTTATATTGATGGAAAGCTTATTGAATTTCCCACATGACAAAAAGGGAAAATATTGAGAATTCTTCATGGAATAACCATCATTCAATTTAGAAGCTAATACGAGACATTCTTGAGATAAATTTAGCTAGGAAAAAGTATAGGGTATTACAAATACAGTGCTCGAAGATGGGTTAGCGAGTGAATACTAGCATGCACTCAAGATTAAGGATAAAATAATGCCAACATTTAGAACCATGTAAATAACCATATGAATTCACATCCATATATATATATATATAAAAATAAATAAAATCCATACTGGAAAGAGAATTGGGTTTAGCATGCATTTAAAACCATTAACATGGGTTTGTGTAGGATAATCGTCCAATAACCAACCACGGCCTATATGGGTCCAGCGTTACTCCCTAAATGGGCCCAGTCATATAGGATCATGTACCGGAGATATCATAAGGGTAAGGTATTCTCGTATACCCTTCACCCTCCATGGTACATATGTACAAATATACCTTGTGGGATTTCTATGTACCCGACCAGTATATGGTGGCCATGACAAATCCCCATCTGGGCACACATGAGTTTCCAGTGTTCATCCATTGGACTCACACTTTCACGGTTAGCTATCACAACTTGCCATTAGTGCCCAATTGGAACCATATGCACACAACCAAACATTTGATTCCATAGATTATTAACCAAGGCTATAAGAAGTGTATCGTTATACCAACTATAGCTTGCAAGCAATGTCCTTAGCCAATAATTGGGGGATTACCATGTACCTCGCTGGATCCATTATCAGATTCACTTAGGGTATTCCCATGTAACCCATAAGGTTTTAAATTAAATCCATGGCTACCAAGGCCTTACCATTTAACAATTAAAAACATTTTAACTAATTAGGTTTCCATTACCATATTATACCATGCAAAGTTTTTAATGAAATTCCAACTATGTAGTAAAAGTATTCTCATAGGCATGTTAACAAACATGTTGTGGGCATGTAGTTTCCCAAAATCAAAATCATGTTCCAATTGACCATTAATAACCAAAATCCCTAACATATAATTCAAACCCAAAAACCATATCATAATTAGACCATGAAAAACATTCATAAAACATGCCTTTAGTTGAACTAACAATGAGGGAGGAGTGACATGCCTTAGATTATGAATAACACTGAGAGAGATTGTCCTTTAGAGCTTTAATTGACCACCTTGATTGAAATCCTAGCCTTTGATTAACCCAAGAGCTTAAGAGATATTTGAGAGAGGTTTGAGTGTTTAAGATTAGAATAATAAGGTAAATAATGTCCCAATAGGGTTTTATGTTGTGGGGAAGATGGATTAAGTGAGGAAATATCCAGAATACCCCAAACTTAAACTGTTAATGAATTCCCGCTGATGGGTACAACTACCCCACCAGAATCATACCCTAACATATGACAAGTAACCTTAACCTGTACCATAACAAAATCAAGAGGGGTTGGACACACTCCATCATACGAGTTGGATTATACCACTCGTACACTATCCTTATGACTCATGGTGAGCCACTCATACTCAGATCCAAGTTAAGTCACCAAATATTAGATTAAGTGAAGGATCAAGGACCCATCACCAACTATATGAGTCATACCTATAAAATCATAACCTCACTAGAAACTCTCCCACAAAATACTGAACAACATACAAGATGGGTCACCTGACCTGTACCCTTACCATACAACTTGTATGATAAGTTGTATGATCTACAAAAGGCTCAAAACCCAAGAAATTTCAAATAACAAGAACCTAGGGTGTTTTAATTATCCCCCTTTTGGATCATTCATCCTCGAATGATGGGCAAAGTAGTACAAATATGATTTAAACCTCCACACCCCTATTCAAACCTCTACTTAAGTTAGAAAACAAAGATATAAAGAAGAACACATACCTTTTGCACGAATCCTCGTAGCATAAAATAGGAACGGATACTTGGAATTCGTGTCCTCTTCTGCTTCCCAAGTAGCTTCTTCAGCCTTGTTGTTCCTCCATAAAACCTTATCCAAAGAAATATCCTTGTTCTGTAACTAATGAAACTGCCGATCTAAGATCTCAATCGAGACCTCCTAATAGGCATGATTTGAGATGGATCACCTATATGCTTCCTCAACATAAAAACATGGAATACCGGGTGAATGGAGTTCAAACTAGAAGGCAACTCCAACTCATATAAAACCTTACCAACCCTTCATAAAACCAAGCAAGGACCCACATACCGAGGATTGAGCTCCTATTCATACAAAACTGATCACTCCCTTCATGAAAGACACCTATAAGAACACCATATCCCCAACCTTAAATTCTAACTCTCCATGCCTCATATCCACATAGGACTTTTTGGAAACTTTGGGCAGCCTTAAGCCTATCTCAGATCAGTTTCACCTTTTTCATTGATCGGTAAACAAAATTTGGGTAAAACATCTCTGCCTCACCATGCTTAAACCATCCAATATAAGAACTACACCTCCTACCATACAAGGCCTCAAATGGGGCCATCCCAAATCTAGAATGGTAACTATTATTGTAGGCAAAATCCACAAGAGGAAAATGCACTATACAACTTCCACCATAGTCAATCACACACGCATGAAGCATATCTCTATCTTTTTTTTGCTTGCCTATTTGACTGCAGGTGAAAAGCAGTACTAAAACTAACCTTAGTACCCAACCATTTATGAAATAACTACTAAAAGTGAGATGTAAACTTCGTGCCACGATCAGAGATTATAGAGACAGTCACCCTATGTAGTTTCACAATATCATAAAGATACAACCTTGTATAATCCTCAGTCAAAGAGTAAGTCCTTATTTGCAAAAAGTGAGCTGACTTTATCATTTTGTACATGATGACCCAAATTAAATCAAACTAATTCTAAGACCGAGGAAGACCTGTAACAAAATCCATATTGATCACCTCCCATTTTTATTCAGGAAATTCAATTTCTTGATACAATTCTCTGATCCTCATGTGCTTATATTTCATTTGTTGACACACCTTGCAATTGGCTACAAAATCTGCCTTATCTCTCTTCATATAATTCCACCAATACATCTTTTTGAAGTTATGATACATATTTATTGAACTAGGATTAATAATATAGAGCCATTCATATGCCTCAGTAAAGATCCTTTCTTTAAAACATCGACGGTTGGAACACATAACCTCTCTTTGTAACGCAAGGTACCATAACCACTAATCTTAAATCCCATTAACTTTTGCTCATTTACAGCACCTTTGTACTCAACAAGATAGGATCTTACATCTACTTCTCCTTAATTTAAATAGTAAGAGATAATTGTATTACCTTTTGAACGAACATACCACCATCTTTTGAGTCCAAAAGACAAATTACAAGGTTAGCTAAATGGTGAATATCGTTCACCAATTCCCGCTTCTTCTTATTAACATAAGCTAGAATACCTATGGGCAACCTTCTAAGAATATCAGCAACAACATTAGCTTTACCTGGATAGTAGTGAACACTAATGTTATAGTCCCTGAGAAGCTCAAGTCATCTCATCTCCCAGAGGTTAAGTTCTTTCTGAGTGAACACATACTATAGGCTTTTATGATCTAAAAAGATATCAATATGCACTCTATATATATAGTGATGCTTTGATTTTCAAAGCAAATACCATCGCCAGCAACTCCAAATCATGAGTTGGATAATTTCTCTCATGTACCTTTAACTGCCAAGAGGAAAAGGCTTTCACCTTACTATATTGCCCCAACACACAGGCTAAGTCAACTTGGGATGCATCACAGTAAATCATAAACCCCTGAATGCCCTCAAGAATGGTCAAAATTAGAGTCAAAGTTAGTTTATCCTTTCGCTTCTCAAAACTACCCTCATACACCTTAGACCATAAGAACTTTACCTTATTCTAAGTCAACTTAGTCAATTAGGCAGCTATAGAAGGAAACATTTCCACAAACCTTCTTTAATAACCCACTAAACCAAGGAGGCTCCGAATATGGATTGGAGTCATGGGTCTTTGCCACTTTTTAACCATAAGAATCTTATGTGGATCCACCATGATCCCATCAATAGAAATGATATTACCCAAAAAAGTGACAATATTAAACCAGAACTCACATTTAGAGAACTTGGTAAATAATTATTGTTCTTTTAGAGTCTGTAATAAAACTTAAAGGTGATTGGTATGATCCACCTAACTCTTAGTGTATATCAGAAGTCATCTATGAATACAATGAAAAATAAATCAAGAAACAGACAGAAGACCCTATTCATTAAATCCATTAATGCCGTCGGGGCATTGGTAAAACCAAATGACAATACCAAGAACTTGAAATGCCCATACCAGGTATGTAAACTAGACTTAGGGATATCCACCTCCTTAATCTTAAGCTGATAATACCTGGATCAAAGATAAATCTTGGAAATGAATTTAGCACCCTACAACTAATCAAACAAGTCATGTATCCTTCGAAGAGAGTACTTATTCTTTACTGTCACCTTACTCAACTATTGATAATCAATACATATTTGAAGGAAACCATCTTTCTTACGCACGAACAATACCGGTACACCCCACGAGGACACACTGGGACGGATGAAACATTTATTCAAAAGATCTTTGAGTTGCTCCTTGAGCTCCTCCAACTCGGTCAAAGCCATTCAATACAGAGGAATTAAAATTTGATGAGTGTTCAAAAAAAGATCAATACCAACCTCAATCTCCCTATTCAGAGGAACACTAAAGAGGTTATCAGGGAAAACCTTAGGAAATTCAATCACTACCAGAACTGAATGCAAAAAAGGACCCTCTAAGTTAGAATCTTTAACCTTGACTAGATGATAGAGACACCCCTTGGAGATCAATTGTTGAGCTCTATATAAGATATAAACCTCCCCTTAGGAGCAAGGGAACCAACCTTCCACTCAATAATAGGCTCATTAGGAATTTTAAAGACAACCTTTTGAGTCTGACAATATAAGGATGCATAGCACGAGTACAACCAATCCATCCCTAAAATAACATAAAAAATTACCATATCCTATTCATACAAATCCACCAAATTCTCTTTACTACAAATAGATATGATACCCCCCTATAGACTCTTTTAGAAATCATAGAGTCACCCGCTTGGGAAGAAATAGAAAAAAAGTCCTAAACAAAGTCTGGACCAAAACCAAAATACACAGCCACAAATAGGGTCATATGAGAGAGAGTTGACCCTGAATTAAGTAAATAGTACACATTATAGGAAAAGATTTGCAATACACTAGTCATGACATCAGGCAATGCCTCAGATTCCTGCCAGGTAGTGAGTACATAAAGACAATTCTGACCAGTGTTGAAATTAAATAGTGCACCCTTTGGTTCTAGAGCAAAAGACAAAGCAATAAGAACCTTGTTTACCCCCAAATAAACCTTACCAACAAGATAGTTTCTAAGTATATGGTCTGGCTGACCATACCCAAGCACCTATCCCTTCCCATATCACCAAAACCTAATTAAAGCAACCACAAAACCTATAGAGAGGATATGATGGAGCCAACTAAGCCTAAGTAACCTCCCCACTAGACTAAGAGTGGGCACCCTATGCCCTAAAGTTGTCACCACCACGGAAATGCCTATCACCCAAAGGCTCTGTATAGGGAGCACTAGCGGTGGAATAAGACCAAGAGTTTCCCCACTTATTGTTGGGCCAATTACTGCCATCCTTGCCACTCTACTATGGGCCACCAACCTACTCAGAGAACCTAAGCTTCTTACCCTACCTCTTCCCTATTTTACCCTACTTTTTCTTCTCTTTCTCTCCTATTGCATGTACACATCAAACATAGATATATCTGTGTACCTGATTAAGAAGGATGCCTTACTTTCTAGGATCAACTCATGAGATAATCCTGAAGCAAACTTCCTCGTCTTGGCCCTAATATCAGACACCATCTTAGGAGTATACCAACAAAACTGATGAAACTTCAAGGCATACTCCTTGACTGACATCTTTTGTTTGTTTCAGATTAATAAACTTCTCCTCTTTTTTTCCCTCAACTCCTAAGGGAAAAAATAATCCAGATATACATTAGAGAAATCTTCCTATAATGATGACTCATTAGTGTAACCATTTTCCAAATCCCATTCCTCGTACCATTGGTACGCCATATTTTTCAGCCATATTCGTGGAATGCATAACATGGAAAATCTTTTCCATCTTATCCCAAAAGCCATGAGGATCCTCCTCTACCTTAGCACTCATAAAGTTTAGACTATTTAACCTTATGAATTAACCAACCATTATGGCCTCAAAAGATGGAGTAATAGGAACACAATGCTCAGACTGAGTAGCTACCCACTATGCTAACATGTGAATAGACTGACAAAACTTAGCATTAATTACACTAGCTTGAGGAGTCCGAGTAGGACTTTAGAGAACTGGTGGAACTCTAGAATGATCTAAAACTGGCCCCATAAAATATATATGGATCCCATGAGTCATGTCTCATTAACTTTATCCCCTTTTAGGACAAAGAAGTTTCATGATCTTCAGATCATCGAGGCATGATCTAAAAAATAAAAAAATAGGAATTAAAGAAGATTCCAGGACCTAGACTTCAAGCATGGAAATAGAATATAAGAAAGAGAAACATTCTTAAATTGTATACATGGCTTTGTGGACTCCCAAGTCACCCTTAACTAGGGGTTAGTCATGTTAGGTTGCTCAAGCACAATCGAGACTATAGACCACTACCAATACCCTACCATAATTGTTCTGCACCTTAAGTCAGATGAATTCCAAATATATATATATATATATATATAGCATAACAAAATAAAACAATCATAAATCAAACATAGTTAACTGAATTCAGCCATAATACCAATACTAATGCTAAGGCTAACACCTATGCTGACACCACCCATACCAACCCATAGTAGTCTCACAAAGCCTCTATCAGAAATTAAAATAGTATCACGTAGGGATATGCCCCCGACCTCAGCCAAAACCAAATAATAAGAAATAACAAAAGTATGAAGACAATACCATAACATAAAATGGAGCATTTCAAAGTATAGAAGCTCACACTTTAATCCAACTCTAAGTTTTTCCAAATCTGATCACTAAGTAGGAGGAGTAGTATTGTCAGTTCCTGCATCGCATAGGGATATACTGCCCAAAGATGGGTTAGTGGATGAAAGATAGAATGCACTCAAGATAAGGATAAAATAATGATAATATTTAAAACCAAGTAAATAACCATACACATTCACATCCATACATACATATATACATATATATATAATTCATACTGGGAAGGGAACTGGGTTTAACATATATTTAAAACTATTAACTTGGGTTTGTGTAGCTTAACTATCCTAGAACCACCCACGGACTATATGGGCCAAGTATTACCTCCTGAACAGGCTCCAGTGCGTGTAGTTACATGTATTAGAGATATCATAAGGGAAAATAATTCCTGTTTACCCTTAACCCTCCATGATACATGTCTACTAGTACAACTTAGGGGATTCCCTATAAACCACAAGTATATGGTCTCCATGACCAAACCTCATGTAGGAAAACATTAGCACATAACCTTCCATTATTTCCTAATTAAAACCATTAGCAAACAACCAAGCCATTGATTCCATATATCATTAACCCATACCCATAATAGAATAAAGAGGGGTTGGACACTGTCTATCATAAGAGTTGCTCTATACCACTCACACCCTTTTCTCACAACTCATGGTGAGCCAATCATACTCAGATTAAAGTTAAGTTAACATATTTTAGATTAAGTGAATGATAAAACAACTGACCCATCACCAATAGTACAAATCATACCAACCATATGTAAGCACACTAGAAAATCACCCACCAAACACTAGACAACATACGAGATGGGTTACCCCATACCCTTACCATAAAACTTGTATATGAGTCGTATGATTTACAAAAAGCTCTAAACCCTAGAAATTTCCAAGGACCAAAACCTAGGGTGTTTTAGCATGAAATTTATTTATGCATTGAGTTGTGATTACTAAAGGAGAATAAATTATATGAAAAGTATTCTAAGTGGGATTTATAATTTTCCTTAGTGTCCTTCCTTGGATACATGGTTTATAAAGAAGGATTTATGGTAGATCTACTAAATATAAAGGTGGTTTAGAATTAGGTTAGGCCCAACTCTATGACAAAAATTTCATAACTTTATGGGGTTGGCTAGTTATTATAGCAGATTTGTAAATGAGTTTATTTTTATTTCTTTGCACTTAACTTGATTAACTTAGAAGGAGCATCCTTTTGTATAAATTAATGAGTGTGAAGAGAGCTTTTAAAAAGTCCATATACTTTTGATCATAAATTCTATTTTTTTCTTGTCCCATTAATTGTAAAGACTATCAATTGTGTATTATGATGTATAATGTTTTGCTTTGGGTATAGCATTGGAACAGTATATGATTGTGATTGCCTATGTGTCAAGGCAATTAAAAGTTTATGAGAGGAATTATCGGACCCATGACTTTTGAATTGGCAGTGGTGGTGTTTTCTCTCAAGATAGGGTAACATTATTGGTATATGATAAAGTATAAGGTATTCATTGATTATCGTAGCTCACGTTATGTTTTTACCCAAAAATACTTGAACTTGAGACAACAGCGATAACTGGAACTACTCAAGGATTATGGCATTCAATTTTCTATCATCCAGCCTAGGCCAATATGGTAACAGATATGTGAAGCTTGAACATGGATAGTATGGGTAATTTAGCATGTTGGATATTTCTAACATCCATTAGGTATAAAAGTTCAAATGTTACTAATAATTTTATAAGGTGACAAGTTATTGCGGAAGAGGACTTCTAGATATTGTAGAGGTGAGGTGTACTTTTCTTGACCAAATTAATTCTAGAAAAATCAAATATGTAAATTTAAATAAGATTCATAAAAAGGTGTTTCAAGGTGATGCCAAAGAGACTATTCTTGATAATGAAGTGTGTTGGAGATTATAGGACTAGTTTGTATAACTCATGTAGATGATTTTATTCTAACCATTCTCGTTGGTGGGTATAGTGCGTGGTAACCATACCTTCTTGTGTGATTAAGATATACTATTATCTGTGGCAATATTATTATATGCATTTCATAATGTATGATGTTTTAAATTTTGAGGCTAATTGTTAGAAATACAAATTAATGAAGTATGAAAATCAAAAACTTAGTGGTACTCTTCCAAGAATGCCCATTCATGAATTGAAGTGGGAAAGTATAGCCAAGGATTTTTTTATTGATCTTTATGAAACTTTGGGAAAATATGATTTGATTTGGGTAATCGCAGATTAATTGACTAAGTATTCACACTTCATTATAGTTTAGGTGACTAATAATTCAGCCAATTTGACCAAGGTTTATGTTAAAGAGATTGTCCGATTGTATGGGGTGACCATTTCTATTATTTCAAATTGAGGTATGTAGTTTGCCTTAAATTTTTAAGGAAAATTTTAGGAAGAGTTGGGCACTAAATTTGATTTATGTACAACCTTTTATCCTCAATCTAATATGCATTCTAAGTGGATGATATAAGTGTTAGATGACATATTTTAGGCATGTGACATACATTTTAATGGTTATTGGGTCAAGTTCTTAATATTGAGTGTTTTGGCATAAAATAACTATTATTATAGTATAGCTATAACTCTATTTGAAGGGTTGTATCAGATAGGTATAAATCTCTTATTGGGTGGTTTAATGTCTTTAAAGTGAGAACTTAGGGCATTGATTTGTTAATGGGGTAAGTAAAGTGTATAGCCACTCAAGGCCAACATAAATAGTAAGTAGATAGGAAGAATAATGGTATACATTTTAGAATCTTAGAAAGAGTTGCTCTAAGTTTAACCTATGAAATTTGTGATATAATTTTAAAAAAGGAAAAACTTAGCCCAAGGTACATTGGGCCATTTATAATCTTGAAGGGTGTAGGTCCAATGTCTAGGTTGGATCTCCTTTTGATTTTGTTAGGATTCCATCTGTTGTTTCATGTTTTGATGCTCAATAACTGTCATTGGGATGATGATTACATCATTATTATTACTTGGTGCTGGTAGATAAGAATCTCTCTTATGAGGAAGAGCCCATTTATATACTTGATAGAGATGTCTAGAACTGAGAACAAAGAAGATCAAGTCCATAAAAGTCTAATAGAAGAATGATTATATTGAGGAGGCCATTTGTGAGCCTAAAATGGCATGTACATCAAATAACAATAATAGCTTACAAATTTATATAACTTTAATGCTAGCATTTTATTTTTTTATTTCTTGTTGTTAGTTGGGGATGAAAGGTGGGTAAATTTAAATCTAATGTAACAATACATCTCATTGTTATGAGGTTGTTAAGCATGCAAAAGTTTGGTTTTAGAATTCCCTTAAATTAGGATTATAAAATATCTAGATAGGTTGGTTTTTAATCAATTTTAGGTGTTGCGTATTTTACATAATTTTTATGTTTTGTAGTCTAGTATTTCATGGAGTTAAGCTGATATTATGTTATCTAAGAGGTTTAAAAACCCATACAAACTATTTTGTATGGAATTTAGGTTCATAAAACTCAAGTTATATTCATTGTTGTAAAGAGTGAAAGGAGTTTGCACTATAGAGAGCTCACTATAGAGAGTATTGGGTTGCTATAATGGAGATCCATACACTATTAGTTACACCATAGTGGACAATTATCACTTTATTTATGTTGTTTTAGTGATAAAATGGCCACTACCACAATATTGAAACAATTTAGGGTTTATTTTTTGCTTGTGGATATTTCATCCCTCGATAGTGGTTGTGATATTGCTATTGAGATATCATGGATTCATCTTTTTGATTTTTTGGATTCATCTTCTTAAGATGGTTTGCTCTTGGTACTAGTGTGGAGATTTGATGCTTCTTTCACGTCATGATGTGGTTTTTGTCTAAAGTGGTGTTAAAGAGTTAGAGGTAGGTGGTATTTTTTGTGATCTCTTCTTAAGTTGGAAAAGAAGCAATTCTTTATTTTGAGGTTCTTGGTTCATTTTCCAGTAGTGGTCTTGACCTTAACATTGGTGTCGAGATTGGTACTTTTTTTCTCGTTAAGATAATGCAGGGTTTATTAATTTATAATCGTCTGACTTAAGTGGATTCAGGAAATCCATATTTCAGAGTTGTTTGGTCTAATTGGATTTGGTAGAGTGTTTCTTCTTGATTATATGTGCCTATGGCTATTCTTTACCAAGATAGAGTATTTGACTGGTTGGTTTCTGGCTAAAGTTGTATTTCGATGAGTTGCTAAAGTTTTTTTCTATTACTAGCATGAATTGTTGCCTTGGGGAGTTCTTGAGTTTGTTTTGATAGTCTATGCTCTCCAGTAGATATGGATTTGATTTCTTGTGTTTTTAGTTGGTGATTTATCCTTTATTATGATTTTGTTCTTCAGCTATGTTTTGATTTTGGCTCGGTATGATTTAGCTTAGATATGTCAAATTTGTATACTGAGATCGATTTGAATAGTTGGCATTAATATAGACTTATTGGCTTATTTTTGAGTTGAAGCCTTGGAATGGAAATTTGGAAACTATGATAGATTTATTGAATGAATACCTACCCATCATCAGGTTTGGTTTGGGTAGTTGAAATTGAGAATTCATCCTTGGTGTTGAGATTTTAGCTTAGATTTTCAAAGCATGAGTGCATCTTTTATTTTGGATTTGACCTAGTTCAAATTTCATCTATAGGCTGGTTGAGCCTACTCTGTGGTTACCTATTCGGCCTTCTTGACTTTGCATAGATTTTATTTGATAGGTGTTTAGATAATAGCCCATGGACAAGGAATTGGTTCCTTTAACTTTGAGCCTAAATTTTCAGTTTTCGTAGAGATTTTGGATGATGTACTCGATAGAAGTAGTATGATTTGGTTGGATTCAACTTGGTTTTATTCTTGATTGATGGCACATCCTGGATTGGATCATTTAGTGATAAGTAGTTATGTTTTTGCCTTCTAGATCTCATCTTTGATTATCATCCAGACTAGTTATAGCATTGACATTTATTGTATTCCTTGATTATCTCCATGTGTGTGCCCAAGTAGAACCTTATGAGATTCTTCTTATATTTTCTGTACAAATTCTTAGTGGGTAAGCTTCAGTTCCTTGAGTTTTTAGTGATAAGATTGTGCAGATAGGATTTATGTGATTTTTCTCCTGGTTTGGAGTGTATAACAAGTGTGGAATGGTCAAACATGGTTATATTTGCATTTGGAGTCGGTTGTATGACTCATGCCATGGTTTGCTTTTGGCTTGGATGAGCCTTTGTTGGATTGTATTGGTATTGGTGTGTTGTGGTACAAATTTCCATGCATCAGGCTTTCTTGGTTTTGTTGGAGGTTGATTGGTGGTTGAGGTTGAGTTTTGTCCATTTTGAAGTAAAGTAAGAGAGCTTGTCGAAAGGGATATGTTGAAACTGAGTGGGGTTGCTCCACATAATAAGGGACTAGGTCTGTCAGAATAAATCACAGGAAATGAGACAATAGAGTGTAGAAATACTAAACACAGTGCATAAAAAGTAAACGACACAAGTATTTTTACTTGGAATGCCAGAATGGGGAAAATCATGGCTTTCCATCACAAGCACCAATGGAATCCACTATAATAAACCTCTTGATCACAATTTAGATTTCATCCTAACTCTAGGATCCTTGAACTAGCAACTACTCTCTACTACCAGCTCATCTTGGTAATCTATAAAGGACAATTCTCTACACTGATTAGATGTAATCAATCTCAAGATTAGGTAACTCTACCTAAGTAGCAATCTCCTAACTGGAAAACACTATTCTTATAAAATGATTAGTTCAGTTACAATTCTTTACTTATTCAACAACTATTACAATTTTATCACTCATAAGTTGAAGAACTTGAGCAGTGTTGAAATGGTGTTTTAGTTGCCTCTCTTCAATCATTGGATATACAAAATACCAATTGTTGAAGAAGAATCTTTTTCCTTTTATAGTTAGGTGATGATTGGGTCTTGAAATATCATTGGACCAGCTGTCCAAGTCAGTACAAAATAGCACCTGCAAGTTTGTTACATGAAATGACAAAACTGTGCGGAAGTCACGTGCCAGTTGTACTTTACTTTGCACGTCCAGGGACCTGGTCCCTCATATTCTAGTTGCTCATCATCAAAAATACATATAGAAATTTTCTCCTTTTTGATGATAATAAGACAAACCATATAATTTGAGTATTAGTGCACATTCACCACATTTATTCAGAGTGATTACCACTTGAAGATGAATATTTTTATTATCATCATGCTTCTATCATGAACCACAGGGACCTGGTCCCTTATTGTCATTTTGAAGCAAAAGGCTTCCCCTTGTCATTGTACAACTTCATTTCATTTGGTGCCTTTGTATTTACATACTTCCTCTAGTCAGTATGACTCTCTTCAGGTCTACATTTCAATTTACCTGGTCCCTACTAGATGTGAACTCAGTATTCCCCCTTTTGGTATTATTGAAAAGAATTAATAGTAAACAAAGAGTAAAGATAAATAGATATTAGTAAACTCATGGCCACTGAGGAAAAACTAACATATAGAACAACTCCAAAGTAAAGAGACAAATGTGATACATAAACTAAAGATTCATTCACTGATAATAGTCAGTACTAGTAAAGAAAGCTAAAATAATCATCATAAGATAACTATCTTGAAAAATGGTTATGAGATTCAGGATGTGGAACTTAAATAAGGCTGATGAGGGAATATGGATAACAGGGCTCAGGTGGAAGGAGGGTTGGGTGAAAAGGAATTAAGCAGTACTCCATTCTTGCATCTATAGTAATGTGAGTATCCATCAACTATTTGGTAAGGATCTTTACTTCAACATTCAATTTGGTCATTCTTGTCTGGAGTTTTGTATTTCCAACTACATGATCCTCTATGGCATTTAGTCCTTCAGGGGATAGCCAAACTGAATTAGTAATGTCAAATTCATTTAATCCACCATATTTGATCGTTGACTTGATCCTTAACTCCTTTATTTCCATTCCCGACTTCTCCTAAAAAACAAGAAATTCAGATACTTAATATATATTCGTCACAAGTTTTGTTCAATCTTAATACTATCTTAGATGTCCCATGTGATCTCCTTTACCCAAAAATCTCAATGTGATCAAATACTTTATTGAGGAGGTACCAGTATGACATTACATGTGTCCTTTTTTCTCACATATTTTGGTATCAAGAGTTCTTTCCTGGAAGAACTTTCTAAGTCATCAACATTTTAATCCCATTTTAACAACCCACATTCTTCATCTCATCATTTATTTTCATTAATTCCCTCTATTCATTCAATATTTTTCTAGTGACCAGGACCCTTAAAGGCTTTCTTCCTTTTCACAACTTATGTGTTTCTTCCTTATTTTAGCAAGATTACCAAACTTTGACTTAGAGGACCTAAGACAAAGTTCGCTATGAATATGGTTACTAAAGGATTAGGATACTTGATGAGGGCATATTCAATTTGATTTTCTGGAGGAAGGAGAATGAGAAGGATTAGTTTGGTTTAGTGGAGGCAACAAGTGATGAGTTAGGACTCAGACTGGGAAGTAGCTTGTTTTAGCAATTTGAAGAGGTGAAAACTATCATTACAGAATGACATGTTTAGTTTTGATAAGAGTGACTCTTCATCTTTTAAACAAATTGATAGCCTTTATAAGGGAAGGAAAAGATATATGGCTTTCTCAGACAGTATATTTTATGATTATTATAATATATTGTAGTGATACGAACCTTTGAGATACTATTAGACCCCTCTTTTGAGTAAATCTTCAAGGTTGTTCTTGTCATTTTTGTGCACTTCTTAAGTTGTTCCTTTGGGTTCATACCTGCAAGGGTATAGTACTGAGTTAGACTAAAATGCACCCACTTTATCGAGGATACCTTTCTCCCAAAATAATTCACATACTAGGCTAAGTAAGTATCATGCTCCAATTTTGCAGACTCTGTTTATCTTTGAACTTGTTCCCAAAGCATATCCGGGGACCAGATCCTTGAGAATCAGAACTTATCTTCAGGATCAGAGCATTTTTGTTCTTTATCTCTAAAAGTCATTCTATGTCTTCCTTTAGAAAACAAGATTCACTCTTTCTCTTATTGAATATCAGCTGTCACAGGCCAGTATTATGTCTTTGAAATCATATTTTCACAAAAAGGCACCTTCATAATAAATGTATTGAGAGAGATAACACAGTTAGACTTTCTATCATTGATCTTTAAACTCCTTCAATCAACGAGCTATTTCTGACTACAATCCCCTTCTCATGCCTAGACTCATGATCACTTGCTAGATTTGGGATCCCATTTGAGCCTGAGTTGCCAATAATGGGACAATGGTGTGATCAAATCCCTTTAGGACCATCCAGATAGAGATTTCCTTTTCATAATTCTGTGAGGCTTTATACCCTTAGAACGAGCATTTACTTTCTAAATATATTTGGAAACATTCATCTTTACTCTATTCCAGTTCTGACATTCCCCCTTGTGTACCCATGTCTTCCACAGTGAGTGCACATGAGTTTGTTCTATTTTTTTCAACATAATAAGCAGTCTTTCTTTTAGAATCAACAAGTTGGAGTTCTACTTGATATCCAAAACCTCTGCCATCATTGACATTTTGACTGGTCAGATTAGAGAAGATCTGTGGAGAGGCAGTCTATTTAAGAGATTTGTTCAACTCTTCTCTTAAGCGGACCAGATCCCTTTCTAACTATTCATTCCTATGTAATTCTTTCAAAATATTTTCCTGAGATTCCTTCAATCCTTCTTCAAAATTAATTTCAAACCAAGAAGCTTATCTCTTTTCTTTATCATCTAGGTCACTTCCCATCATTGAGTGACTCATACAACTCAAATTTCAATTTAGAGAACCTTTCTTCGATTTCATATATTTGAAGATTTAATGCAATCAACTTAAGATCTTTATTTTTTATTTTTACTTCTATAGCATTTTTCTCAGTAGTTAGTTCACACACAGAATCTATCAATACACTAGAAAGCTTTTTTATCTTCCTAGTAAAGTAATTTTCAAGATTTTTCTTGGTGCCAGAGATAATTACCTCATTGTCCTTTTTATTCTCAGTATTTGCTATAGAGGAAAACAAGGAATCAAAGGTGACTTTATCATCTTCCACTGCAATCATGGAAACATATGTTAACTTCTCAGCTATATCAGACTCACTTGATGAGTCACCCCAATCGGCTAAGGCTTCTTTCATGACAAGATCAGTTGCAGTCAACTTCTTGATTTTACAGGACCTGGTGGTATTCCATTTTATGTATTGGACAATCCTCAATAAGAAGTTCAGGACTTCCACATCCATGACACACTTCCATTATGACTCCTTTTCTACTTCTACTTACATTTCTTTGAAACTACCCACTATTCATTATAGCTCTAACAATTCTTTTTGCCAAGTAGGCAACATCAGTGTCTTCTTTCTTTGAACCTGAACTTGAGGAATTTAGAGACAAAGATTTTTCCCTTGTGGCTTCCTTAATCTCTTCTTCTGGCTGCTTTTTGACCTCATAAGTTTTCAGGTTCCAAATAAGTTCATTCATTATTAGAGTCTTTAGATTTATTGCCTCAGTTATGGCATCCACTTTTCTTTCCCATTAATTGGGAAGAACACCAATAATTTTTCTCACATACATATACAAAGGAATTGCTTTACCTAAGATATGAATCTCATTTGTGATAGAAGTGAACCTTGTATGCATTTTTTGGATTATTTCTCCTTTTTCATGGTAAAAGTTTCATACTGAGTAATCAACATATCTTCTTTTAAACCCTTCACATCATTAGTGACTTCATGAGCTATATTTAAGAAAACCCAGATTTTCTTGGCTATTTCACAAGCTAAAATCTGTGGTATTCATCTGGTCCTATGCCACAGACAATCACTATCTTTACCTTGTATTTTTTCTAAATTTTTTTCTATCTTCATCATTTAGTTCCCTCCTGCTTTTGACAACCATTTTTTTTACTTCTCCTTCTTTGACATCTCTATAGGTACATGAGGACCATCATGAATAATTTCCACTAGTTTACTATTCTAAGCCATGAAGCCAAACATCCAAGTTTTTCACCACCCATAATACTGTACATTGAATATTGGTGGTCTATTTGTAGATTACCCTTCTTCTAGATTAGGTGGAGTAACCATGCTAAAAAACACACCTAGGTGTGAACCTTCTAGAGTAAGATGGTCCTGATACCAATTGTTAAAACCAAGTATGGTTGCTCCACATAGTAAAGGACTATGTCCCTCAGAATCAAACACAGGCAGTCAAACAATAGAGTGCGGAAAAACTAAACACAGTGTAAAAATAGTAAAATACAGAAAGATTTTTATGTGAAAACCCAGAATGGGAAAAATCATGGTGTTCCCACACAAGCACCAATGAAATCCACTATAATCAACCTCCTGATTGTAGCTTAGATTTAAGCCAAACTCTAGGCTCCTTAAACTAGCAGCAACTCTACTACCAGCTCAACTTGGTAACTCTACCAAGGAGACTTTTCTACACTAATTAGCTCTAATCAGCCTCAAGTATAGGTAACTGTACCTAAGAAACACTCTCTTAACTAGAAAATACTACTCTTATAAGATGAGTAGTTTAGTTAAAATTCATTACTCACTCAAGAACTATTACAATTTAAGCACTCATAAGGTTAAGAAATTTAGTAGTGTTGAAATGGGGTCTTTGTTGCCTCTCTTCACTCTTAGGATTTGTATAAAACAATTATTGAAGAAGCATCTCTTTTCTTTTATAGTTGGGTGATGATTAAGGCTTGAAAGATAATTGGACTGGATAGCACATCCAAGTTTGTTACATAAGATGACAAAACTATATAGAAGATGCATGCCAGATGTATAGTACTTTGCACATCTGGGGACCTAGTCCCTCATAGTTTAGCTACTCATTATCAAAACTGCATATAATAGGATACCTGTGGCAAAATCCCTTGGAATTATTCTCTCTTTATGGAGAATATCTACAAAGTCATACTCGGAGTATGCATGCATATTATCTTATCCTTTTGAGCTGTTAAGATCCTTTTATCTATTGACTTTCATGGATTAAAGTCCTTTTAATAGTAGATATTTTAATGACCCTTCAGGTCATTTTCTTGATTTGCATGTATTTTCAGTATTTCCATCCTTCCCAAAATAGCTACAGATTATTTATGACTTGCCAGAGTTGTTGGTTTGATGATCGAATAGTTCATTTGGATTTTAGGCTAATTTCCCTGTTTTTTAGATTTTTCTAGTTAGGATTTGGTCTTGAAATAAAAATCTAAGTAAATGATATTGGATGAAAATTCTAAATATGCTAAAAGCTCTGGAATGTTGGTTTTTGGAAAGGTACACTCTTGGTTTGGGCCCTAAGGACTCAGGCTCATTTTGACCTATTGGTTAAACAGTTAAGAAATTAAAAATTAGGTTAGGAACCATATTTTGTCGAAACAATCTCAGATGGAAATTTTGATTGGGCCATTAAGTTTGGAATGCTGAATTTGGTATGGTTACATAGTTTATTTGCATATATAGGGTTCCAGATGAATCCTGAGGGCTTGGTGGAGGCTTGGAATACTATCCAAGTTTCAACTATCATCTGGTAAAGTTGCTATCGAAAACCAAGGGTCGTAATTGTGGTACCATTGGCAGGGGAAATAGTTTGATCGCAATAACTTGTGCAATCATCAAGTAGTGCTATTGCAGAGCTTCAGTTATGATCATAACTCGCCCGTGCATTTATTAAATGTTGCGATCGCAGGGCTTAGGATGCGATAGCGGGATCCGAGTACCTATTATAGGTCTAAATAGACTACTTATGATGCGATTTTAGCCATTTCTCACCCATTTGTTTAGAGCTTAAACCCTAAAGAGTAGGATTTAGCGGTATTGAATCTTGTAGATAATTTGGGGAGCTTGGTTATCCATTATTCCGTGATTTCACTCTAAATTCATGGTAAGACTCCTTCTATTTCTTGAAAAATTCTTAGAAATTAGGGCTTTGAATTTCTAAACTTTAAGGGTTGATTTGAGACATGATTGTGTTCTATTTGTGCTCAACTTTTGGGCATACATTTCTTATCATTTGAGGGACCTCATGATAGGTTTAATTTTTAATGCCGTTAGCAGGCCTCATAGGCCCATTTTTTACCCATAATTTTACCTAGCCCATTATATGGAAATATGGGTCTTATTTGACTCATAATGATTCATAGATTATGATTTTGATAGTGTAGCATAATTTTGAGATCATAGACTGAAGACAGACGCTTGGCAAATGATTTAAGGATTTATGGTTTGGTATAGAGGTAGGCTTTGGTCCACTCTTTTTCTCAAGATGATGTGTTTTATATATTGTATGTGAATATGAATGTTAATATTAGTTGTGGGTAGAATACCGTGATCAAGCTCAGAATATTATAGTTTGGGATTAGATGGGTGAATTGACCCCAAAGGTGCAATACTTATTATACCTCTAATAATCCTATTACTCTAGGTTGTTAGCAAATTAGTTATAGATGAGACTAATACTAATGAATCCTTAGAAATGCTTATGTACTACTCGGTGAATCGTGATGGCTTTCCCCGAATTATGATATTATGATTATGTCGGATATGCACTTGGACCTAAGGCCATGATTATGATGTTGTAACTATTTTTGGATGTATTCTTGGGCTGGAGGCCATGTTTATAATATTAATTGGTTTGGTTCCGAGAAGTATTCCATCCTCATAGAGGAAATGGTTATAGTCTATTGGCATAGTAATGTTTATGAATTCATTGTTAGAATACTGGTGATGGTATGCATAGATTTGGTACATTCATGATCATTAATTATGGTAAATGGTCTCATTCCAACTAAAATATGATTTTTATTATTGTTTTCCTTAGATATGGATTAAGCCCACTTTTCACCTTAAAATAGAATTATTAAACAATAATGGCACTGTCTTAATAAATAACCTGTGTAAAAATATTAGAAATAATGTTTTAAAGATTTGATCGAGAAAAATTTTGGTCTATGATTCTGATACTACTAATTACTCTGATCGTGAGAGATTCTAACCCTTTCTACACCTTTATGATGATTTAGTGCCAAAGCTTACCCTGGGAAATAGATTTATGGATTTACACTCTTTTAGCCACTTCTTAAGTCTATGCACTTATAATACATCTATATACACAACTCTTTGGTATGGGACGGAGGAGAATGATCATATTAATGATATAAATTTTAGGTAAAACCCAATTATTGATGATGTTGATGATATTGATGATGTTTGGTGATATTGAGTCTATAGATTATAAATTTATTAGTTCAAGTCCTTCTATTAAATATATACTTACCAATTCAAGTCTGACATTGATTACATATTTATTGGTTTGAGCCTGACTATTGATTATATATTTACTGGTTTGAGTCTAAAAATTGATCAGTATATTGATAAGGTGAGGTTGTACACTGGGTTACTAATGATATTTGGATTGTTTGTGATGTTATAGATTATATATTGGCATTCATTCTTTCATGTGTATTGCCTATGACCAGTATACACTTATATTTATCAGCCTTATGAGGGGTTGCAGAGGTATGGAAGATGAGTATGGCTTGTGGTATGTAATGTGTTTATTAAACAATCTAAGCCTAGGTTGGATGAGGTTCGTTAAAGGCTTATTTAGGTATTTTTCATCTGCTCTAGATGGTTAATCGTGTTGTCGTTGTTAATGTTATTATTATTGTTATAATAATTGTTATTATTAGTTTTTGATAGATTGGTTAATGATTCATCAAAATGTGAGGTATGATTCTGGCCTTTTTATCTTACGATTATATAACTATGCATGATTATCTCAAGATTACGTGTATGGATTAAAACCCATAATGCATACTACCATTAGTTCCTTCTATGTTTACGTGGCCTTAAAAGTTCTAGACTGATGATTTAGGTTGTAGCTCAATTTGACCTTGTTCATACATATATAGATATATAAATATATATATGTATATCAATCTATAGGCAACTATGGTGTTACCATATATCTATTTCCTTTTATTTATTCTGATTGTATATTCATTCCTTGGCCTTGTATACTTATGTATATCTTTTTTTCTCCCTTATTTTGTATATTGGCCAGTGATATACAATATAGTGTTGAGATTCCTAAGTATGGATGGAATAGGATAGTTTATCCTTAATACTTCCTTTTACTTATTATTCTAGTTTCTTGGTTATGAATATAATAGTTATCTTATTATCTCTTTAGCTTTCTTATGTTGTTGCTGGACATCTGGGTGTAGTTTCCATTCTATTTATATGTTAGATAAATCTACATTATCTTTGGAGCTTAGTCGATAGTTTCTTACTAAGTACGTGTTTGTAGTACTCATACTAGACTTCTGCAGCCTACAGATTATAGTACAAGTTATCGCCGGTGTTGTCTGTGTTATGTAGAGCAGTCGTGGTTTTGAGACATAGAGTGAGCTCCTAACATTTGGAGTATTAATTTTCTTCTACTTATATACTAGACTAGTCTTTATGCTGTATTCAGAAATGGTTATATCTATATATTCATTTAGTACCTCATTTGTATCTTTCTTATATTATAAGCTCTTGCATTGATTCCACCAGATTTTTGGATTATATTATGTATATTAGTCTCTTATTTTAGCTATTCAACCTTCTTCCTTCCATTCTTATGGGTAGTCCATTACTAGCAGTTTAAGAAAATGAGATTGGCTTGCCTACTGGTAGGTTATAGTCAGCACTATCATTACCTGAGAAATTGGGTTATGAAAAATAAGAAAGTAAGAGTCATTAAGCTAATTGATCCCTATGATAACACCATTTCCCACACTTGCAATTATGATTGAGGAGGTGAAAGATGATTTGTCATAGGAGGTTCTTTTTTCCACAGAGTAACCTTTAAAGAAGGTAGGTGGAAAGAGATAACCTGATGTGATTAAGGTTGTTGGGGCATCGAGCTTTGAGATCTAAAGAAGGCCTCAAAGGCCTCCTGTAACCACTATGACAAATTAGGAAGGAGCACACTTGGTTAGGTGTATATGCTAATTCGACACCTATATATTGAAGGCCCAGATTACTAAAGGTGAGAGTTGTGGGGATAAGACTCTATCATTCAGTCTTTCATCCACTATTGCTACTAAAGTTAGGGAAAGTGTGTCAGGCGCCATCGACATTTCCATTACTAATTCCATGCTATAGATGCAGCCTGCATTGAGTCATTAATCCCACATGCCTAGTGAGCCATAGGTATATCCCTAACTCTTGCATTATATCATTGTCTTATATTAGGGAAAATGCACCCTTTTTGAGACAGAGGGGGTGTATATTGTGGCTCTGTACCACTATTTAGAGGGAGGCTTTTGTTTTCGTGCTTCTTTTTCCCTCTGTATTCTAAAATATTTCAATATGTTTTAGTGTATTTGTGTGTTTAATTAGGAGTAAAATAGGAGAAGTTAGAGCAGTCATTAATAGGTTTTATATTATTTTACCTTGTTGCTTTAAGGTACTCTTTTTAAAATATTTTAGACTGTGTTATGTTTATTATGAACTATGATCACTGTGGATCTTGTTATTGAAGTAGTATTATAGGAATGATGACCACATCTTATTAATGAATAAATCAAATATGTAGGTGTTAATAATATAGTTCTATGCCATGTGGGAGTGAGGCATTTACATAATTTGGCTTTGTGCATGCAATCTAGAACTTGCCTAGTTAGTCTTGCCTAGGTTGTAGGATAGTTTTTTAGGAAGGAATCATAGATAGTTCTTGAACCTTACACTTTTAGACCAAATTCCCTAGCAAATTTAATCAGACATCCCTCGATCCCGATTTTGAGACTAAAAGAAACCTATTCTTATTTACTAGCACATTCACCTTCCATTTGGATAACAATGAACCTGCCTTGGCCCTGGTATCTCCTTTGACACTCTGTATGTCAACTTAGGCTAATAACATAAGTTGAGTATGGCTATACTAGGGGTGTGTAATATAAATTGGTATGAAGAAAAATATAGTAGATGAAAAAGGGTTTGGGTATGTTAAGAAGAAGAAAAATGAACAAATTTTAAAAAATGAGAGAGAAGAATTTCAAAATAGAAAACCACACCCAAAATCTAAAAACATAAAGGATAATGAAGGAGGAAACTAAGAAAAGTAAGGTGAAAAAGTAGAGCAAAAATTAGTGTAGTGCCAAGGAGAGTTGAGTCACATTACCCATGTCTACCATACCTTTCCCCAAGCCTACATTACAAGTCAATAAAATTATTTTAGTGATCCTAATCCAATTATTTGAATAAACTAAGCCATTGAAAATAATGGCAAGCATAGGGTATTTCATGCAACAGTCGAGTGAGTGCTTCAATTAAGTCCATGTATTTGATGTGCATGATTATATGGTGAGCTTAAGGACTTCATTCATAGTAAGAGCACATGGTTTGCGTTGTTGGACCTTTTTAGTTTAGATAATATCATTTTAATAAATTCTTGATTGTATTTTCATAGTGTTATTCAATCCCTCCATGCCGTGGTAAAAAGATATACATATACTCAATGGTTTTGATTTAAATGTATAGGAGCAGGGTAGCACAATGTGTAGTTATATGACTGTCATTGGTCTCTTAGATTTCTTTTAGTTAAGTATCTTACTGTATTGTTTTGTTTGCTCACCAGAGGACATGAAAACATTTTAAGTTGAGGGTGTTGTTGTGTCGTGGTTTCACGTCATCTTTGATACTCAAAAAATGGAAAATATTCTAGTTTTGTGGAATCTTTATATCGATATGATTTGTTTTTGTTAGTTTTGCTGGAAAACTAGTTTCGAGATTGAGCAACACAAAATAAATAAAAATACACTAAGTGTTGTCTTCCAAAGAAAGGGATGTCTTGTTTGGGCAGACCACAACTCATTCACTTGATTGTTCGAACACTAGAGCCAAAAGTCTTGAATAATAAATTTGGAGGATCAAGTGACAGATGGAGCTCGCCGACTCACTAGGTCTCCTAAATAGTCAATATGATCCATTCCAAAGCATCATGCAGTAGAGAAGCTAACAGATTGAAATAACAGACCCAAGGAAGATAAGAGCACATGAAGAGTCATCAAGATTGAAAATGGGAAAACCAGCAATCATCCTAAGTAATTGTTGGGAAAATACCGAAACATGGCAAGATAGCTTAAGTGGAAATGGAGGACTTAATGACCTGTTAGGACTGATGATGGATTGTCAGCCGATACATCACTTGTCAATAGATAAGAACACACATCGAGCTATCAGCATACATAATAAACCATTAGGACTCTTGACAAATCGTTACCACTACCAAAACACCAATCTAATTTAGTTAAGGATGATTTTAATTTAGTCTATAAATATATTCCTTGTATTTTCCTTTAGGGCTTACACATTATTACTCCTTGTGTGGCCTTAGAAACAACAACATTGATTTATTATTGAGTTGTAAGGAATTATATTCATCTATTGATTATTTGTTCTTAAGTATTCATTAAAAATTCAAGTTTTTAGGTTTTCATCTACTCAACCTCATAAATTTACAAATATGAATTCATAAACAATCTCTATTGTGATTCTTCAAACATAAGTAGCTAAATCCTGTAATAAGGGTTGTGGGAGCCGTGACGAGTTAACAGAGTAGGGAAAGTATTTATGGTTTGTTGAATGGTTTCTATGCATATATTATTCTTTACTTTGTTTTGATTGCTATTTATTGGTGCGCAACATTAAAACTCAACTTAAGTCTTTAATTGCTAAATCATAGAGGTAGATAATGGAAAAGGGGATGTAACAACAAAGATTTGAGGTTACCAACCCTAATCTAATAGCTTGACATTAACAACAAATAGGTAATCTGGGATCTAGGTTAAGGTTTAATATTAAAAGCTTATGAGACCTAACAAGTAATTGAGAATAGTCATCATTATAGGAAGTCTTCCATTTATATGAGCCTAAGTTGACGATCTTACATAGTAAGCACTAGGATAAAACACTAGTATGACATTCTACCAAGTTATGAATTCATTGAAAACAAAATCCTAGTTTACCATTCTCATTGATAACAATTCATATAAATTGATACTTTGTGACTTATTACACATTTTCATAACTAATCCTCATTTCAATCATAACTAACTGAAAGCTTAAATAAGAACATCAAATAAGCTCCTAGCCATATTCCCTATAGGATTGGCCCCAACCTTTGTGGGATTCTACATTTGATTCAATTGATGCTTTATATCTAATTGTGACATCTAATTTTGATGACATAATTATATCAAATGGTCAATCAAATTTTCATTCAACCTTGTAGAATTAAAAAAATTAGAAATATTCCCCTTGATGGATTAGAAAATGAATGAATTGAACTTTTTTTGTCCAACATTTGATAAAATGGAAATACAAGTAGTAAAATTATTCAATCTAGAAATATAAAAAATTTGATGCCTAATACTCCATAGATAGTTTGAACTGTATCACAGACATAACCATATTTTGTACACTCTAAGATAGTTATGTTATTATTTATTTAGTACTCATCTTGTAAATAAGAGCTCTTGTACTTAGTAATACGATGTCTTGGGATTGGATTTTTTTATATTTTGGTTCTTTCACACCTTATATATGTTTGTATATACCTTTGTTAACTATATTTATTTTTATATTCAGCATGTATGTCTTATGTTATGTTCATTTTCTTATTAACCCGTTACTTGGCATTTTAAGCTCATGTGTTTGGATTCCCTATCGTTGGGATATTATAGGTGCTAATATGATACAAATTTTTGGGTTGTGACCGTTTGTAATATAGTGTTGGTTCACTAGTATCACTAATATAGGAGCAAATGCCTAGTAGAGTCCCATAAATTGGTACAATATTGTTAGCTCCTATTTTCAGAAGGCTATAGGGAATTATTAAGAATATTTCACATTTTGATTCATTATTACGTGTTCTTATTCCTATTTTTCTAGGAATCTCACTTGTTTTACTTTTGTAGATAGTAAATATTAGAGCTTCAGTGGGTGAGCATGAGGCCTCAGTATCTTCAACTATAGCTCAAGATAGATATCGATGTAGAGGTCGATCGCGAGGTCGATATTGAGATCGAGTTATTTCCCAATCTCTAGAACAAACTAAGGTGACATCGCTAGAGCCAGTGATTGATACATAGCTAGTGCAAAAGGATTTTCTACAACAGGAGTCCACGGGTTAGGGACCATCCAGGATCCACCCAAATTTATTTTTGCACTAGTTCTACAGGATGTCTTGCATTTATAGACTATTCTAAAAAGTAAGGCCAAAGATGAGGCAATCCCAAGGAGTGAAACAAGGTGTTCGGGGTATAAAAGTGCAACCTGCTACTAAGGCTCCCCATTTAGAGGTGCTACCAGTGTCGACTATTTCATAGCTGATGGCACCTCGACCACCTATCAGTTTGGAGTAGCAGAAGATTCTAGGTTGATTTATTAGATTGGGTCCTGATAAGTTTGCAATTCTCAAACTTATTAGCACTTATAAGTTTTAATTATCCATTATTTTCCTTTGATTTGAAGTGATTCACATGTTAACTAACCATATGATTCAATTGAAATTCGGAAAGTAAAGAATGGGAGCTTAAATTAAAACTTGTGAAAGCTAGAGGCCACCTAGCATGTAGGTCATGAGGTGACATACATGTGGCTAAGTAGATACAAAAGCTGACATGTACACTATCTACATTGGCACCTGTACCAGCGCGTAACCTGTGCAGTAGAATTTTTATATTTTTGAGGAGCATGAATTTGGGGATTTAAAAGGAGGTTTTCAACTCTACAACTCCATATTTGTACATTTTGAAGCTTTATAAACATAGAGTAAAATCTTAAGAGTAAATTTAGTGACTTTATTTTTATTTTATTTTATTTGGATCCCAAATATTGTGCTAATCTTTCATTAAATAGAGAAATGGGATGAGACTTTGGGTTATTCTTCTCTTTCTCTCTCTATGAGTAACTAATTTCTTTGCTCAGGGTTATGCTTGAGTAAGTTGTGATTATTCTACTTTCCTAATCAGTTAATTAGAATGGGTTTTACTCCTATTCTATATTTTAATCTATAATAAGAAGTTGCAAACTCTAGTTGATCTTAGAACCCTTATCATACTTAACCCAGAGGATAAGGGTAAGGAATAGGAGTTAACATTAATTTTTTGTATGTCATTTAATAGTACTCTTATACATAAGGATGTTAATTGAGGTGTCAGATTGCTCATATAGATATAACTATGAGGTGTTCTGAAAAATCCACTTATGAGATTCTGGTGTTTGATTGACAAATTAACACTAAATACCTATAATCTATCCTGCCCATGACCTTTAGCTGGATTTACACAAATACTCAATCACCCATGCATGTACCCACTCTTAAAATCGCATAATCCCATGTTCCATTTTACACTTGACTTGAACTATATTCCTCTAAACTTCAAATTTGTGCATTTCAACTACGATTAACTTGATAAACACAAATTATTTGATGTAAAACCCAAATTTTATATTTTCATTGATTTTATGGAATTACGAACCAAGTATTCATCACTACTAACACTAGAGATTAAATCCCGTGTTTTCATTCCCTAAGAATTTGACCCTGACCCTTGTTGCATAAATTAAATTGATGATGATCGCTTATACCTGAAAGGTATAATTTTAGCATTACCGAATTTTAGCATTGTTGATAAGGAATCAAACATTTCTTTCATTAGTTTAAGTATTATAAGTCACGTTGAGTTAGCCATAGTGTTTATTTTAAGTTATTTATTGTTTTATTTTATCTTCGGTGAAGACCAAAGTCTTCATAATACAATGAGCCAAAACTATAGTAATACTACTACTTTTGTTGGGCATATCAAGGATACATATTATCTCAGGTATACATGCCAAGAAAGTATCATTCGTATACCACCAGTGAAAAGGAATGGAGTGTTTCTGACACGACCTGAACTAGGGCCTTGTCGTAATGGGTAATCCCAGGCCCAACCAGGACTAAGAACTGCCCCAGTTACCCAGCCCAACCACTAAACACATTCCTTAAGTTGACTGAAGTTCAAACAGATAAGAAGATACAATATCGAACAGTGTGGTGACTCTAGGAAAAGCCTATAACTAAGACCAACCCAATCAAATCTAACCACCCAATAACTAACCAAACCATTGCAGAAGCCATAAACCAATACCATAATGATAATCCAATGTATGCATAAATAAGATAGACAATCCATACCATACCCAAGTCTACAGTTGTCCATACAAAGCCTCTACACCAACCAAAGAGTACTCAATCGGGACATGCCCCCGACCATAGCCAAAAACCAAAGTCTATGAAAGTCAAGAATTATGTAAAGTAAACCATGACATAAAATAGATCCCTTCTGAACTATGGAAGCCCACCACATCAATCCAATATCAACTCTACCTGAATCTGATCACTAAACAATAGGAGTGGAATAGTTGTTTCCTGTATAGCGTGGGTATACAACCGCTAGTAGATGGGTTAGTGGGTGATTACTAGCATGTACTCAAGATAAGGATAAAACAATGCAAACCAGTGAAAACCAAGTAAAAACCAATCCATGCACATAGCTATACATATATATTTATATCTATATACAAACATATATATATATATATAACCATGCCGAGAAAGGGGACCGATTTAAGCATGCCTTGTTAACCATTACCTGGGTTGTGTATCTTGGCCATCCTAAATCACCCACGGCCTATATAGGTTCATCCCCCTGCTGAAAGGGACACAGTGCGTGTAGCCACACGACCAAGGAAGTATCCTATGGGATGACTAGTACATCCCCCAATAGTGTGACATAATGCACACGGTCCACTAAGAGCAATCCTCATATCGGCAAATACAAGTTTCTAGTTTTGGTCCCCCGGGACCACCACCTTCGACGATTTTACTACACGCCCCGCCATTAATTCCAAATTAAAACTGTTTCCCAATAACCAACCAATACATTTTCCATTTCATTAACAATGGCCAATATTAGTGGTATCATCATGCCACCACTTACTTGCAAGTAATATCCATAGAAAAAAATTTAGGTTAAGGGGATATTCAAGTACCCTTCCATATACCATATTAAACAACTTAGGAGACTTCTACGTTCTCCACAATCATAACCATTTAGACTTTTACCTTTCCAAACAATTCAAACCAATTTCATTAATGCATTCACTTAAGGGATTTCCATGTATCCTGCAAGGTTTTCAAAATAGACCAACCATGACTGCCAAAACCTTTATCTTTTAAAACATTCCAAAAAAAATTTAGGTCATTCGAAGAATTTAAAGCATTTATATCATTTAAACCATTTAAATCATGAAAACCAATCCAAAATTATTTATAGTTCCATTACTAAACAAAACCATGCAAGAGTTTCAATGAAAAACTAATAATAGAGTAAAAACATTCGTTGATGCATTTTATCAAACATGTTGTGGGCACACCTTTACCAAGACCAAAACCAAAGCATAAACCACCATAATTAGGGTTACTCAAGCATCTTTGTTTTGAAAAAATAACCAACCAATAACCAGATATGCAAATTATTACCAAAAACACGTAAAAACATAGATTAAACCAATATCAAACCATATGCACTAAGACCTTCAACAATATTTCAAAATCCACCATTCATGATTCATAAACAAATGTTTAAAACATAATACACATAACTTTATTTTAAAATAAAAATGTGGGAAGGAGTACATGCCTTATACAAGAAGAGTCCAAAGAGAAACATGACTCTTGAGTCCCTTTGAAGAACACATGAAAAACCCTAGCCTCCAATCTTCCAAGAGTGGGTTTGAGAGAGTATTTGATGTGTTATGATCTTTAAATAAGCATTATGAAAGGACATATAGGGTTATATGATGTGAGGACATAAGGTTTTAGAAGTAGGAAATGTCCAAACTACCCTTGACTAAATAATTCAAACAAGCCATGCCCAGGGGTAAGACTCCCCCTTACCATCCGTATCCTAGGGCACAAATGGTACCCAAAGTCGTACCTATAACCTTACCTGCTAGTTTCTATATGTCTCAAACCTCCCCACTCGTACCTAATGGGTATGAGTGATACACCCAATCATACCCACCACCCGTATAGTGGACAGATTCCCAAAGACAACACACACATCCACCATAAGACTTAACCTATGCAACTCGTATGCTCCTATACGACTCTTACCCATATGAGTTGTATCTTGGGAAGTAGACAAGCCTCCCATACAGCTTAGGGTACAAGTGAACCCTCAAGACAGCCCCCAACTCGTATCCAATGGGTACAAGTGGTACCCTTGAGTCGTACCAAGCCGTGAGTCCAAAAGTTAGAAAATTTTGAAAGGCTCCAAGACTTTGGATGTTTCAGTCACCCCCACTAGAGTCATTCATCCTCGAATGATGGGTAAGGGTAAGGATAAGTACGAGGTAACACATTAAAACACATCAAAATTTCCCCCAACCACAGTAGAGGGAAAGAATACATACCAAGATGAGAAGATCATCATGTATACCAAGCAAGATTTACACCACAACACCTTCATTTCGACCTCTAACTAAGTTGGAAAACAAAGATATGAGAGGAACCATTCCTCACCTTTAAACAAGTTAGAAAACAAAAATGTGTTGAAGAAAAAATAACCTATGCATTAATTTTTGGAACAAAGTCCTCTTCCATATCCCAATTGGCTTTATTAGACTTTTAATGGAACCTTTACCAAAGCTATACCTTTCATTCGTAACCGGTGAACTTTACCAATCCATGATCCTAGTCGGGACCCCCTAACAGAACAAGGAATTTTCAATACTGAAACCACCTAAAGAAACTTAACCAACGAAGCACTATACACACCCCCACTAAACAAAGATTACCGGATGAATGGACTTATTACGGAGAGCAAATCCAAATTGATTTGGAATTTACAGAGACACATCACTATGAGAGCTTGAGTCTAACTATACACCACCAATTCGTTGTTCAAACCTATCCAATGCTAAGAGGAGTTAACTTAGGCCACCGGGCTCTACTCCTTCCATCTATTCCGAAGCGCTACTCTACTTCCATAACCATTATATGGAACCCCTGAGAAAAAGACATGGACAAACCATCCCCAATGATTATAATTGAAAATAAAACCAATACAACTACTAATAAATCAAGAAAATTTTATAAAAAGCATACCTTACCAAACCTATCAAGTACCCAACACAACTATGGGTATGTCCACTAATCACAATATTCAACCCAGCCGCTTGCATACCCATGGTATGTTCTATGCATCAAAAGATCTAACACTATTTAATCTTTCACAATGGATTTTCACCACATATTCTTTCTTAACCATTTATCATGACAACAACCTCACTTCACCTTTAAACATTAACTCTAGTAGCCACCCTAGACTCTCCCTCACTTAGGGACTTCTATATTCCCCTTTAAAAAATGTCACCATTCTCTCCAAGCCACTACCATCCTAACATAAGGAAAGTCATTAAGGAATTCAAAGTACAAGAAATATCCATGCCTCCCAAGGCAAGACACTGACCCTCGAAATAAAACACGGTTCCTTAGGCATGAAGTTCTTCATAACAACCACCCAGATGATAATGAAGAACCATCTCGACAACACCATACCACAAAAATGAGTCCTTAGAAATGGACACGAAAAGAAACACAATCACCTATACTATAAATAATACAATGTAGAGTCAAGACTCATATTCGGGCAACAAGACGAATACAAAATAAGAACCTTAAGCATAAGCGCAATAAGATTATATGCCACACTAGGAGGGTACTCTCTTAACCGGGATAGAAGAGGACCACAAGAATATACAACCCGATCTTTCCTTAAAGTCCACCGCTAGAAGAAAAGTTTCAGATTAACCACCAACCTACATCCCATTTCACTTATAAGTATAATACTCTGCTCTAATGAGTATTACCAAAAATTTACTCAAGGGGTGCTTGGTTCTCCCATACCTAAAACATTATTCAACGAAGTGCTACCTAGAGCCCAACATAGACACGCACAAACTATTAGACCAAATTGACTCAAAGGTTTCCAATCAAACCAAATTATTTCAAAATCAAACCATGGCCACCAAGGCTTTTTAAAAATCATTTGAATATAACCAAAACTAGTTCATGTTCCTTTAACAATTTATGCAACGCCATGATTTATGAGTATTCAAACCATATGACAAAATTATATTCAATGGCAATTTTCATAAATACAATTTAAGGGCATAGAACTTTCAAAACCAAAACCAAGTAATTAGGGAATCCATAGTACCCAAATATTCATTTACCATTTCCATTCATCCCATAATGTTCATAAACATTAATAAAGCATAAATAATGCATCATACCCTATGGAAAATCAATTAAATGAGTAATCATGTAAAAATCCTTAATTATGCCAAAATCCATATTCAAAACCATGAATTTAGAAATCAATCTCATGCCAACAATACGGTACAAGTATAGGGACAAATACATATGCAAGCTCCATGGTCTATCCCATTCTATGAATTAACCCCCAACCCACCATTTTTCCTTCATAATTCGTGCATTGGTATCTCAACCTAACATGCTTTCTTTGTCTAAATCAAACATCTAGGTTTAAGCCTAGTATCTACCAACCACCATTTACAATTATCAAAGTACCCCATATAAAATGGAATACAGCTATGAGGCCATCCCCCACTAGAAGGACACCCTGAATTCCTTAGTCACCCTCCGAAAACCTTTTTACTTCCCGAGAAACCATCCCTTAAGCATGAAAACATGAATGCACTCCAAGGAGAGACATTAAAATCGATGGAACCTTTATCTAAAGGATCCCTTAACTGCTGCTTTAACCCAACTGAAACCATTTTATAAATAAAGGATAAAATTTAGACAAATGTACGAAACAAGATAAATACCAAACCAACCTCCCAACTTGAAAGACACCATGAGGTTCATCAAGAAGACCTTAGGAAATTCATCCACCACTGAAACCAACCCAAAGAAGGATCTTCTAAGTTAAGATCTTTAACCCAGACCAAGTAATAAAGACACCCCTTTGAAGACCAATCTCTGAGCCCACAGATAGAATATAACCTTTTTACTTAATAGCTAGGGAACAAAATGAAGTCATTAACTCAGTCCATAACTGACTCACCAGGGAGTCTAATAGGTCCTACAATCTAATAGTTAAAAGTACAAGTGCAACCAAATCCATCCCTCAAATGACATCAGAATCAACCACATCTGAGTTAAATAATTTCTACCAAGACCCCTTTATTGTCAACAGATACCACATACCTCTATAGTCTCTTTTCACAATCACAAAGTCACTTACCAGGGTAAAATCAAAAGAATAAAAGAGTTCAAAACAACCTTGGGACCAACACACAAATACACAACCACCAATGGGGCTACAAAAGATAGAGGACCCTAAACCATATAAACCCTACACACCCGATAAAAGAAATTTTCAACATACTAGTGTTGGAGACAGAAGTAGAACCCCTTGCACAAGAGCTAGAAAAGTAGCAACCAATATCCTATTTGACCAAGTGACAATCATTATGGGACTCTTCTGTTTAACCTAGAAACCATGACGTTTTACCTTTTCTATTTCTATCCTCACCTTATTTCTCCCCGTACCAATAGGACAGGGTTGGCATAACAAAGTTATCACTATTTAGGTTAATAGATTAATAGAATGCAAGAACTCATTATTGGTAACCGCCCCTTGAGGTAAAAAATAATGAATTCTACCTTTCGATATAGGGTTAGTATAGATCGATGGGCTCCACGAACAAAACCAGAAGCTGTGACCATTGACCAGGTCTGTGCCTCATGAGTTGGACAAGGTCCATGTTGTCCTCGAGTGGGATATGTAAATTTCAAAGAACATTTAGATCATTAAAGAGGCATGATCCAAAGAGTGGACCAAAGAATATTCAGAGAAGAGTTCAAGACCTTAGACTTCATAGCTTAAAAAAAGAATAACCAAGAGAGTGAAACATTCCAAGATGCCTCATAGCCACCTGATTATAAGTGTGGTGCATGACACAAAAATAAGCAAGACTCTACTCATCATGGATTTGTGGAAACCCCATGACACTAAAACCTAATTCTCTGATACCATCTTGACATGACCTAAACCATAGCCTTGTCATAATAGGAAATCCCAAGCCCAACAAAAATTAGGAACCACCTCTATTACCCAACCTCACCACCAAAGGCATACCTTGAATCGGCAGAAGTCTGAAAATAAAACAAGATAGCATATCCAATTGTCTGGTGACTCTGGGAAAAGTCTATAATCGAGACCAACCCAATTAACTCCAACCACCCAACAATAAACCAAATAATATGGAAACCATAAACCAAAACCATAATGATAAGATAATGTATGTATAAATAACATAGACAATCAATACAATACCCAAGTCCATAGTTGTCCATACAAAGCCTCTAGACAAATAATAGAGTACTCAGTTGGGACATGCTCCCGACCATAGCAAACAACTAAAGTCCATGAAATACAAGAATTATGTAAAGTAAACCACGACATAAAATAGATGCCTTCTGAACTATGAAAGCTTACCACTTTAATCCAATATCTACTATACCCAAATTGGATCACTAAGCAAGAGGAGTGGAATTATTGGTTCTTACATAGCGTGGGTATAAAGTCGATAATTGATGGGTTAGTGGGTTAACAATAACATGTACTCAGGATAAGGATAAAATAATACCAACCAGTGAAAACCAAGTAAAACCAACCTATGTACATTACCATATATATATATACACATATATATATATATATAAAACCATGCCGAGAAAGGGGACAAAGTTTAGCATGCCTTGAAAACCATTACTTGAACTGTATAGCTTGGTCGTCCTAAACCACCTATAGGCTATATGGGTTCAACTCCCTCTACTGAAAGGGCCCCAATGCGTGTAGCTGCACAACCAAGAAAGTATCCTATGGAATGACTAGTATATCCCTCAATAGTATGACATCATGCATACGGTCCACTAGTACTAATCCTCATGTCGGCAAATACGCGTTTTAGGTTTGGTCCCCCAGACCACCACCTTCCATGGCTTTGCCACACACCCTGCCATTAATGCTCAGGTAAAACTATTTTCAAACAACCAACCAATCCATTTATCATTTCATTAACCAAGGCCAATATTAGTGGTATTTTTATACCACCCCTTACTTGCAAGTAATATCCACAAACAAACCATTAATGTTAAGGGGACTTTCAAGTACCCTTCCATATACTATATTAAACCATTTGGGAGACTTCTATGTTCTCCACAAGCATAAACATTTCAGCTATTACATTTCCAAACCATTTAAACCAATTACTTTAATGCATTCACTTGTGGGATTTCCATGCATCCCATAAGTTTTTCAAAATAGACCAACCATGGCCACCAAAACCTTTACCTTTTAAACCATTCCAAACTTATTTAGACAATGCCAAAAATTAAAAGCATTTATTTTATTTAAACCATGTAAAACCATCCCAAACCATTTAGAGTTCCATTACCAAACTAAACCATGAAAGATTTTTAATGAAAAACCAATAATAGAATAAAAAAATTCTTTGAAGTGTTTTATCAAACATGTCGAGGGCATACCTTTCTCATGAACAAAACCAATGCATAAACCCCCATAATTATGGTTACTTAAGACCCCTTTTGTTAAACCTTAACCAACCTATAAGCACAAATGCAAATCGTTACCAAAAATATTTAAAAATATTGTTTAAACCAATATCAAACCATATGCACCAAAACCCTCAACAATATTTTGAAATCCACCATTCATGATTCATATATGAATGTTTAAAACAGCGTACACATGCCTTTATTTTGAAATAACAATGACGGAAGAAGTACATGTCTTATACAAGAAAATTCCAATGAGAAACATGACTCTGGATCCCCTTTGAAGAACACAAGAGAAACCCTAGCCTCTAATATTCCAAAAATAAGTCGGAGAGAGTATTTTATGTATTATGATCCTTTAATAAGCTTTTTAAAGTCCATATAGGGTTATATGACGTGAGGACATAGGTTTTTAGAAGAAGTAAATGTCCATACTACCCTTGACTTAATAATTAGAACAAGCCACACCCAGAAGTATGACTCCCCCTTACAATCTGTATCTTAGTGTACGAGTGGTAACCCAACTAGTACCCAAGATATTTCAAGATCTTACCTACTGGTTTCTATATGACTCACACCTACCCACATAAACCAAAATGGTACGAGTGACACCCCCAATCATACCCACCTTTCGTATAGTGTACAAATTCCCAAGACAACACATACATGCACTTTACGACTTGCCCTATGCTACTTGTATGCTCTTATAAGACTTTTACCCATATGAGTCATATATAGGGAAGTATTCCATCCTTTCATACTGCCTAGGGTATGAGTGAACCCTCAAGATTGCCCCAACTTATATCTAATAGGTACGAGTGGTACCCTTAAGTCATACCAAGCCTAGTGAGTCTAAAACTTAGGAAATTTTTCATAGGTCCAAGACTTGGGATGTTTCAGTTTCATATTACTAGAGTAATGCTTCATTTACTTCAAATGAAGGGATTGTTTAGGTTCAAGCCCATGAAGACACCAAACTTTATTTAAAGAATTTCATTGATTTTTGTCTTATTGGGTTAAGCTCATGAAGACACCAAACTTCATTTAAAGAACTTTCATTTGATATCACCCACATATATCAAGAATCAATCCATTTTTGACTTTTCCAATTCCTATTAATGGAAGAAGCGGTATTAACATTGTGGGAGTTATCCATGGGTTGTATCACCTCATTCGTAGAGTTGACAGAAGAAATCATGGATTAGTTATTTCATCTATCATGAATGTTTACATTAAGGAATGAAATCATAAGCTTTGTCTAATAAAGTGGCAAACCCTTTACATAATTCATAGAAAAGGCCCAACAAGAAGTTATTACAATGCCTAAATCATAAGTTCTAGGATAAAATATTCCTCCAAATATTCTATAGGTTATTAGATCAATTAAACTAGATGGTAGTGCTCGATAGTTCTATAGTGAAATAATCTAATAATGTTATAGTGGCTTTATTGAATTGAGTAACTAAGCAAATTCAAAGTTTACATACAAGAGATACTATGTAGGGCATGCTAGCTCCCTCTATATCTTTTGTAAGTCAAAAACAAAGAAAAATGAGGAAAATTGAGATGAGAATATATAAAGTAATGAAAAAACTAGATCTTCTTACCAAACATGTAATGGGTAAAACTCCAAAGCCGGTCAATATCATTACTTATAAAAGCACAAAAGCTTAGGATGATGATGTCAAATGTCATGATCCAATTTCACGAGTCATGATAGAACCTACTTTAACTTGCCAGTTGGTAAGCCAACCCATATAATAGAATAACAAATAATGGGCTTATTTGTGGAAACCAGAATAAATGCCAAAATTAATCAAGTAATTAGATAACAAGCCATAAAATATAATGATATTATCACAACTAAAGTTAAAAAAGAAAAATTGTAGAAATTTCCCATGACCTAGTAAGGTCGGCACAAGAACCTCCAGGAAAAGAATAAGAGTACTAAGTAACAAATGTAAAATAGTATCGAATAGAAAGACCATAGAAAATAGAATAATGAGAGAAATGCAGCTCCATCTCCATAATCTTATCCTATCTTCAAGATCCAACCAGTATAAGTACGAACGTTAATGCCAAAAGTTAGTGCTTTAATCTGTATAAAAAAAGGATTGGAAAGTGAAGTATGAGTACTAAACCAATGGGTATTAAATAGTCATAATCACCTCACTAAGCAAAATCATAATATAAGAACAATAATATGCAAGATAATACACTTAGTTAAGAAAAAAAAGCAAACCTGAGACAGTGCTACAAATACTAAAAGTAAACATCCAAGTAAATAATATTGAAAATAATATAATTTGCTATAGCGTAAATGGGCCCCCATAAACCCATAAGGTGCAAGAAAATATAAATAATTCAATTAAGCCCCCATATGCCAAATTAATTCAATTAAGAAGGAAGTACCGACCATAAAGCTTATGAAATATTCATACCTAAAAACTGTTACCATGGCTCTTTCCATACAATAAACACCGGACTTAGTTGGTTTTGATAACCATTATATGTAATCCCTCAATGACAGACTTGAATCATAAATGGTATCATGAATATTAGACTTAGATCAAAAATAATATCATTAGAGATGTCAAACTCAAGCTGGTCCTTATATCATAATTGTTGAACTCAAACCAATCTTAGTATCATTATAGAGGCCGGAATAGAATCGATCTTAATATCACAGTTGTTGGACTCAAATCGGTCTTAATAAACCAAAGGTACAAGATAAGACAAATCTAGAATAAGCATAGATCCTTCTTTGGCCAAATTTTTTTAATGCCTTGATTTTCTAGAACTGGAACGCCAAACGGTGCTCATGATCCAGAAGGACCACAACTGTAACGCCCCAAAATTAGGTCCCGAGATGTTACACAGTGCTTGGGGGAACAAGTGACCCCAAGCTAACCCTCCTACTGGCATAGCTTATAAGCAACTGAATTAAATGCTTAAATCTATATAAAATCAGCGAAAACATAGCACTTCTCCGAACTTGATCAATACAAATATGAACTTTACAAGGTTACAACTCTGTTTTTACAAAATGAAACTGAAACTGAATACATCAACTTCTACTGACAATCTGTGAAGCCTCTACTGGTACTGACTTCAGGTAGCCGGGTCATGACTCCCAACTATCCAAGCTCAACACGACTAAAATAAGAAAATATAATACTTCTTGAACTGTAGAACTAACTCAAGCCCTTGAATCAAAAGGACTTACCACCTGCTGACTGGAAACTGCAAACTGAGTAAATATGGTATGTGCGCTACCACTTGTACCTACATTATGAGATAATGTAACATATAGACAGATATATAGGTTAGTACTTTGGGAATGTACTGAGTATGTGGGGGTGTATGCAATATTTTTAAATAATATCATAAATGTAAAATAAAATCATATATGTTGACAATAATGACTCTTTTCGCTTGAATTAAACTGTAATATAGTTTCTCATAAATCATCAACAATAACACATGCTTCATAAATCTCATAAATCATTGGAATCAACTCGAAACTCTTTGGCTCAAGACTTAGAGTGACTTGGTGAGTCAAGAAACATAGACTATTATGGACTTGGGAGTTTCTTATAACCGACATAAACCATGTGATTTTACATAGAGTCCAACGTCTTTCCCACGTTGGGGAGATCTGTTCTATCCTTGCCATCGGAGTAGAACCTTAACTTTAGTGATCATTGTCTTAGCCTTTGGCCTTTAATCTTTATCCTATGATGGCATGTAGTTCTGGAGAAGTAGGATGCGCTGAACCCACACTTCCCACTCGGTGCTAAATACTACTCCCAGACTCAATCTCAAAACGCGTTAGAAAATCCATCTTAATCAAGGGTCTATCATAAAGACCAAATCATAAATATATCTCATCTGTAAATCATATACAACTTGTGGATTCCTAACTCAACTCAAACACAAAACAATCTTTCTCAATATCAAGTGGACTTGCAAATCATATCAAGTATCAAAAACTTCAAAAAAAACATCATAGAACTCATTCTTGACTCTCAAGCTCAATACAATATATATTCAATTGTCAAACTTCTCATAAAAAAGCAAAAATCATGACACTTGCCTTAAATCACTTTAGAAATCATTATTTCATAATATCAATATACATCTCATGGCATAAATTTCTTAATTTAAGAAATATAATGATAAAATAATCATAAATATCAAACTTAATCAACTCCAATCTGATGAATCATCAATAAAGTAGTTTGGGTGTAAACGCACTTGCAAATATCATGAAATTCCAATAGTACATACAAATCTTTGGGAACAAGAATGAAAGGATATTCTTGTTAAAGCCCCACATACCTTGATTATTATTTTTCAGATGAAGAAATTTGATTGGAACTTCTTTCTCACACTTATGAGCTAAATTTCTTGATGCCTTGACTTAGATATCTTAAATCTTGAACCACTTAAAGGTATTGATGGAAGGTTTTTGAATTTTGTTAGAGAGGATTGAACTTTTGGGTTGAGAGAAAACCCTAGCTTCTTGAATAAAAACCCTAGCTTCTTGAATGTTCTTGGAAAGAAATTGGAGAGAAATGAATTTCTCTTCTATTCTTGGAGATATCTATTGAGGGTAAGAATGGGTGGGAAATACCAAAATACCCTTGAGCAAATTATAAAACTGGAGCCCAATTTTTTGCCCTGGCGCGACGTGCCAGGATCATGGTACTTCACTGGATTTGGACAATTGGGAAACTGCTCAGTGGCGTGATGCAGTTAAATCGTGTTGTCACCTTAGTTGTGACCTGGATGGGCACCGCGATGCGATGGAATCCCACTGGTGCACTGGAATTTGACAATCTTAATATTAAGACTTGCCGCGATGCATCGATATTACGGAGGCTCACTGGAAAATGATAAACGCCATTTTGGCTATCTCCACGATGCGCTAAAGTGCTAGGTGGCACACTGTCTCACTAAAATGACTCTAACTCTTCACCTGAGTGTCAGATTTGGACGAATTTGGTATCAATGGAAAGCTTATTCAATGTTCTAAAAGACAAAAAGTCAAAATAAGGGAAATTCTACATGGTTCAATCATCATTCACTTTGAAAGTCATTTCCATATACTCAAAAGACGGATTTAGACTTAAGGAACGATCGAGGTATTACAACAACCAAACCCTTTTCTAATATATGTACCTGAGCACTATATAATATACTGAAATAAATGTAGAAAACTGGTGGAAAGTTTCTATAAGGTTCAAATATCTAAAAATACTCAATACTGAAAAATGAATACTAGTACATCTACCTGAAAAGCCTTTAACTTTCTGAACTGTGGAGTTGATGGTACATGTCCCCAACTAACTATGTCTACTAAAAATAAACTGAGTCTAATGCCATAATATAATAAGTATCATCCTTAAATGAAGACGACTCCCTGCTACGTCTACTGCTGCTGACTGAGTTTAGACTACAAAGGGTGCTTTGGATCTCACGCTTCGGAACCTATGGTACAAGACACCATAGTATAGAAGAAAAATATATGTCAGTACTTTGAATGTTCTAGTATGCTAGATGATGTAAGGATAAATGCGACGGATTATTCATGAATATAGCTTAACTGAATAACATAAGAGTACTAAATGAGGACGTATGCATGAATGCACAAACCATAATTGAAATCATCATAACTCTGAATACTGATAGTCAGATAATACTTTACTAACATCTGAACTCACTACTAATATAAGATACTGAATAATTGAATCTTCTGATAATTGAAATGACGGACTGATTTTTAGATCAAGTCTATCTAATGGGCAATCTCTGACTCTATTAGTACCGATACTGATTAACTTTATGTGAGACAAGGCCTATCTAGTGGGTGTTCCATGAATCTATGGAACTATCTAAGTTCCTTACTGAGATGGGTGACTATATCTGACAGTCCTGATTTCTGAGTTCTACTCTGAAGATTGATACTAAAACTGCAACTGTGGGAGTTCTCACTTAACCGACATGCCCTAAATCTGATCTAGGGGGTCCAACCTATAACCCCAGCTGGAAGGGTGTCAATACCATGCCATGCGTAAATACCTCTTCTATGGTCAAGTCTCTTCAATGGGTGATCCTTAACAGGAAGTCAAGCCTAAGGCAATATGATAGTCAAGCCTTAATCTAATAGGTTACTCCTGGTCCTGCGCTGGCTACACAGTTATGGAGTTTAGGAACTATTATTAACGACTCTTCCTCTCTAACGGAAAAGTTGTCATCCCTGCACTCGCTCGGTGCTAGTTCCTACTCCCAACTGAAAGACACTAAATTGATTCTTAGACTGTACTAGACTGAGCTAAATCTATTACTGATTATCTTACTTGACTGATCTGACTGAGTTTACTTGATTCCATTATCTGATGGAGTACTTCTGAATTTTACTTTTTGTTAGAATGCTACTGAGTTATGTAACTTACTGAACTTTACTAAAATTTAAACTGAATACTAAATACTACTGCATTCCAAACTGAATATGGAACTAGGTTAGGCTGATATTGAGACTGGATTGAACTAGTACTGAGATTATTGAATTTTCTTAAGTCTATACTGGCTGAATTCTACAGATCAGAGCATGACTAAAATTATGACAATAGACTTTCATTCATAACACAATCAATATGATATCTCATCAATCACTTGAATGTCATAAATATGCAAATATATAGGGAATACATACTAATATCTTATAGTTGTTCAATAAAGAATACACATGGATAAGAATGCATGAAACTTATCATAATACATTCACTAAGGCATTTCAACAAACGCTTGGCATGCACTAGTTATCACAAAATTGGAGATTTCATACTTCACATACTAAATAGGCACTATTATCTTTACTTAAGCATTCTATCAAACATATGGGGGGCATGCTTTGGTTATACCGCAGATTCTATACTTAATTATCATGAATACATCAATATCATGCAACTTGAAGAGGGTTTATCATGAACATCATACAATTCATCACATACTAGAATCAACACTCAAAATTGGTAGTCTAAATCATTAATTAAAACACAATAATACAAAATCATGAAATCTAACACACATAAATCATGAAATCTCATAAATACGTAAACCTCAAAATTTTGAAAAGGATTCTTGAGCTTCTTGGGTGGAAGGAACCCAAGAATCAACATCTAACATACCTTAGAAGACTCTTTCTTGAAGATTCTTAAAGAAAATCCTTAGTCTTGTTCTTGATTTCTTGGCTAGGGTTCTTTCCTCTTTGAGAGAAAATATAATGTTCTTGAGAGAAAAGTGAGGAAAATAATGGAATAAAGGCTTATTGGGCATTTTATTTTGTGTTTAGGGCTGATAGGGGTCATCGGAAAAGTCTAAGATCCCCTTGAAATTAAATAACGGAATTTGAAAATCCTGATTTTTCATGTTGGCGCAACACGCCATAATCGCGCCAGCTTACTGGAAATTAGACAATTGGGAAACTGCTTGATGGCGCGATGCGGTGGAACTAGCGTTGCCACCTTGGTTGCGAACTGGAAATACACCCCGACGCAGTGGAATCACGGAGGCTCACTGGATTTTGACGATTGTCATTTTGGCTAACTTTGCGACGTGCCAAAGTACTATGTGGTACACTGTCTCACTAAAATAGTTCTAACTTTTCGCCCGAGTGTTAGATTTGGGTGAATTTAGTACCAACGGAAATCTTATTCAATTCTCACTTGGGAAGTCAGCCCTTACTCCCTTTAAGGATGAAACTCGACTTAAAGAAAATTCGGGGTATTACAATTTTGTAGATGGGGTAATATTAAAATACCTATTTATTCTATAAGGAACAAGTAGTAATCTAGACCTAAGTGGGCCTTTAAAAGGTAATATTTACCTGAGATAGACTAAAGGTTCAATATCCCACTAGAAGGTGCTTCAAAACTCTGATTAAGTCCTAAGATAGCAATTCATCCTAAGAAATGTTTAGTTACGTCAAATATGCCTAAATAAGATTCATTAACCGGCTAAATAATCCATTTTCGCTAAATCTACATCAAAGTCATAATTCCTAACCCAAAATTAGCATAATATCATACCAATACTATAACCAAGCTCAATATTTTAGGAGAGTAAGCCTATTCTATCTGGACATTGATGAATGCCTAATAAAGCCTACTAAATTGGAGATTTTCCATTCCTAGAAGCCTTTGCATGGTGGTATGCTCTCAAATACTGATATATACATTAATAAAAGAATAATGATACCCATATTTCATTTTAATGCTTTGGGTCCAAATAAAGTTAAAATCCCATGTGGGGGCCGCTTGCAGAATCCCTCTCAAGAATGAGTAAATTTCGAGCTCAAAGGACACTCAATTAAATCCATCAAGACCCTATGGATTTTTGACTAAATCAGAGAATAAAATCTATAATTAAATGGAAATTTACAAGGATTATGATGAGGAAACGACTTTCTGGAGCTCATCGGCACCCTATTTTCATCCAAGGATAAATATCCCAATTTTCTATGCTCTCACGGGTTTTAATGCTATTGGAACTTGGAGAAAATGGGAGAAAATTAGGAGAGGATTGAAATAAATGCTCTTGTGGTTACCTCTTAAGTGGTCACCGCTAACGTGGTATAGGGTCGTTTAAGCAAATATTATGCCTCGTCGACATCCCCCTTAGCAGACAATACATTGCTTAAGTGACACTTGCTAAAATAGTGTCATGACCCAATTTCTCAGGTCATGATAGCACTTACTATAACCCACCAGTAGGTAAGAAAACCCATAGTATGGAAATGCTATTTACGAACTACCAAGATAAATGAAGCAGAAATGCAAAATAAATATGATAAAATGATAATTCACGTGAGACAGTCCCAAAACTCGATGGAATCATTAAAAGAGCTTCTAATATAATAATAAGATTATAAATGAAGTACTATATAAATATAAAGTTACAACCCATATCAAAATACAACATAGAGATTAGTCTAGTACATAAGAGGAAGAATGGTAATACTTCAAATGCTAAGAGCTCACCCTAAGCCTCCGAACCATAGCTGCTCCGCATGATGTATAAAATAATCATGAGAACTTATGCTATGATCTACAGTCTGCAGAAGTATAGTATGAGTAGCAAATACATAGTAATCAGTAGGAAACTACCGACTGAGCTTCAACAATAACACAAATATAAATAACATGTAAGTAGGAATGTAAACTACATAAAAATATCCATGAAACTAACATTGTAAGACTATGGAGACAATAAGGATAAACTATTATATCCTAGCCATACTCAGGAACCTGAGTTCTAAATAGTATGTCACTGGAGAATTTCCAAATAAAGAGCAAAAGAAGGATATATAGTAGTATACAAGGACAAGGAGTGGATAGGGATATTTTAAAATTTAATAGCTATATATATATATATATATACATACATACATACATACATATATATACACATATATACATATATATATATATATAACCAATACTAACTCAAAGCTATAGCCTAAAGTAGTCATACCAGCATCTTAAGTCCTCTTAATAATAGTAGAAACTAGTGCTAACACCATTAGAATCCTTAATCCAAACGTTAAAACATGAGATAATTTCAATAGTAAAATAACCATAAAAGAGTAAGGATCAAAAATATACCTCTAACCTTATATTAGTCAAATAATCAACCTATATGAAATAACCATAATAACAAAAATACAATAACTGACTTTTAAAGACAAATAATTCCTAAATCGTGCCCTATAGCCTAGAAGGACCAATCAACACACAACACATAGAAAGCAACACTCATCACCTATACACATGCAACTCCCTATAAGGATGATATACATTGGGCATGTTGAAGATAAGCAATCCATATGTAAAGATAAATACAAATTAAATTATTTACTACCATAACCGATCCAAGTACCATAATGTAACTAAGTTTATTAATCTCTTTCAGTTCGACGGCTCATAAAGGCTGGACCTACGACAATCTTTCTTCACTAGAATGATGGCTCATAGAAGAAGGGGTACGTAGGGGATTCAGGAGTACCTATATTCACTAACTTCATCTCGATCCAAAATTTCCAGTCATCATCATCATCCTTTCTCTGCTCCATCCAGTATTAGATATATTTATATATATATAAATGTGTTTATATATATATATGTATGTATATATATGTGTTTATGTGTTACATATATGTATATATATGTGTATGTCTATATATATATGTGTGCATGGACTCAAACTATGGCCAAAGAGGATAATTTCATAAATCCATTGCCCAGGGTAAACTTTGGGACTAAATTATTATAAAAGTGTACAAAGGGTCGAAATCTCTCTCGATAAAAATAATTAATGGTAGAATATTTGAGGATCGGAATACATCTCGATCAATTCTCTAAAACATCATTTTAAGTTTCAAAATCTCATAATCATTCATTACGGTGGTCCAATTCCCATTATGAAAGAATCCATATTAAAATTGAAAAGTGGGAATAAATCCCTTTTTAGAAAACCAGTAGTAAAACCAAATTTTAGTTGGAATCTGCCATTTAGTGAGCATGAATATACTGAATCTATGCATGCCATAACTAGTAACCAAATAATAGAATATGATAGTCTAAATGTCTATAAACTAAATTACAACCATTACAAGGATAAATTACTCGCATGGAATCCAACTAATATCATAATCATGATCTTGGGCCCAATAATTTATAACTAGTATAACCATATCATCGTCTTAATAACCATCATAGTCCACTTCTTAAAGTAGTAAACCTTAAACCAAAGGGTTATTAGCCTCAACTATGTCTAACCTTCTAGCAACCTAGGGTAATAGGATCCTAGAAGAATAATATGTATTTTATCTTAAGGGTTGATTCATCCTTCTAGCCCTCGAACTCATAAATAAGGAAAAGTCCCTAAATTCAACCCAATATGGCATTGTAATGTCCGTATGTAACATGCAATATTTATAATACACTATCTTATGAAGAAGAGTAGACAGAAGCCTACCTAAATGTTGAACATCTTGTCCTTAAATTATCCGTAAATCATCCTCTTTTGTTCCACAAATCCAAAATGCTGCCATGATATCCAAATCCTAATATGCACTTCATTAGGGTTAAAATAAGACACATAATGCCATATTACGTGTAATTCCCTGAAAGTACTCCCTGGATGTCACATATTGCTAAAGACTATGAGTAGTCCCAAGCTAACCCATAGAGTCTACTTAACTTAAAACTTATGTGAAAAGTTAATGAAAATATTAGAATCTGAAGGTAAATAAACTCATAGCTTAACTGATAGTCTTTAACTTGGGAATCTTACACAACACTTTGAACTTAAAACAAAAAAAAAGTCTGACAAGCCTCTAATTCTGACTAGAGAGCTACTAGAACAGACCTTAACTGACCCGAACATAAATTAAAGTTGAATAACTAATACTTTCATGTACTAACAGAAGTCTTATAAACTAGGCCTTCATACTATAAGGACTAACAAAATTCCAGGATGTAAGTAATGATGCCCATAGTTAATCGTGCTACTGAAAATGAGCATCAGGACCTATATTATAAGACAATGTAGAATGCAGACATATATGTGGGTCACTACCTATGAAATTCATGAATATATGGGGTGAATGCATAAGTAAAAACAATAACTGAATATTCATATAAATTTTCAAATAATGCATAGTAAGTTTAAATGACTCACCTTGAGCTTGAATAAAACAAAGATTGCAAAATCATGAACATGTATAATAAATCATAATAATAATAAATTTGTGACCTATAATAAAAGCTTTACTTTTTATTCTTTCTTTGGGAGATTCTTCTAACCGATATAAACCATGTGAGCTACCATGGGGTCCAACGCCTTACCCATGTTTGGGAGAGCTGTTATACCCTTGCCATCAGAATAGAACCATAATATAAGTGATCACTGAACTTCATCCATATTAGGAAAAAGTTTAACCTACAGTGGCTATAGTTTTTAGAAATTTAGGATACGCTCATACACATTCCCTTCTCGGTGCAAAATACTACTCCCAGAATACTTATATACTCATACTTAAGAAATCCACCTTAAAATGGCATAAGGGTCTTTAGACTGAATAACCAATTATGCTTCTCTTTACATCGAATAATAATAAAGATGAACAATTATGGATTTCATGTCTTATCTTTAGATAAAAAGATCAATGTTTCCTTTAAATTAGGTTATAGAACATGTCAATAAAGCTTAAGAGCATAAACTTCTTGTAAACTCAGTACTTGTACATAGAACTTTGAATTCATTCTTTAGTTCATAGAAATTCATAACAAAAGATCATGCTAAGTAGTCATCTTGAAATATATAAACAAATCTCAGTCAAGAAAATAAAATTCAAATCACAATATGAATGTTATAAATCAAAACATGAATATATATAAATCATGATACACTTCAAGATTTGAATCTCATGGTAATATCATAATTCAAGAAAATGGCTATTTGGGTATGAACCCTAATTCAAAATAAGTAAATTCAATTCTAAAACCATGCACTTTGGGCACAAGGATAAAAGAATAACCTTGTTCATAAGCCCCTTAGACCTGAATTTCTTGACTTGTGAAAAAAGCTTGAATCTTAAGACTTGAGGGATGAGTTTCTGTGAGATGAACCCTCTTCTTTATATTTTTGTAGATGGGAGGAGAAAGTGTCATTATGTCATTAAGGAATAGAGTAAAATAAAATCTCTTTGAGGATTATAAGTCGTGGATGGGATTTTATAAGAGAAGAAAAGACCAAAAAGCCCTTAGCTCTTTATAGAAATTGGTCATCAATGTTTACGGTCAACCATACAACTAGAATGGAAGGATACTTGTATATAGAACTTGGAACTCATTCTTTAGTTCATAAGAATTAATAACAAAACATCATGCTAAATAATAATCTTGAAATCTTTCAACAATTTCTCAGTCAAGATTATGAAATTCAAATCACAATATGAATC
>JAPEIP010000010.1:180345135-180384193 GCA_026120095.1 Capsicum chinense
ACTAATGAAGAAGAAGTATTACAACTTCTAGAAGAAGCTTCCTCAACAGGGAGTAGTGATAATAATGGAGACATGCTCAATCCTAAAGGGATAGCTATGGCCTATTTGGACCCCTATTAAGAATAGGGAAATGTCCCTTCGAGAGTAGAGGTTCAAAGAATCGGAATTATTTTTTGAAAGAATAATTTACTATTCCTAAGAGGAATCCAAGAGCCACATGCTTTTCCAAAAGGGAAAAAGACACAGGCCAGTCTGCTTTTCTAAAAGCCAAATGAAATCCAATGCCCACATGCTTTTCCAAAAAGGAAAAAGACACAGTCCAGTCTGCTTTTCTAAAAGCCAAATGGAATCCAATGCCCTAAAGGACAAGGCATTCAATCAGCTTTTCTAAAAAGCTAAAGCACTGAGAAATGATCTCAGCCTTACACTTGTATGCATATGATGTACATTATTATCTTTCTCTGGTCTATATAAGACTTGTTGTAATATTAGAAGAGGCATCAGAAATTTCACTCACATAAGAAATTCCCTCCTGCCCTATCTAATCTCTTGTAAATCATTCTTGTAATGTTTTCGTTGAAGTTTGAATAAATTTGTAAGTTTTAATCTGACTCTCACTCTTTACCCTGCTTATTTTCAAGTTTCAACAGTTTTGTCAAGACTTGACATTTCTTAAACATGTGACCAACATCAACAATTCACCATACAATAAATTTGAGAATTTCATGAAGCACATGGTTATCATAATGTTGTACATGGATAGGAATGCATATAATCATGTCATAATTTCATACTCTTAACAACATGAGCATTCCAACAAACATCTACAATGCACATCAATAGCATGGGAGTCATTTTAACAAAAGGGTAAAATATGTATTTATTGTTTGGGTCACAATTAAGCTATAATGCATGATTTCTATTCTCTTGAGCATTTTATCAAAAATCTTGCATGCATAACTTAAGGCATGGGCATAATCATCAAATTATCACTTCAAAACTCCATGAATCGACTAAATTTATAGATTTCAAGCGATAGTTAACATAGTTTCATGAACAACACATAAAGATTTCATCTTGGGAATCATATCATCATAATATTATGAACATAATCAACCCGCAATAAAATAGTCACAATACAAGATTTAAAACTTGATTCTTGAACTTCATGGATGGAAGAAATCCATGAATGAACACTATGTATACCTTAGGTCTTGATTATACGAAGATTGACGGAGATATTCTTGAATTTAAGTATTGACTTTGAATTCTTAATTGAAAACCCTAACTTGTTCTTGAGAGAAACTTGAGAAAGACACTATATTTTGGTTGAATTGGGGCTAAATCCCGTGTTTTAGACTTATATTTTTCCCTTAAAAACATAGATGTTTAATGACTAAAATTGGGCATCGATGCAATTCTCAACCTGGCAACCTACAATAATATTAACCAACATGATTGGTGATGTGGCGCGCCAAGATCGCATTGTTTAACTAATTTGGGATTCCAAACGTGGTCTAAACGAGTTCTAAAAAATCTAAAACTTGTCCGGGAACACCTATTGACCTTCCTAGTCATGAATTAGTAAAAATATGAACCATTAAAGGAAATTAAGGTGGCAAAATAAGATTGCCAACTTTCGAAGGCCAATAATAGGCTAAGTTTGGGAACTTATTTAGAATTTTCTAAGTCTGGGACCCCCTTGACAAGCTTGAAGGACTGATTTAAGCTTAGAAATTTGTGGGGTCTTACAATCTCTCCCCCTTGGAAAAATGCATCCTAGAATAAAACTGAATAAGAGAGGAGAAATAATAGACTAAAGTACATATAGGACATAAATAACTAAAACATGATTACACGACTGACATGACTGATAAACTGAATGAATCATACTGAACATTTATATCTAATGCATGAGTACTGGTTCATGAATGCTTGACCGAGATTTTTTGATAATCTGAGCTTCTCATAATGAGAATGCATATCTGATGCATGATTATATGACTGAATTAACACATGAATACATGACTAAATATGCATTGGTATTTGACGCCAAGCTGGTGATGAGAATCTGAACTTGGAACTGAATACTAAGTTTGTAACTAAAACTGAGTCTGGAATGTAACACCTAAGCTGAATATCTTGATATGAATTAAGCACCTTGAATACACATCTTACGACTATAGTCGAAGTTTTGATGGTCAACTTATGAGTATCCCTTATTAAAAATTAAACTCATTACGAGAAGAGAGAGTGACATGTTTAAGTCATAGATATTTGGGGAAATTATCGTATATCTACCCCTTAGGACACTATGTCCCTTGAAGAATATTGAACTAACTTTGTTAAGTTATTAAGGAAAACTGAAGCAATACACGAGGAACCTACAGATTGAATCATGACAAAATAAGAATACCTAGAATTTAAAACTAAGGCATGATACATGAACCAAATTAAACATGCCACTACCTAGTTGATCCATCTTATAATGATCATATTCATGAGAATCCGAATAGTGCAATATAGAAAGGTTGGGAAATCACAAAATCTGAATTTGTCCTTCTTACTGCTAAACTGACTTACCGGGTTTACAGACTAACTTATGCTGAAAAATTATACTCAATCGAAGCATTTCTATGACATTCTTTCTATAGAGTTCTAGTGACGGTAGGGAGAAAGTGAATCTTGGTCTAGCCAGAGCAGGACATCTGAATAGGTGATCGCTACATGAAAGGGATTCTTGTATTAGAAGGCAAGGCCTAAGAAATATCATCTAAGATAAAGTGACTAAACCTTATGCGCTGCAACTAAGACTACTGAAAATATTTACAGAGGCACTAAGCACGAATGCATAAATATACTAACTTATCTGATTACTAAATGACTGGTAGTTGAATATTGGATATGTAAAACTGAACTGCACTTGGTTTGAATAGCTGGACTAGAACTATAGACTATTATGCATGAAGGTAATGATTGTCTAGGTAACATAAGGTAACTAAGTATGAGTGAGAGAAAGTTGTATTACCTTAGGAACAGAACATAAGACCAGACATCTAACATGATTCGAAAACATTCTATAACTAAGATACAAAAATACTAATAACTGAGTAACTAATGGATATATGCTATGGTCGGGTAATCTTGAAACCGGACCAAGTTTCTGATATGACTTGACTAAGACTGGGACTGAGATTGTAGTTAAAACAGTAATTGAGATTATAACCATAATTAAGATTGTAAGTGGGATTGAATGTTGGTTTCTGATAATTGAGGGTTAGACTAGGATGGGAGTACTGAATCCTGATACCTAAGTAACTAATAGGTGAAACCTATGGTTCTGTAAGACTATCTGAGTCCTTTACTGAATATCGATTACTAATTAACACTGTAACTGAGGGATGAGGGATGGAACATCAACACCATATATTCACTGAGGTTTCTAAACTATGGATATATGCGACATAGTTTAAATTTTTTAACTGATCATTAGGAGCATAACATGAGTCATAAGTTCCATGATCTGAGTTTGGAATTTCTAAATTCGTGGAACATGATCTGCAAGATTGGATGAACTTTGAATCCTTATATGTGGAACTTAAAACACATACTATTCAATGAAAAGAGCATGGATATAAGCTGTATTCATGGGACTGAAACGTAAAGAATTCGTAAGTATCCAGATGGTTGAAGTACAAAACTTTGCACTGAGGTAGGAATGGGTCGGGAATCATCTTCCCTTACTGATTTCCTACCCATACTGGTATTACTACTAGAACTTGAAGGCCTGGTTTTCTGAGGGACATAATTGAATAGTTACTGAATACCTGTCATACTGTGTTAGACTATCTCACTGGGGTAGAGACTGGAAAAGGTCCTGTTAATATTTGGTCTAACCTTAAAGTTAGCTACTATGAAAGGAGTTACAAAGAAAAAGAAGCTCCTGAATCTGAAGAAACATGAACATGTAAATGAGAAATCTGTAGCATACCATTAGCTATACCAGAAGGACTTTCCTGATTCTTTTGGGACTGAAGTGCATAAAGTCTGTTTGGGAGTTGCCTACTAATAGCGCTGGAACTGGCACCCTGTTGATTTGGGCAACCGGACTGAGCTGATGGACGACCATGCTTGCTTCTAGGGCCAGGCCTAGGAGAATCTCAGATCTTGTGACCTGAATCGCCATATCCTAAACACACATCACTGCTGGCTCTACATATAACCTTATGATGCTTACCACACTCTTTGCAAAGTAGATGAGTAAAGACCTTGCCCTCACTATCATAGGCCTTGGATCCTAGTACCCTATCTCTACGATTATTTCTGAACTTTGGTGCTGGTGCACTAGCTAAAGATGGAACTAGGGTATGAAAATTTTGTTTATGCTGAGAACGGTTACCAATCTGCGACCCTGGCTGAGAAAAACTATAGATATTAGTTTTGTCTCTCTTATTTTCCCTCTCCTTCTTCTTAAGTTTTTGCTCCTCAATCTGGTGAGTATGGACCATAAGCCTAGATATGTCCATCACCTTAATCAACATCACAATCTTGCACTCCTTAACCACTCTACCTGATATCCCATACACAAACTTACTTATTTTGGATCTACTGTCTGTTACTACATGGGGAGTGTACCTAGCTAACTGAGTGAACTTAAGGGAGTATTCTTTCACACCAATGCTACTTTGTCTGAGATTGATGAACTCTAACACTTTGGCTTCTTTTTTCTCTAGCGGAAAGAATTTATCTAAGAAGGTCATAGCAAACTCATCCCATTCTATAGGCCCGATATCTGTAACCCTGTTTACTTTTCACTGCTTAAACCATGTATGGATTTCATCTTGTAGCTGATAGGCTATTAACTCTACACCATCATTGAAAGTCACTCCCATGATATCTATGACTTTTTGAAGTTGATCAAGGAAATCCTGTGTATCCTCTTCGAACTTAGAACCTAAGAATAGAGGAGGATTCTTTTGGGTAAAGTCCCGAATCCTGGCTGCAGCTGAATTGGCTGAAATAACAGCTGGCCATTCATTGTAAGCTGTGACTAAATTGGATAGAGTAGTAAATTCAGTCCTAAATTCTGCATGGGAAACATGTTCATCCAGGGGATCTTCCTAAATGGGTTGAGGTGCTGACTGATTATCGATTTTCCTTTAGCTAGCCCCTTTGGAAGGCATATTCCGTAAGCGAGAGGAAGAAGCGGATTAGACTGAGAAAATAATTAGATATTATTCTCACTGGCATGACATGAATACTGAAAGAAGGGAAACTATTCCTAAAACATCTCATAGCCTCCTACACATAAGTGTGGAGCACAACACACCCATGTACAAGATTCTACTAGATGCAGCTTTTTAGACTTCCTAGGATGCTGTTGAACCTTAGGCTCTGATACCAAGTTTGTAATGCCCTGAATTTGGTACCTAGAATGTTACAAGATGCTCATGACCTGAAGGACCACACGCTAACCCATGACTAATATCTGTATTGAGCACTGAATGGTATTCTCTAAATATGTTGACTAAAAGCTTTAAGGCCATAAGGTTCAAAACTAAACTAATATTGAATATTAAACAATGTCTATAAGGGGTATAACAATACCCGAAACTAAAATAAACTGTCTGAAACATACTATAGTCTAAAAGCCTCTAAACTGCCTGAAATCTATGGAGTTGATGGGACATGTCCCCAACTAACTCTGAACTACTGAAATAATAAAGTAATAAAATAATCATGCTATCCTCGAATGATAAGGACTCACTGCTAATCTGGATGTTGAACGCCTGATCTACTAAGAATGCTTGGGAGCTCGTGCTTCTAAATGTATGGTATAAAACACCATAGAGCAAATGCGTCAGTACAATTGAATATACTGCTATGCAAGTGAGGCAAGTTGAACAAAAGGGTTCATATGCATGAACACTAATAACTAACTGATGACATAAAAATGAACGCGTGAGAAATACATGTATGAATATGTAAACTGGGATAGGAGTGATGATAATACAAAATACTGATGTACTAACATCTGAGTTTACTAATACTGGGTTACTGAATAACTAAGTTTGTTGATGATATGAATTATAGAGTTTATAGGTAACTGATATCTGAGGTTACTGGTACTATATTACTTATAACTGATAATTGAGTACACTAATACTGAAAACTATCTAAGTTTTTTACTCGGCTGAGTGACTATATCGGATAGTCCTGATTCTAGTAGAACTAGCTGAGTTTCATACTAAACTGAGTGACTATATCTGATAGTCCTCATATTTGTAGAACTGAACTAAGTTCTATTACTGAGACTAAATCTGAAACAAAGACTGTGGGAGGTAATTATCTAACCGACAAGCCCTGAATCTGAACTGGTAGGGTCCAACCTGTAACCCCAGCTGTAAGGGTGTCAGTACTATGCCACAGGTAAAGACAAGCTACAAGTAAACCCTCTCTAACAGGGAGCTCTTCCATCAACCCCTCCAGTAAGGAAAACTCAAATGAGATGTATAGTCCCTAGACTCATAGGGGTACATCTCAACCAACGCTAGCTACGTAATTTTGGAACGCAAGGATTGCTTCTAAGGATCACACCCTCTACTGACTGATAGGTGAGCCCTCATCCTTGGGTTTATTCAATGTTGAATTCTACTCCCAAATGAAAAGACACAGAACTCATTTATCTTAACTAAACTGCTACTGATCGTATTGTATAACTGATTTGAACTGTGTTCACTAAATTACATTGACTGATGAAATACTACTGAGATCTGACAACTAACTGGGATTTCTGAGATTATGAAGCTTACAGAGATTACTGATATTATTGAGATCATGGAGTTTACTGAGATTACTGATGTTACTGAGTAGGACTAGACTGATACTGAATTTATTAAATTTTCCTGAGTCATGAGACTGACTGAACTCTAATGATTATGGCTAGACTGAGAGTATCATGAAAATTGAAACTGGCTCTAGGCACACAGCTAAATTGTCGGGTACAAGTATCCCTAGGAATCAATAGCATGAAACTGACAAGACTTGACACTTCTTAAACACATGACCAATATCAACAATTAACCATACAATAAATTTTGAGATTTCATAAAGCACATGGTTATCATAATGTTGTACATGGATAGGAATGCATATAATTATGTCATAATTTCATACTCTAACATTATGATTCTTCCAACAAACATCTACAATGCACATCAATAGCATGGGAGTCATTTGAACACAAGGTTAAAACATGTATTTATCGTTTGGGTCACAATTAAGCTATAATGCATGATTTCAATTATCTTAGGCATTTTATCAAACACCTTGCAGGCACAACTTAAAGCATAGGTATAATCATCAAATTATCACTTCAAAATTCCATGAATCAACAAAACTTATAGATTTCAAGCTACATAGTAACATAGTTTCATGAACAACAAATAAAGATTCCAGCTTGGGAATCACATCATAATAATCTAATGAACATAATCAACCCATAGTAAAATATTCACAATACAAGATTTAAAACTTGATTCTTGAACTTTATGGATGGAAGGAATCCATGAATGAACACTATGTATACCTTAGTTCTTGATTACACAAAGATTGATGGAGAGATTCTTGAATTTGAGTATTGACTTTGAATCCTTAACTAAAAACCCTAACTTGTTCTTGAGATACTTGAGAGAGACCCTATATTTTGGTTAAATTGGGGCTAAATCCCATGTTTTAGACTCATATAGGGATGGGAAATTGACACTTTGCCCTTAAAAATACGGCAGACAATTAATGACTTAAACTGGGATCGATACTATTCCTGATGCGGCACATCAATGACATCATTGCGATAGTCGACGCATTGTGTCATCATCGCATCGAGTCTTAGTACTTTGAACCTATCAACCCGCAATGATATCAACCAATACGATTGGCGATGTGACGCACTAATATCGCGTTGGTCCACTATTTTGGGATAACGAACGTGGTCTAAACGAGTTTCAAAAAATTTGAAACTTATCAGGGAACACTTATTGACCTTCCTGGTCATGAATTCGCAAAAATACAGACCATTAAAGGACATTAAGGTGGATAAATGAGATTGGCAACTTTCGAAGGCCAATACTATGCTAAGTCTTGGAAATTAGTTAGAATTTTCTATGTCTTGGACCCCCTTGACAAACTTAAAGGATTGATTTGAGCTTAGAAATTTGCGGGGTCTTACACTATGCTCCCTAACTCGTAAGCTTGGCAGAATCTAGTAGGGTACACATTGGTCATCATATGAGTCCCACCTACAACTAGTATTATCTTTATATGACTCTTATCCCTCCACTTGTATTTTGGTCAGAATATCAAGGAGTCTATACTTATTGACTAACTAATTACCTCCATACGACTTATACCCTACTTGATGGCTTCTAAAGGTCAAGTCGTACCTACAACAGAATGTCCACCATGCCACACTTCCTTGTATACTACTATAATATACCACTCGTATTTTCTACGTATGACTCAAGGAAGAAGTTGTATGATGTATAGAAAATTCTAGACTTGGGGTATTACAATATCTCCCCTTGAAAATATTCATCCTTGAATGTGATTCGTCTAAAATTAGGATTCAGACAAGAATCATCACCACCACATTGATATCTACAGCCAAGCTTACCACTATCACAAGGATTCAGTTTCTCACAACATAAAATAAAAAATAGGAGCACTTAAAAGGACTTTAAGGTAATGAACTTACTGGAAATAATACTTTACCTTTGGTAGGAATAAAACTGGAGGAAAAAAGATAAGGATACTTGGCCATCATGTATGCTTTAGCTTTCCAAGTGGCCCCTCAAACCAAATGGTTCCTCCAAATATCTTTTACTGATGCTACTTTCTTATTCCATAGCCTTTGACCTTGTCTATCTAGTATCTCCACAACAATTTCTTCATACATCAAGTTATCTTTGACACCAATAATCTCTAGGGGAACAACTAAGGATGGATTTCCCTATAGAATTATTAAGCATCGACACATACAACACTTGGTTATCTATAACTAACTATGTCAGAGGACTCAGTTCGTAAGCAAACTCTCCTACACGCTGCATTATCTTATAGGGACAACTAACTCACGGACTCAATTTCTATTTCTTTCCAAATCTCATTATTTCTTTAATAGGAGACACCTTCAAGAATACCTAATCTCCTACTCAAACTTGAGCTCTCTCTTTCTTAAATCAGGAAATAATTTTTGAAGGCTCTGAGCAGTTCTCAATATCTCACGAATCAACTGAACCTTTTCCATAGCTTGTAGAATATAATTCAGCCAAATCAAGGCTGCTTCACCAACCTCAAACCATTTTTTAGATGACCTACACCTACATACATCCAATGCTTCAAATGGAGCCATCTGAAGTCTAGCATGGTAACTATTATTGTAAGCAAACTCAATCAAAGGCAGATCGTCATCCCTACTTCCTTTAAAGTCTAAAACACATGCCCTCCAGTGTTTTTGTACGTTCATCCTGACCAATTAGTTGGTAGATGAAATACAGTACTAAACTTAACCTTTGTACTTAGGACCTTCTGAAAATACTGCCAAAACTATGAAGTAAATTGTGTGCCTTAATTCTGAAATGATGGATAAAGGTATCCCATGCAGTCTTACTAACTCGCGGACATAGATTCTTGCATGATCCTCCATGGTATCTGAAGACAAACATATCCAAATACTACTTTAAGACCTTCTTCATAAAATCCATCAAGGATACAGGACCATTTATTAGTCCAAACGACATAACCATAAACTCAAAATGACCATACCCTGTTCAAAAAGATATTTTTGGAATGTCTTACTCCTTAACTTTCAACTGATGGTATCGCAGCCTATGTTCAATCTTGGAGAACTATTTGGCACCCTAAATTTGATCAAACAACTCGTCAATTCTAGGAATAGGACACTTGTTCTTGATGGTCACCTTGGTTAGTTATCTATGATCTATATACATTCTGAGAGTGCCATCTTTCTTCCACATAAAACAAACTGGAGCGCCCCATGTAGGGACACTAGGTCTAATGAAATCTTTATCTAAGAGGTATTTAAGTGGTTCCTTTATGTCTCTAAGTTTTGATGGAGCCATACGTATGGAGGAATAGAGATGGGTTGAGTATGAAGAAGAAGATCAATACCAAATTCTATTTCTCTATCCGGAGGTGTCCCTGACAAACCTTTGGGGAAGACCTTAGGAAACCCTTTGACTACATAGACTGATTGAACTGTTAGGACATTAGACTTAGTATCCTTAACTCAAACAAAATGATATATACACCCTTTTGATATCAACTTTCAGGCCTTGAGATAAGAGATAAAATGACCTTTAAGAGACATAGAACTACCCTTTAACTTAAAAACTGCCTCATCAGAAAACTAAAACTTCACCACACGGGTACAACAATCTATTGATACACTGGATGAGTGGAGCCAATCAATGCCTAAAAAGGCATCAAAGTCTATCATCTCTAATTCTATTAAATCTGCTAGTATTCCTTTACAGAGGACGGTGATAGGACACTTCTTATAGACTCATTTTCCAACAACTGACTCACCTACTGGGGTAGAAACTGAGAAGGGCTTAGAGAGATTTTCAGGGCATATCCCAAATTTTATAGATACCAATGGATTTAAATAAGAAAGATTTAATCATGAGTCTATTATGACATATACATTAAGGTGAAAGGAACGAAACATACCAGTGACAAGATCTGGTGAACTCTTTTGCTCTTGACAGGATAGTAAAGCATAGAATTAATTCTGGCATTAACCGCCACCTGTACTAGATGATGCGCCTTGTGGAGGGACTGGGCGACTCTGCTGAGCTAGTGCATTAGTGACCTAAGTCGATGAACATCCTTATTTCACTTCTTAGCATAGGGAAACTCTTTGATTTTGTGTCCTAGCTTGCCACTACCATATCAAACCCCTTTTCCCATCAAACACTTACTGGATAGGTCTGCCATATTTTGCACATGTCGAGTAACTAGGCCTCCGAACGCTATTCAAAGACCTAAAATTAAAATTCCAGCACCACTGATCCTGCATTGTCCTAGGTGTAGGGGAACTGGCTAAATATGGCGCAGGCATCGATAAATGACCCTGAAACTGTGAATGGTTTCCCCCTCCAGCCCATGGCTGACTATACTCAAATTGTCCAGTCCTAGCCCTCTTGTTTCTCTTCTCTTTATCTCTTTAAAAATTTTTACCTCAATCTATAGAGCATGAGTCATCAATCGAGCAATACCCATATCCCCAATTATCATGACAATCCTATACTCTTTGACCACCAATTCAGATACCCGGTAATGGACTTACTCAAATAAACTCTATAGTCAAAAAACAACTCGGGAACATACTTAGATAGTTGAGTGAAAATAAGGTAGTACTCCTTTAATTTCATAGAGCCCTGCCTTAGGTTCATGAACTCCCCCACCTTAGTCTACCCCATCTCATGCAAAAAGAACCTTTTCAGAAAAGCATTCTAAAACACCTACCAACTTATAGGAGTTGTATTCTTACTCCTACCTTCCTTCATTATAATAACCCAACCATAAACAACATTATTTCACCTAAGGATGCCAACCCTACACTCTTCTAGTTAGTAACATGTATAATTTGAGTTATCATTCTCACTTTATCAATAAAGAGCTGAGGATCCTCATCCACCTTTGACCTATGGAACTCGGGTAGATTCATCCTTATAAGGTCCCAAATTCTAGCTGCAGCTAAATAACCATATTGCTGAAGTAAAATTATTGCCTGTTGGTTTCCCTGAACATTCGCGTTAACAACTTGGGCTATCGCTTGAAAGGCATTCCAAAATTCAGCTTAAGACACATTCGTATTCAAAAGGGCCAGGGTGCAGTGGTTGTCGATCACCGCTCCTATAGGCATCAGCTCAATGAGGATGCATATTATGTCACATAAAAGCATAAGTTATGGATGATAAACGCAACTATAAGAATGATAGATCATGAAAGAAATGATGATTCCTAACTCATCCCATAGCTTTTTTTTCTCACTAATGTGGCGCGCTTCACATCCATGATCAAGACTCTACGTAATGCAACTTGTCTGACTCCCTAAGACTCTTCAAAACCTTAGGCTCTAATACCAAATTTGTAACGCCCCAGAAGTACTAATGGATGCCACACAGCTCTCAAGACTATGAGTTTTTCCAAGCTAACCTATAGAGTCTACTTAACTTGAAACTCATGTGAAAAGTGATCTAACATATTAGAATTTGAAGGTAAATAAATTCATAGCTTAACTGATGGTCCTTAACTTTGGAATCTTACACAAATACTTTGAACTTAAATCATAAATAGTCTGACTGTCCTCTAATTAAGACTAGAGAGCCACTAGGATAGACCTTAGCTGAACCGAACATAAATTGAAGTCAAATAACTTAATAATTTCATCTATGAACAAAAATTAGATAAACTGGACCCTCGGACGATGAGGACTCACCAAATGTCAAGATGTAGGTGTTAATGACCATAGACAATCGTGCTGTTGGAACGAGCACCAGGACCTACATTATAAGACAATGTAGCACATCAACATATATATGGGTCAATACCAATGGAATGTACTGAGTATGTGGAGGTGAATGTATAAGTAAAACGATAACTAAAATTCATATAAACTTTCAAATGATGCATGCTAAGAGTAAATGACTCACTTTGAGATCGAATAAAACAAAGGCTACAAAATCATGAACAAACATATAATAATAATAAACTTTGTGAGCCATAACACTTAGTTTCTAAAACTTTACTTTTTATTCATTCTTTGGGAGATTCTTTTAACCAACATAAGACATGTACGCTACCATGGATTACAATGTTTTAACTACATTGGGGAGAGTTGTTCTACCCTTTCCATCAAAATAGAACCTTAAATTATGTGATCACTAAACTTCATCCACATTGGTAAAAAGCTTAACCTATGGTGGCTTGTAGTTTCTAGAAATTTAGGATGCGCTCATCCGCATTCCCTTCTCGATGCTTAGCACTACTCCTTTAATACTTTTATGATTATACTTAAGAAATCTACCTTAAAATATCATAAGGGTACTTAGACTGAATAACTAGTTATGCTTCTCCTTACTTTTAAGAGAAATGCAATCGTCATCGGACACTGGTCAATCCTATATTCTTTCTTAGCAATGAGTACCTAATTTACCAACTTAAAGAGTGGTGAAGGAAAGATCACCAATATCTAACTCTTTTAACTCCACTAGAACAAGAATCATATCTCAACAACAATGGAGTGTCTAGGTCCACACCAATACTAGGATCGAAGTTATCAAACGTAGACAAACATAATAAACCCAAAAGGTCAATTTAAGACCTCTCAACATAAACATCAAGGCCACTACCAGCTAATGAACTGGCCAAATTAGAAGAATGGATCCCAAACTAGTTAACCTCAAAAACTGGCTACATATATATAGAGAGAGACAGAGAGAAAATGGAAACAAAAACTAGAATCTCAGCTAACCAGATGGCAAGCCCTAGAATCTCAAACTCATAAATGGGAAATGAAACTAAATTGCCAATCTTACAACTATAACAGAACCATAGAAAGTCAACTTAACTTCACTACTATAACACACTTAACAACTTGTCTGGGCTCGCCAATAATAAAGTAAAATGACCAACCTCACCTCGATAGAAGAGAGAAATCATCCAACCATGTTGGCTTCCCAAGACAACAAATAAGAATCACTAGGAAGGGATTTCTAACTAGTTAATTCTTGTCTAGTCAGCTACCAAGTGAGAATTGTCCAATGTCAAGCAATGACAATAATAATAACAATAATATACATAAAAGTATCAGGAATAAGTGGTACCAAAAATAAATGTCAATCATAAGTAACACTCTTTGATCATAAGAAGACCAATATGCAAAGGTAAATAGGACTTGATCCCAAATAGTACACCCCTACAAAAATATCAACATTGATCCACTCTACCCACTACTGAAATAAATCATCTATGAGGTAGTCAAATATTATAAACTCTACATTAGGGTATACAATAATCAATATAGACCTACCAAGGCATATAATTGCCGATGAGTACAAGAACCCTAATACACTTAAATAAAAAGGGTAAAGGATGGAAATAAAAAATGCACCTATCATAATGGGATCCAAAGTCACATACCTAACGTGCCTGAAGAAGAGCAAATCTGAGCAGGTCCAAACTCAAACTGAGCATCTGAATCACCAATTGAATTGGAAGAGACGAAAGGTTAAAGATCCCATTACAACAACACTCTCTAGACTAGTAACCAATCTTTTTTGTAGCCATAGAAAACTCCTAAACCCCAAACTTTGTGAGAAACACAAGTTGATCCCAACTGGCTGACCAACTATGCTGAGGGAAGTCCCTACTAATATGACCATCATCCCTACAATTATAACACACCTTTGGATCCCTAGAATAGCATGGAACATATGTTAACTTTGCCTGAGCAACCAACTCACGTCTGGGCATTCCCTAGACTAATAACCAATTTCGCTACAAACATGACATGCTCCTAAAATACCCCAAGGTGCTTCCCTATCGATCCAGAATGTCCACCATGGCCTAAAGATCCTTACCAAATATTCTACAAGGTCTGAGAAGAAGTATACCCATTTTGATCACCACGACTGATCTGAGAGACACCTATAGTCTGAAATGCTACTTGTATATAAATGATAGGCTGTCAGTGAAGAAGACCTCACCAAGAAGTATTCGTACTCTCGAATGGAATACAAATAGCATTATTCTAATGATATAGCTTATTAACACCACCTATATAACTCTCAATACATATTTTTTGTATGGCCCTCACGTAATCAACAACCTGAGAGTAGGAAGACCCAGTTGCTATCAAGGGTCTTAATGTCAAATGATTAGGAAATGTTAATCCTCAAATAAATCGATACACCATCTCATGATCTGAAGTATATAGCATATAAATATGTCTAACCCACTCCAAAAACCCAATCTCATACACTAACACAAATTAGGAACCCTATAAAACATCAAAAAATTGAACGCCTACGTAAGAACTACTCACAAAACCAGATGTCATCCCTTGCTATAAAGTATCTATAAAAATGCTTGGGATCTATATTAAAAGGCTAAAGCATTCATGAGATCCACTAGAGCCATTACTAGCACCAAATCCTCTGAATGACAATGAAGATAATTGACATCCATCCCAAACTCCCTAGTCTGATACTACGCTAAAACTCTAGAAATGCATGCTAAAGTCCCATTTGGATCTATCAAAAACCTTGCATTTCCGATTTTGGGATAGAATAAAGTCAAAGAATGTACTTAAGGCTCATAAAAATATACACACACAATAAGGAGACAAGAATAAAATTTTCTTAGAATTCCCTGTAGCCTCCCAAAGATAGGACACGAATATCGCAGCAATGATCCACATGACTCTACTAGACACTAAGCTTTTATACAATATACTAGTAAACCTAGGCTCTAATACCAATTTATCACAACCCGATTTATCAGGTCATGGTGGAAACTACTATAACACACTAGTAGGTAAGACAACGCATAAACTAGAACTATAAGTAATGAATTATTAGGAGAAATGAAAAGAATGCAGAATAAATATGATAGAAGGATAATACACATGAGGCAGTCCCAAAACCTTGTGGAATCAATAGAAGAGCTTCTAATGTAATAATGATATTATAAAATGAATTACTAAATGAATGTACAGGTACAACCCATCTCAATATCCAACATATAGATTTGTCTAGTGCATAAGAGGGAGAATAGTAATACACCGAATGTTAGGAGATCACTCTAACTCTCTAACATATAGCTGCTCTATATGACATAATTACCAATAATGAGAACCCGTACTAAGATTTACAGGCAGCAGAAGTGTAGTCTTAGCACCAAACACATAGTACTCTGTATTCAACTATCGCCTGAGCTCCAAATATCACAAATGTAAATTACATGCAAGCAAGAATGTAATATTCACCCAAATATCTAGGAATCTAAGATAGTAAGGCTATAGAGTCAACAAGGATAAGTTATTCCATCCTATCCATAGTCAAGAACCTAAGCACTACACTTTACATCACTGGTCAATATCCAAATAAAAAATAAAAAAAAGATATATAGTAGTATACAAGGCAAAGGAATGGATATACAACAAGAATAAATTTAGGAAGAGATGGATATACAATAATATCATAGCTACATATATATATATACACACCCATAAATAAGACTAACTAAAAGGTACAACCTAAAGTAGTAATACTAGTATTTTCTAGCCTCCGGATCATAGTAGGAAGTATTACTAAAATCATCAAAATACCTAATCCAGACGTCTAAAATGAGATAATTATTGATCACACTCAACTTACCTATGATTTATGGTCATGGAAATCATTATCAACTATAATAACCCAACTTGAGTTGGGATCGAATCCTCGAGGAGTGAAATTAGAAATCAAATCCTATGGGTGTTGAAAGCTACTAAAGGTATACCTATAATGTGAACGAAATGAAAAACATAAAATTAGCGGGGTTATGATTTGAAAGATTTCTTAGTAAAATCTACTCAAATTACAAATTAAGAGCAATAATTAAAAATATGATTCCAATAGGAGAAGCGTCTTGGGATTACTTTTCCTAAGGGCAAATAATGCATGGGTTCATGAAAATCAATGCAAATTTTAGTTAATGACTATATGGGTAGGCTAGGTTAGGTGTTTTAATGATAGTTTTTCAACGCCAAGAATATCACCCATGGACCCCTTTGGATACCTCATGTTTGTGGCAAATAAATCTACCCAAAGCCCTAATTTGGCATTCCTATTTTTAGGAAAATGCCTAATATATGGAAAATTCACAATCCACCCTTATTTCTAAGATAACATAAAGGAATAGTCTAATATCTAACTATTGTTCACTAATAAATTTTCACCTATATCCCTCTTTCAAGGATGATAGGATCCAAAAGCACACCCACAACCCTTTTCTAAGGATGATGTAGGATTTTTTGAATTTGGGGTTTTTACCCACATATTCCAATTCAACAAGAAAGTATTAGTCAAACCTAATATCATTAACTAAGGATCTATGCCAATAATGAAAACCCGCATATATTTGTACCTTATTTCAATATAATCCCAAGATGGAAGTTTAGCTACTTATGAAGTTTAGGGGGAAAAAATATACCTAAATGATCATTCGATTCTTCTATTGAAGATGCAAGCAAGAGTATTATCAAGTTTAACTTCAATTACAACTAACTCTATTGGAAAATTAACCACAGTATTATTGGCCAATTTAGTAGGGTTTTACAAAGCAAAAACTTTAAAATCTAGATGGTGATACCCAAAAGCAAAAACTTTAAAATCTAGATGGTGATACCCAAAAAGTGAAAGGGTTTTCTTCCCATAGAGAATTGGAACCAGCTATGAAAAATTACTCTTCTACCCCTAGGATATTTTCTGTGCTATCTAGGTCGCCAAAATTTGATCCATGATCGCATTGACCCCATCGTGATTGCCACTTTGACTATTCTTGGGTTGTCACTATCATGGCTCTCGGACCACGATCGTGGTAACTGAGGGTAAGTTCCTTGTCCTTCTCTTTTAGTTTTTGTACTAACTCTTCCCTTTTTGATCTCTTTTCAGCTTATTTTACTTCTTATTTACTCATCACTTGAATGCCTACAAAACTTGGGAATTAGTGCATTCAAATGCCAAATTTGTCTCATTAACACCTTTTAATCATAGTAGTGTGCATAGATTTGGATCTATATGAGTGGTAAATTTACCAGTCATCAACACCCCCAACTTAAACCTTTGCTTATCCTCAAGAAACACTACATACACAATAAGTCAACACAAATTTTAAGCCCATTTCTATGACTAAATGATCACAATGATTTTGAACTTGATTAATACTAAAAAGTAGTTCTCAAGCATGGGAAAAGATATTCTCATGGCTCCCCTTAACATGAAACACAATTTCAAGGACACAAATGACTTTAAAGAACAACAATGCAATAATCACTAACACTCAAGAACTATTAATAGCAATTTCGCTATACTTTTTTGGCCTCATTTTTTTGAAAGATGACAATTTCACCCACCTCAATATTTCTACATGCCTCCTCACAAGAAGGAAATACAATACACAAAATTATCTATTATGCAACAAGTGATTTAAGTGAAAAATACTCTCTCTCACAATGACTCTCTCAATGCTAACAAGTACCATACCGAAGGCTTGCACTTATTTTACATCACCACTACTATGAAAACACTTGATTGGTGATCTCGAAGGACTTTTTTCAAACTTGTAACGTAGGTTCGGGGAAAGGGTATGGTATTATTTGGGAATAAAGTGACTCACCATTCTTGAGCTTTTACATCACACCGTTCAACCCAACTTTTGACCATGGACTATTTCAGTTGTTTCAAAAATCCACACATGCCTACTTTCTCTACCTTGATTTACCTATTTCTTTTGAAAGCATTCTCTTTGTGACTATTTATTTTGCAATCCATGTTATTCCTTCTTTTAATGATTCCTTTCTTTTTCACTTTTTCACTTTCTCTCTTTACTTAACTTTTTAGGCATCCACTTACAATATCATGGCCCAAGGTCACTTCTTCCAAACTTACCATTCCCAACTTAGGATATTTGGCCTCAAGTTTCATTTTCCAAGTTTAAGAAGGGTAAGGTTCAAAAGAGGTATAAACTTTAAATGATTCAAGTCTTGTAATGTGGTTTCAAATAAAGAAAATAGGTAACTAAGGATACTATTCTATGTAAGGGTAGGCTAATTAGTCTAAAGTGGGTTCCTATATTCACAAAGAAGGCCTAAGATCATTTCACCAACCAAGCATAATCACAATTAGCCTTGAGAGACTAACGAGGAAAGTCTTAGATAATACAAGTATGCAGAGAGATGCACAATTATGATCACCACACATGCCATGAAAAATTTTCTAGGAGGATCAATTGCATTCCCAACTAAAGATAAAAAGGAAGAATTAACCAATTACTACAAACTAATAACTTTGGATCCACAAAAAAGGTAAAGAATTGTTACAAAATTGTTCACGTCCTTGCCCTTAGTTTTCAAAACTTTTTTGATGGAGTTAGGTGTTTGCTTCTCATTTACACCACTCAGAATTTGTTATTGATGGAACCAAACCTAGCTGTCATCTCATATTTTGGCTCTAATGAAGGCATACCATATGGCGACTAAGACTTTACCATAGTTATAAGGGCAATCTCAAAAATCCAATACAACAGGTACTTAGACTTCCCCTACATCTATGGCACAAAACCCAATCACAGTAATTTTCCCATAGAATGTCATCACTCAATCTATCATAGGGAAAGGCTCATCTGATATCATCATACACATGATAATAAAAGAATAAAAATCTAAGAATGAAACAAGAAACTAATCCATCAAATGTAGGCATCTCAGAGGGCCTAGTTATTACAACCCAAAAGTAAAAATCATCCAAATCCAAATCAACATAAAAAATCCAAAAAAATCTGAATAATATAGATCAAGGTAAAAATAAATGAATGCAGAGATGAGAACCCCCAACTAAAAGCTTGTAGTGACATTACTGCATAATCAAGAAAGCATAAAGAGAGTAAAAGGGTGCTCCCTATAATTGTTTCAAGAACTATTATCGCACTCGATCTCAGCATTATTGCTAGAACTATTTGAGTCTAACCACTCAGTTGGGACCTCATCATCACTGTTAGCTCTAGGAGAAGTAAGTCTATCTCAGGGCTTCAGTGCCTTTCAAAGGTCCTTCACCCTCTTTCACATCTTCATGAAGAATTTATCTCTCTTTTTCTCCCTATTTTTTTTCTTCTAATATGAGTCACTGAGATCCCTGTGCAAATGTGCTATGGATGAATAGTCCCTCTTAATCCAAAAAATAGTGGGGCCATTCTTCTTTTTGTTCTCTAGGTACTTCTCATAGTTGAAGAAAGCAACATAAAAATTATGGTTGGTGAAAGACTCCCGCGATCTGTGTGGGGGCTTGGACACTAGCTTCTTGACCATTCTTATCTCAACTAAGATCTCATTAATTAGCCCTATTTTAGATAGCCTGTACAAATATACATCATCCTCTACTGACCTACCAAAGTCAACCTTCCTCTTTTTGCTCTTTCCAAGGGCTCCAACTCCTTAGATCTTTAGTGGATAAATAGAAGTCTTGGGACATACCCAACTATTTTCTAGAGACTCATAAACCCCGGCTCATATATGCAACTCTATGATCAAAGATGGGAACAAGAGCATGGGCCTTTATTTGTTTCTATAATGTCGAATCTTTATAAGTACAAATTGGAAAATATTCGAAGTAATGTTTTCTAAGAGGCAGGCCACCATTTGAGCAAGCAAGTTGAATATTTGTCAGGCCTGTGGAAGGGGAAACTCAACTGTAATTAATATTCAACTAGATCCTTGTTTTGATAGTGAAGTCACTTTTCAGTTTCCCATCAGTTTCCCATCTTAGAAGTGGCCCTTGGGACCTCCCTCCCTGGGTATAAATTCTCAACCAGCCAGCCCCTAAGAGAATAATTCTTTGCCTCATTGTCCCTTATGTCAACATATTCTAGTGAGATACCCCATCTCAGGTAGTATTTTCTTTCTCATAATGTCCTTATAGTATGTCCCCTCACATTTGGAGGCCATGAAATGGTAGTTATCATAAGCTGTCATTTAGTACCTAGGATTCACAAACAACACATTAGTTTATAAGAAAAACATATGAAACATGAGCTATTTCACTTGATTGAACTGAAGGAAGGGTTTATGGGACATAGGCAGGTTTAAAATTCAAAATATGAGATTTTGACAAGTCTATCAAACTGGTCTCGATTAATGCAATTGCGGTTTGCCTAGATTGTGATCGCTATTCTTGAGACCAAAAAAGATCATGCTCTTAATTATTATAATTGCAATAACAGGTTCACAATTGTGTTACCATAATCTCAAACATCAGACCATATTTACGATAACTGAGGAAGGTTTAATCAATTTCTCATATTCCTAAGCTTCTAATTCCAATGCTTATTTATGTTCCACATCAAATATTTTACATTAGAAACATACAACATAGTCCCTTGGCATTTAATCATGCCCTTATAACATGTGGAAACAATTAAGGAATCGGTTTGGGCATTTAATCAAACAATTGGTGTGCATAATCTATTTCTATCATTTTGAACAATTTTGGGTGCTCAAGACTTCCCCAAGTATATGCACACCAATAACAATAGCTAACCACACCAAGAAAGCACAATGACACAAAACTTTAGCATGAAAAGTTCAATATTAGGCCAATCCTAAGATATGAATTTGAAGGCCTATACATATACATTAAAAGAAAATTTGAAGCCATACCAATTAAGAGATGCAAAGAGTAATGGAATGTATAATTTGGATGCTTAATATATGACCAAAAATGGGTACAAATTGAGAGAAAATTTTATAAAGTTTGAAGAAGAAAATTGGTGGGGTTGCAACTGTTCAGCTTTTAAAACAACTATGGTCATAATCGCCGATTAGGGATCGGGATTAAGAACCCCATGTCATCGCAATCGCAAAGCCTATCTCATCGTGTTTGCGATAACTGAGGATGTTTCTGCTCCCCTATTTTCAACTATTCAGCCTATTACTCAAATACACCGCACTTGTAATGTCCTGAGTCTGTACCCCAAATGCTACACAGTGCTTATGATCCTGAGAGACTACAAGCTAACCCATGACTGATTTATGGTGTAAGCACTGAATGGAAATATTGTAATAATAAAGAAAATAGGCTAAAATGGCATAAATTTTGAAATCTAAAATACTAGTAAATAATAACATATGATAAAACATATGAAATCTAAATATTGTCTGAACTAGTTTTTTCTGAAAAGCCTCAAACTGAACTATCTAAATATGGATTTGATGGAATAAGCCTCCAACTAAATTTGACTACTAAAATACTAAAGCTACTAAAAATAATAAAATAAAAGCACATCCTCAATAGATGAGGACTCACTACTGAATTTGTTGCTGCTAACTAAATCTGTCTATACGCGGTCAGGAACCTGAGCGTCCAAACCTATGACATGAGATATTATAGCACAAAAAATAGTATGCGTCAGTATGTGGAATGTACTGGTATGATAGATAAGGTAAGGCTGAATGCAAGGGTCCATATATATGAACACTAACAGACTGAATGATATGGAATAACTGAGTAAGAGTACATGGATAGATGAAATATCTATAAATATTGAGTATGCAATATTGTGCATATATGTGTATACTATAACTGAGCTTTTACTAGAGCTAAGTATAGATTTTTTATATTGAGTAACTGGTATCTGAGATTACTGATAACTGAGTTACTAATACTGATTGATTGTGTCTGATAGTCCTAATTCTGTAGAACTGAATTGAGTTGTATTCTGAGACTAAAACTGAGACTGTAGGAAGTAATTATCTAACCGATATGCCCCAAATAAGATAACTAGGGTCCAACTTGTAACCCTAGCTGGAATGGTGTCAATACCGTACTATGAGTAAAGATAAGTTAAAGAGTTCCCTCATCTAGTAGGTACTCTAATGAGAACAGTGGAACCCTCAATTGGTAGGTTTATCTCCCAACATAAGCTGGCTACGTAGTACTGGAATGCAAGGAATGCTTCTAAGGATCACACCCTCTACTAGTAGGTGAGCCCCCATCCTTGGGTTCACTCGATGCTGAATCCTACACCCAACTGAATAGACACTGAACTAATTATACTGAGGTAAACTAGACTGATACTGAGTTCTGTAACTGACTGAGTTTACTGAGTTCTGTTAATTGGATGAGTACTACTGGTTCCTTTCATGTTTGAGACTATACTATAACTACTGTAGCTCTAGGTAAACAACTAGATTTTTGGGTATTGAATACCCCCAGGACTCTATAGAATGAAAGAAAAGCATGGCATTATCTTGAAAAGCATAACATTGTCCACTTGTTCATAATTCATTCATAGAGACATTTAATCAAACACTTGTAGGGTATAAGCTTATACATGATTGGGACCATACAATGACATGTCATGATTCCACTATTTACTTCACATAGGCATTTTAGCAAACACCTGGGGAACATGGATTATTTCATATGGTAATGGACAACATATGAACATCATGAATACAATACTCAATAGCAAATTCAAGGGTTTAGTATGCAATTCATATAATTCATCACATAACTATTTTAATTTCATGGAAACTTATAATCAATCATGAATTAACACCCAACTACTATCATGGACATGAACACAATCAATTTTAAGCATGAAGTTCATAAATCTAAGGTCTTGTAAGTTTAAAAAGGGTTCTTGGACTTCATGGGTGAAAGAAACCCATGAATGAACACCAAACATACCTGGATATTTTAATTCTTGAAGCTCTTAATGATTTTCTTGATGATTGGTCTTGCATGATTGAAGATTAGGGTTTTCTAATTAAGAGAAAACTTGTTGATTTTAGGGGAAAAGTTAATAAAGAATGGTTTAAAATGTTTTAAGGACTAAATCCCATATTCTGGGCATATTAAAATCATGGGAAAATACTAGTTTAACCCTGGATGAAACTTTTAATTTTCATCAAAAAATTTTGACCTGGGCCCTTGGTGCGATGCGGCGCTATCGTACCGTGCCTCTAAAAATTGACAACTGTGAAATTAGTTGGTGGTGCGATGCGGTGGAATTGTGCTGCCACACTGGATACAAATTTTGGACTCATCAAGACACGATGAAATTGCGTAGCTTCACTGGAAAAAAATGTTAATTATGAACTGGGTCTATGGCGTGACGCGCCATTATCGTGGAGCAACACTGGAATTTGATAATTTCTATTTAGATATCCTCCGCGATGCATTAACGTGCCATTTGATGCACTATCTTACAAAAATGCTCTAACTCTTCACCCAAATATCGGATTTAGATAAGTTTTATATAATTGGAAAGCTGACTAAATTTTCTACAAAATGGTAGGCTCTAAACTGAAAAATACAAAGTGTTTAGAAAAGTTTATATAGTATTACTCATGTACTATGAATTAATTAAGCTAGGAAAATACAGGGCATTACAATATCTACCCCTTGGAACATTTATCCTTGAATGAGACTAATTAAGCTAAGAAATACTTATGGACTGAGTTGATACATTAAACATGCATATCTTATGCATGGAATACATGACTGAAGCTATTGGTAAGCAGATTTTTCATACTGATCATGCATATCTGATGCATGAGTACATGACTAAACTGATTCATGAATGCATGACTGAATATGCAACGATAAAGAATACCAAGTTTATAACTGTAACTGAATATGAAACTGAGTAAATTTAGGGAAAACTATTACCTTAAGTTGAATCTGAATTTGTGGAGAAGAGGTGAGGATACTTGGTCTGTATATCTGCTTCTTCTTCCCATGTAGCTCCCTCAACGAACTGATTCTGCAACAATACTTTGACTAAGGGAACTTCTTTATTCCTCAGTCAGGGAATCTAACGATCAAAGATTTGGACTGGAATCTCTTTGAAAGAGAGATCATTCTTAATATTTACGTCCTCAAAGATGACTATGACTGCTGGGTCACCAGTGCATTTCTTTAGTAAGGAGATATGGAATACTGGGTGTATTAAAGCTAGAACTGAAGGCAACTCAAGCTCGTAATCTACCTTTCCAAAATGGCTAAAAAATTTGTAAAGACAAATATATCGGGGACTGAGCTTTCCCTTCTTGTCGAACCTCTTCACCCCTTCATGCGAGAGATTTCTAAGAATATAAAATCACTAATGTCAATCTTGAAATCCTTTCTCCTCATATTTGCATACTATTTCTATAGGATCTGTGCATCCCTAAGCCTTTCTCTGATCAACTAAACCTTCTCTAAGGCATCAAACACTAAATTTGGCCCTACTACTATTGTCTTACATACCTTGAACCAACTAATTAGAGATCTATATCTCCTAACAGAAAGAGACTCAAACTAATCCATCTGAATACTGGAATGGTAACTGTTATTATATGTGAATTCGATCAAAGGCAAGTGGTCATCCCAACTACCCTTAAAATCAACAATGCAGGCTCTTAACATATCTTCTAGAGTCTGAATGGTCCTTTCTGCTTGATCATCTTTCTGAGGGTAGAAGGTTGTACTGAGGTGAACTTGGGTGCCAAACCCTTTTGGAATGTTTTCTAGAAGTGAGAGGTAAACTGGGTACCTCTATCTGAGATGATAGATACTGGGACTCTATATAACTTGACCAACTCTCTGATACAGAGTTTGATTTAGTCCTTGACTGAATAAGAAGTATTAACTGGCAAGAAGTGAGATGATTTGGTCATCTTCTCTACAATGACCTAAGTAGAATCATGCTGACGATGAGTATAAGGAAATCCAGTCACAAAGTCCATGTTCACTTCTTCCCATTTCCATGTGGGAATACTGAACTCCTGTATGGACCCACTAGGCTTCTGATGTTCAATCTTAATTTATTGACACGTAGAGTACTTAGCTACAAATTCTACAATATTCTTCTTCATCCTACTCTACCAATAGATCTCCTATAAATTGTAGTACATCTAAGTGGCCCCTGGATGAATAGAGTAACGCACACCATGCGCTTCTACAAGAATTTTATGCCTCAAGTCATCTACTCTTGGAACACATAGACAACCTCAAAAACACAATACGCTATCTCCCCCTTGGTAGACAACCTCTACTTTTTTATCTCTAACTCATTTTTTTAACTTAACAAAATTGGGATCTCTATCCTACTTTTCCTTTACTTTGAAAATTAGAGATGATTCCAAACTATTCTGCACCCACACTCTACTCTACTGAATCGACAAAGAGAAAACCTAGTTGGGTAAGCTAATAAACTTCATGAACTAACTTTCTCATATCATCCTCAACGTGAGCAACACTACCCATAGACAACCTACTGAGAGCATCAGCCACTACATTGTCCTTGCTTGGATAATGCAAAACACTTATGTCATAATCTTTTAACAATTCTAACGATCACCTCTGACACAAATTCAAATTTTTCTAAGAAAACACATACTGCAAGCTTTTGTGATCTGTGAACACACCAACATGCACCCCATACAAATAGTGCCTCTAAATCTTTAAGGTAAACACTACAGCTGCTAACACAAGATCATAAGTAGGGTAATTTTTCTTATGGCGATTAACCTGTCTAGAGTCATAGGTTATGACCTTATCTCTCAGTATAAGGACACAACCCAAACCTACTCTGGATCTACCATAGCACACAACAAACCCATCTAAACTATTTGGTACAGTCAAAACTAGGGCTGAGGTGAGTCGAGTCTTCAACTCAAGAAAACTCATCTCCCAAGAATCTGACAACTAGAACTGGACTTTCTTCTGAGTCAATCAGTACATGGGGAACGTAATAGATAAAAACCTTTGAAAAAACCAACAGTAATAGCTAGCTAAACCCAAGAAGCTCCTGATATCTAATGGAGAAATGAGTCTAGGCTAGTTTTTCACTGCTTTGGTCTTTTGAGGATCAACTCTAATGCCATCATCAAAAATAATATGAGCACAGAATGCTACTGAACTTAGCCAAAATTTTCACTTACTAAATATGGCAAAGAATTAATAAGCTCTGAGAGACTGAAGTACAATTCTAAGGTGATCTAGATGATCATTCTTACTATGAGAATAGATAAGTATGTCATCGATGAAGACTATAAGGAACATGTCCAAGTATTGCTTGAACACACAGTTTATTAAGTCCATGAAAGCTGATGGGGCATTATTAAGACAAAGGGACATGGCGGTAGTCTATACACATTCCAAGAGAACTAATTTTCTTACGCACGAATAAGACTGGTATGCCCCTCGGGTAAATCTTGGGTCTGATGAACCTCTTATCTAAAAAGTCTTTTAACTATTTTTTCAATTCTTTAAGTTCTGCCAGTGTCATTCTGTATGGCGAAATAGATATAGGCTGAGTGTCTGAAAGAAGGTTTATTTTGAAGTCAATTTCCCTTATGAGAGAAACTCTGAGAAGATCTTTGGGAAATACATTTGAGAATTCCTTCACTATTAGGACTGACTCAAGACTAGGTATCTCTAAACTAGAGTCTTTGACTCGTACAAGATGATAGACACATCCATTGGATATCATTTTCTTGCTCTAAGGTATAAAATCAACTGACTCTTAAGTATTGTAGTACTACCTCTCCATTTAAGGACTGGTTCATTTTGAAACTAAAAATGAACAATTCTTTTTCTTTAATCAAATGAGGCATAGCATGTATGAAGACAATCTATTCCTGGAATGACATCAAAATCTGCCATCTCTAGCTCTACAAGGTCTGCTAAAGTAAATTTTTAAGATATCATAATCGGACAGTTCCTATATACCCATCGGGCTATGATAGATTTACCTACTGGGGTAGAAATTGAGAAAGGCTCTACTAGGATTTCTAGACTGACTTTAAAGTTAACGGCTCTATAAGGAGTTATAAAAGATAAAGAATCTCCTAGATATAGAAAGTCATAAACATGTAAATGGAAGATTTGTAACATACCAGTGACCACATCAGGAGAATTTTCCTGATCTTATCTGGACTGAAGAGCATAAAACCTATTTGGGCATTACCCACTCGTGGAACTAGAGGTGACACCCTACTGATTCAAGCAAATTGGACTAAGCTGCAGGACGCTTACAATGACCTTGAGAAACTTACTGAGGACAATCTCTGATTCTATGGCCTAGTTTGCCACATCTAAAACAAAAATCATTGCCAGCCCTACAGACACCCTGATGGTTTCTGCCATACTTCTGACAAAGAGGATTTGTTCGAGCATTGCTGACACTACCCTGAGATTTAGAGCCTGGTGACCTATCTTTGTTACTATTTATGAACTTAGGTACTGGAGCACTGGCTTAAGATAAAGCTGGAACTAATGATTTTGGGTAAAACTGGGAACAGTTACCACTCTCTGACTTAGGCTGAGTGAAATTAAAGCTACCTATTCTAGTGTTTTTATTCTCTCTCTCTCTCTCCTTATTCTTAGCCTTTTTTATCTATTGAGCATGAACCATAAGCCTGGATATGTCCATCTTCTTAATTAGCATCGTTGTTCTGCACTCCTTAACCATACTTTCTGATACCCCCAAATTGCTCATTTTGGACCTACTTTCTACTACTACATGGGGATCATATCTGGATACTAGGTAAACTTAAGGGAATACTCTTTCACACTCATATTTCCTTGTCTGAGATTAACGAACTCTAACACCTTGGCTTTTCATAGCTCTAAGGGAAAGAATTTATCTAGAAAAGTAGTAGCAAACTCTTCCCACTCTGTGGGCTCTGCATCTATACCCTTATCTACCTTTCACTGCATAAACCATGTATGAGCCACATCTTGAAGATGATAGGCGGCTAAGTCAATACTCTTACTGGAAGTCACTCCCATGATATCTGTGACTTTCTGAACCTGATCAAGGAACTACTGTGGATTATTTTCTAATTTAAATCCTAAAAATAGGGGAGGATTCATTCAGGTAAAGTCTTGAATCTTAGATGCAGCAGTATTGGACACTGGGTTGGCCTGAAAAGTAGTTGGCCATTCATTCTAAGCTGCTACCAAATTGTCTAGAGTGGTGAACGCAGCTCTAAATTCTGCATGGGAGATATCTGCCTGAATGAGCTGAGGTGCTTATTGGCTTTCATTCCTTCTTCTATTAGCTTTTCTAGAAGGAATTTTCTATAAATAGGAGGGAGAAAGAATTATACTAAGAGTTTAACTTGAGCTCATGCTCACTCACATGACATAAATACTAAAAGAAGGGAAACTTTTCCTAAAATGTCTCAAAGCCTTTTATCCATAAGTGTGGTGCACTACACACACATGCATAAGACTTTATTAGATGTGAATTTCAGACTCTCTAGGACTTTATTGAAAATTAGGCTCTGATACCAAGTTTGGAACGCCCCAAGTCTATACCTCGGATGTTATACGGTGTTTCTGATCTCGAGGGACCATAAGCTAACCCATGATTGATATCTTCTGCAAGCACTAAATAACAATACTGTAATAATGTGGAAAATAGGTTGAAATGCTATAAGGTTCAAAATTTGAAATACTAGTAAATAATAACATCTGATAAAATATCTAAAATTTGAATCCTGTCTAAACTAGTCTAGTCTGAAAAAATATCTAACTGAACTGTCTAAATGTGGAGTTGATGGAATAAACCCCCAACTAACTTTTACTAATAAAATACTAAAGATACTAAAAATACTAAAATAAAAGCACATCCTCGATAGATGATGATGCACTACTAAATCCATTACAGCTAAATTAATATGTCTATACACAGCCAGAAACCTGAGCATACGAACCTATGAGATGAGACATCATAGCACAAAAAAAGTATGAGTTAGTACATAGAATGTACTAGTATGCTAGATGAGGTAAGGCTGAATGCAAGGGTTCATATGCATGAACAATAACTAACTGAATAATATGGAAAAACTGAGTAAGAGTACATGGATAACTAAAGTTTTATAAATATTGAGTATGCAATACTATACATATACGTATGTACTGTAACTGATCTTTTACTGAAGCTGAGTACTAATTTCTGATACTGAGTAATTGATATATGAGATTACTAATAATTGAGTTACTAATACTGATTGATTATTTCTAATAGTCCTAATTCTATAGAACTGAATTGAGTTCTATTCTAATATTAAAACTGAGACTGTGGGAAGTAATCATCTAACTGGCATGCCCCAACTAAGATAATTAGGATCCAACCTAAACCCCAGCTGGAAGAGTGTCGGTATCGTGCAACGGGTAAAGACAAGCTGAAGATTTACCCTCATCTGACAAGTACTCTATTGAGAACGATGGAACTCTCAACATGTAGTTTAAAACACCTCGTCGACCATTAACTGGCAGGTTCATCTCTCAACCTATGTTAGCTACATAGTTCTAGAATGCAAGGATTACTTCTAAGGATCACACCCTCTACTAGAAGGTGAGCCCCCATCCTTGGGTTCACTCGGTGCTGAATCCTACTCCCAACTAAATAGACACTGAACTATTTTTATTGACATAAACTAGACTGACACTGAGTTCTATAACTGACTAAGTTTACTAAGTTTTTTTAACTGGCTGAGTACTACTAGTTTATTTCATGACTAAGAATATTCTATAACTACTATAGCTCTTGGTAAACTGCTAAATTTGTGGGTATTTAATACCCCCAAGACTCGATAGTATGAAAGTAAAGCATGGCATGATCTTGAAAAACATAACAATGTCCACTTGTTCATAATTCATTCCTAGAGACATTTAATTTAACACTTGTAGGGTATAATCTTATACATGATTAGGACCATATAATGACGTGTCATGATTCCACTATTTACTTCATATAGGTATTTTAATTCTCTTTTTGCTCCTTAATACATACATAGTACTATTTTGGTAGTATGGCGGCATTTTGGGATTGTGGCATGATGACAAAAAAGCTATGGGAAATTCAAGGATTTGCAGTTTGGCGTTAAGGTAGGCTTTTGTCCACTCTTCTTCATATTGCATGTTAGATAGTATATTAGATATGTTGCATGTTAGATAGGGATGTTAGTATGGGATTATGAATATAACACCATGACGTATCCTAAATTATGAGTTGGTGGATTAGATGGGTGAATTGAATCTTAAGGTGAAATACTTATTACACTTCTAGAATCCTATTACTCTGGGTTGCTTGTATGTTGGAACATAGTTGAGGTTAATAACCCATTAGTTTAGGGTTTACTACTTTACTTGGGGTATTATGATGATTTCCCAGATTATAAAATAATTGTGTCATTTATGTATTATTAGGACCAAGGTTGTGATTATGATATTAGTTGGGTTTTGGGAAGTGATTTACCCTTTTAAAGAATATGATCATATTTTATAGATATTTAGATCCTTATAATCGTATTGTTTGGATACTGTGATTGCATACATATATTCGATACAATTCATTCTAACTAAACAGTAAATGGTATGATTCCAACAAAAAATATAGTTTTCTACTATTCTTCTATAATGACATTTATTTCCAATTTTAACCCTCAAAATAGATTCTATCATAACGGGAATTACTACCACCTTAACAAATGATTTATGAGACTTTGAGATTAAAAATGATGTTTTAAGGATTTCACCAAGATAGATTTTGTTTCAAGATTTTATTACTACCATTTACTTCAATTGAGAGAGACTCCAAACCTTTCTACACTTCTAAGATGATTTAGTCTCAATGTTTACCTCCGAGCAATGGATTTATGAACTTACATGTTTTTAGCTAGTGCTTAATTCTATGCATTATTATATATACATATGTATATCTCCAGTACTGGATAGAGTAGATGATGATGATGATAATGGTTATTAGAAATACCAGATTAAGACCAGGTCAGTGTATACAGGTACTCCAGAACACCCTTGGGGGCCCTCCTTTTGTGAGCCATCATGCTAGAGAAGAGAGGTCAGCATAGATTATGTCTTTGCGAGTCATTAAGACTGAGGAGCTGTATACACTAGGTTACATTATGGTACTTTATTTTATTATAGTTGTATGGATTATACTTTGTATTCATCCATGCATATACATTGTGTATCACCAGTATGCACCTTTATCTATTAGTCTTGTGGGGGTTGCGTATGTATATATGATGAGTATTTCTTATGGTGTGTTGTGTGTTTATTGAACTTTTTGGGTTATGGGGCTTGATTTGGGTATTATTTTCCTGTGATAGCCAATTACTTTATTATGTCATTATTATGGTTAGTTCATAACAAGTTGACTATTAGACTAGTAATGAGATTTGAGGTATGACTCTGATTTCTTTCTTTACCGATGCTTTATTATGGATAATTATCTCATGTTTAGATATATGGATTAGATATCCTGATTATGTTATTACTTGTTCCTACTATGATTAGGAGGCCTTAAGATGCTGGTATGACTACTTTAGGTTGTACCTTTAGGTTAGCCTTGTTTATGTACATACATTTACATATGTAGTTATAGTAATACCATGTATTCCTCTCTTACTTAATGTGATCTTACTATATATCCATTCTTCTTTATCTTGTATTAATGATGATCATCTAACACTAAGGGACTAGGTCCCTGGGTCTTCAAGAAAACATACAGTTGTCATTGTCCTGTGCAATTTTGTCTGTTAGTGTAACAAACTGTGCAAGTGAGTTTTGTATCGGTCAGGATATCTAGACCAATAGAGAGTCTACCCTAATCATTATCAAGAAATAAATAGAAAAGAATGCTTCTCAATTCATAGTTTTTACAATCTGATTATTCTAAGAGAGAAATCAGCAAAAACTCAAATATTGCTCAAGATCCAAGCTTTTATGTGCTGAGAGAATGTTTGTTATTAAGTCAACTCTTGGTTAATAATTGAACTACTCTTCTTATAAGAGTAATGCCTTTTTCTATTAATTGAGTGCTTAGGTAGAGTTACCTAATTTTAATATTGGTTAGAGTTAATCAATAATGAGGTGAGTTCTTGGCAGCGTTTCTAATGAGCGTTTGTAATAGAGTTCTCACAAACTAGATGAGCCTAGTGTTAGGTTCCAAATGGCGTCCATAATCATGAGTTTGATTATAGTATATTTTTGAGTACTTCTAAAGAAAAGTCGTGGTTTTTCCTCATTTGAGCAAGGAGGTTCCCATGTTAAATCATTGTGCTCTTTAATTTGCTACAAAGTTTTTATTCCCTACTGCTTTACTATTTTTTTGCTTGTGTCTTACTCTAAGGGACCTGGTCCATCATATAGTGGTACAACTCCCCATGTTTCAATAATTGGTATTAGATAAAGAACACTCTAAAAGGTTAACACCTAGAGTGATTTATTGATCATGGTTGCTCCACCTAATCTTCAAGAAGGGCAATCTACCACTAGACTACCCCTCTTTAATAAGCAGTACTATGAGTGGTAGAAAACCAGGATGTATGACTTCATTATGGGTGACGATAGTGATTTGATGGATATAATACTTGATGGTCCTTATATGCCTTTTAGAGAGGTCAAAGAAGGTTGCATAACAAGGATGGTTTTCAAAACTAGGAGAGAGTTTGATGATGAAGATCGAATGAAAGTTGAGAAGAATTACAAGTCAAAGAAATTGCTTGTCTGTGGCATAGGACCTGATGAGTATAATATTAATTCTACTTGTGAAAATGCTAAGGAAATTTGGGACTGTCTGAAGACAACTCATAAAGGAACAACTGATGTGAAGGATTTAAAAGTTGACATATTGACTACTCAGTATGAAACTTTTTCTATGAAGGAAGGAGATACAATTCAAGAGATGCATACAAGATTCACTTCTATCACAAATGAGTTGCACTACTTAGAATAAGTGATTCCTTTATATAAGTAAGTGAGAAAAATTTCAGATGTTTTCCCCAAGTCCCAAGAAAGCAAAGAGGGTGCTATTACTGAGGCAAGACATCTGAAGAATCTCACTATGGATGAACTCATTGGTAATCTAAAAACTCATGAACTCAAGAAGAAGCAAGGGAAAAAGAAGAAGGAATCAAAAAGGGAAAAATCTCTGGGACTGGAGGCTTTAAAATATGATTCAAGTGAAGAAGATACTGATGTTTCCTATTTGGCAAAAAGGATGGTTAGAGCAATGAAGAAAAGTGTTCTGTTTCAAAGAAGAGGAAGTAACAAAAAAAATAAGGAGGCACTCTCGAAGTTTGTTACAAATGTGGAAGTCCTGAGTATTTCGTTAAGGACTGGGTAATAAACAAAATGTATTACCAAAAATATCTAAAGACTTTAGGTGACAAAGGAATAAATATGGAACAGGTCCTTGCAAAATCAAGAAAAAATGTTGCAGCTGATTATGTAGTGAAGTAGGCCCTAGTAGTGTAGGGAGATTTCTTAAGTAAATCTGATGAAGCTGAAAAGGTTGAAGATGTGTCTATGGTGGATGTGGAGGAATGTGAAGTTACCTATGATTTCTTTTTTCTATCATGGTAAACACTGAAGATGAAGAAGAAAATAAAGTAACTCTCTCTGATATTAAGAAAAATATAGATATTTGTTCTGCTAGAAAGATAAAGAATTTAGCAGTGTTTTGATTGATTCTATGTGTGAACTGACGGCTTAGAAAAATTATCTAGAAAAGAAAGTAGAATATCAGGAGCTTGAATTAATTGCTTTAACTCTCTAGATATCTGAAATAGAGGAATAGTTTACAAAGTTGAAATCTGAAAATCGAGTTTAATGAATAGACTGAAGAAAGTGGATGGTTCTAATGACAAAGGAAAGAAAGAAACCTCAAGGCTTCAAATTGAGCGTGAAGAAATTTTGAAGGATTCTCAAAATCATCTTATGAATTTACTCCATAAGAATGTAGAGTTATAAAGGGACCTGGTCTGTATAAGGGAAGAACTTAACAAATAATTAAATGGACCACATCCTCTAAAATACTTTCTAGTTTAACTGGTCAGGGTATCAATAATAGTAAAGGCCTTAGATATTATTATAATACCCAATCACTTGGGTCTCAAGGGAAAGTTGTTCATGGTATTAGAAATATGGTTCACAAACCTCTATGTACTCATTGTGGAAAAGAAGGACACTTGAAGGAAAATTGTGAATATTTGATTAAAGATGGAATGAGCAGTACTAGATACATCCAGCATGAGAATTATTATCCTAAGGGTTTTATGCCATTGAAAAATATGAAGAATAATTCTCTACCTAGATGGGAAAAGAAAGACTTAATCATAACTTTGTCTTCCTATTGGGAACTCAAACTCAAGTGGGTTCCCAAATCTAAAAAATGACTATGTTTGTTGGTAGGAGAAAGGGGATGTAGTCAAAAATGGTTCATAAATAGCTGATGCTCAAAGCATATGACAAGGCTAACTGATTGTTTTCTTTATCTCAAACACTTCAAGGTGGAGGTGACTCTTTTTGAAGTGGTAAAAAGGTTATATTCATGGTGTAGGAAAGATTGGAAGATCACCAGATCAAGTAATAAAATATTTTTACTATGTGTAGGGCAAAACGTATAGTCTTTAAAGTGTTTCTCAAATCTGTGACAAATGTAAGGAGGTCAAATTCTCATTTGATGGTTGTACTGTGTCAAGCTTGAAGTCTAGGTGAGTTATTCTCAAAGCTAAAAGGATAAAAAAATATGTATGTGGATGATTTAGAATCTATGGCTGATGGGGAATTAACTTGCTTAAGTATTCAAAGTGAAGATGTTGATTTATGGCACAGAAGTCTAGGAAATGTAAGTTTCTCTTTGCTGAACAAGTTGATTTCAATGGACCAGGTTTGTGGCATGCCAAAGATGAAATTTCCAGAGAGTAAGTTTTGGTAATGCTTCTGTTAAGGGAAAAAAACTAGGTCTTCCATTAAGCTAAAAAAGCAAGTGAGTAATTCTAAATCCCTTTAGATGTTGCATATGGATCTATGAGACCTGTTAAAGTCTGAAGTAGAGGAGCAAAGAAGTATGTATTTGTCATTGGGGATGACTACTATAGGTTAATCTAGACAATGTTCTTGAGAACCAAGGATAAAACCTATGAGGTTCTGGTCACTTTTGTCATGCAAATTCAGATGAAGCTAAATTATAAGATTGTTGAATTTAGATCTGATCATGGAACTAAATTTGAGAACTCCTAAGTTGAAGGATTCTATGTTGAAAATGTAACTAGTAATAACTTCTCTGCCCCAAGGACTCCTCAGAAAAATGGAGTTGTTGAAAGAAAGAAAAGAACCCTTATAGAGATTGCCAGAACTATGCTAATTGATAGTGGGCTTCCAAAGAACTTTTGAGTTGAAGCTATAAATACTGCCAGTTATGTGACAATAAGTCCTTGATTAGATCACTCCTAAACAACACCCCATATGAGCTTATGTTTAATAGAAATCCTAAGCTTGACTACCGACTTTTTGGGTGCAAATACTTTGTTCTAAATAATAAAAAGATGATCTAGGAAAGTTTGACTCAAAAAGTAATAAAGTAGTATTTTGTGGGCTATTCCCCAACAAGCAAAATGATACAGAGTTTTCAACAAAAAAAGTCTGTGTGCATGTTTTCTTTGATGAATTAGAAAACTAATGAATCCATGTGATGATGAAGGTTCTGATATTAAATAACTTATTCATGCTCAAAGGGATGATATTGCTGAAGATGATGGTCAAGACCTAAATGATGAAGTTAGGAATAATGTAAAGGATGGGGATCCAAGATCTCAGCTATAGACACATACTTCAGTTGAAGAATATCAAGAAGGTCCAGTCAAACTCCTCAGGGATCTGGTCCCAGTGGCAATCATCTCAGAAGGTCAAACTAGAGGCATAAATATTCTTATCCACTTGAGAATCTGACTACACCTTTGGAATTAGGAGTCCAAACAAGAGCTCAAGCTAAAAATTTTATGGTATTCTCAGCATTCCCGTCTTAAATTAAGCCTAAAAATATGATAGAGCTATAAAAGATGCTGGTTGGATCAATGCAATGTAGGAGAAACTTCAGTAATTTTAAAGAAGTAAAGTATGGTACCTGGTCCCTAGACCTATTGACAAAATAATTATTGGGACCAAATAGGTGTACACAAACAAGCAGGATGAGCATGGATATATCAATATAAATAAATCAATACATGTTGTTCAAGGTTATAACTAGGTAGAACAAATTAACTATGATGAGACATTTATCCTTCCATCAAGGATATAGGCTATCAAAATTCTTATTGCATTTTAAACCTACATGGAGTTCAAAATCTTTCAAACAGATTTCAAAAGTGCTTTTCTAAATGGAAACTTGATATAAAAAGTATACGTCAAGAAACCTTGAGGTTTTGAAGATGCAGAATTTCCTCATCTTGTGCATAAAATTGGACAAAGCTCTCTATGGTCTAAAGAAAGCACCAACGTCTTGGTATGAGAAACTTTTAAAGTTTCTTCTAGAAAATGGCTTTAAAAATAAAAAATTGATAATACTTTCTTTCTGAAGTCTAAAGGTAGCAACTTACTAATTATTCAGATATATGTTGGTGACATAACATTTGAAGCTACTTATGAAACACTATGCAAAGAGTTTGTAAAGATTACGGGGAGTGAATTTCAAATGACCATGGTAAGTGAATTGAGTTTTTTCCTAGTCCTGTAGATTAAGAAAACCTCTCAAGGAACGATGATTTTTCAAGAGAAGTTTATCAAGGAGCTACTAAAGAAATACACTATGGAAGATGCAAAGCTAATTGGAACTCCAATTGGAACCAGTTCAAAGATGGATAGTAATGAATTTGCTCCCTTAGTTAATGAGACCATGTATAGAGGGATTGTTGGATCCTTACTGTATCTTACTACAAGCAGGCCAGATATTATTTTTAAAGTGGGAATGTGTGCCATATTTTGGCTTGCCCAAAGGATTCTCATTTGAAAGCTACAAAAAGAATTCTCAAGTATCTGAGAAAAATAAGAGACCTAGTCCTGTACTATCCATCTAGAGATCCTTTTGATCTGATAGGTTATGCTGATATTGATTATGCTGGATAAATAGTGGATATAAAAAGTACCTCAAGAATGACACATTATATCTTCCTTAATATCATAGGGGTTTTAAAAGTAGAACTCAGTTGCATTATATACTGATGAAGTGGAGTATGCATCTGCAGCTTCTTGTTGTGCTCAACTATTATGGATCAAACAACTATTGAAGGATTTTAGGTTTGTCTCAAACACATCCCTTAGATGTGTGACAACACAAATTCTCTTAACATAGAGAAGAATCCAGTACAGCATAAGAGGACCAAGTATATTGATATGAGAAATTATTTTCTAAGAGATAATAATGAGAAGGGAGTTATTTGCATAGCATTTTGTAGGACTGATGATCAGATAGCAGATATCTTTACTAAGGCTCTTTAAAAGGAATAATTTATGAAGTATAGGTTGAGGTTAGGGTTGATCAAAATAACCAGACCTACAAGATGAATCAATTTTTCTCCCTAAAATTGGCTATGATCAAGAGACAAGTATCCTTGATAATATATGTACTTGATGGTCTAACTTAGTATCATACCATTGTAGGTATACATGTATTGGAATAACTTTGGAAGAAGACATATGTGACATGCATAAATTTTAGGATTCACTCATGAAAAAGAAGGACCTGATCTTATCTCTCAAGTAAATATCATGAATGTGCATTTTTTGTCCTGTCAGAAAAACTTGTGTCTTCTCACTTTGTGTCAGAAATTTGTCTTATCCTTAAAAATAAAGATGAGTCACACCAGAATTGAAATTAATCGCATCTTATTCTTTCAAAAATATTTTACTTATGCTTATTCATTCTATTAAATCTTGTTATACGTAAACCTTTTCTTGACAAAAGAAAAAATCTAGCCGCAAATAGCCCTCCTATGATAATAATTTCCAAATGGCTGCTAATTCCTCATTCTTTGTCTCTCAAATGACTCTGAACTTAGTATAGATAAAACTCCTCTCTCAAACCTTCTTGAAAAACACCTTTCTTCTCCTACCCATGCAAAGCCAAACTCCTTCATCACTCAACTTGTTGATAATGATTTATCTCTGAAGCTTCATAACCTCTTTAGGAGTATATTAATGGATGATGCCTAGGGTGATAAAATTTTATGCTAGTATTATGCCCAATAAAGAGCGTGGTTGGTCCTAAGGAACAAGATATCAATAAGATAACAAGAAACTATGGAGAGAAGTCTAGAAGTTTTATTGAGAAATAATAAAACTCTAAGTTACCTAGTCCTAAGAAGAGTAAAATGACTGAAGGAGAACCTATCAGTGTTTCTAAAAATGGAAAACTA
>JAPEIP010000010.1:180384293-180397296 GCA_026120095.1 Capsicum chinense
CCCATGCAAAGCCAAACTCCTTCATCACTCAACTTGTTGATAATGATTTATCTCTGAAGCTTCATAACCTCTTTAGGAGTATATTAATGGATGATGCCTAGGGTGATAAAATTTTATGCTAGTATTATGCCCAATAAAGAGCGTGGTTGGTCCTAAGGAACAAGATATCAATAAGATAACAAGAAACTATGGAGAGAAGTCTAGAAGTTTTATTGAGAAATAATAAAACTCTAAGTTACCTAGTCCTAAGAAGAGTAAAATGACTGAAGGAGAACCTATCAGTGTTTCTAAAAATGGAAAACTAGAGCAAAAAAGGAAAGTATATGCCTAAAGAAGTGTGAAATAGGTTTTTGAAAAATAAAAAACTACTGACTGAGAGGGTTTTTGACTCAAGTGTATTAGTAAAACCAGGCATGATGGAATTTGTTGAGCTTGTTAAACATTAGAAATGGCTCCATATTATGAAAGGACCCATTCCTATTGTCTTTGATAAGGTAGTTAGGGAGTTCTATTCGACATTGCATTTTTTTGAAAACAGAAAGAAGATAACTACTATAGTTCAAGAAAAGAATCTCAATCTTGATGATACATTATATGGGAGAATTCTATATATTCCTATCATTGGTATAAGGACTATCTCAAAATAATATCCCTCAATAGAGTTTATGGAAAATGCATCAAAGATTAAATAACAATCTATGGCTGTAGTAAATAGGAAATCACTCAAAAGTGAGTTAAAATTAATCTTTGATTTTGTTGACAAAGTGATTCTTCCTAGGTCACAAAAGAGAACATTACTTCAACTGCTGATTTGTATTTTATGGGGTGTCTTAGAAGTTTTAGATTTAGTTTACCTACTTTAATAATGGAGCACATACATAAAGTTGTTCATAGGAAAATGGAAAACATGGTATGCCTTATGGATACTGGTATAATAAAGTATTTGATCATTTTTGAATTGTATGTGAAAATGGAACTCCTAGAACTATGATACTACTATTGGTAATAAGATTCTAATCAAAACTGAGTGTGTGGAAAGGAAATTGGGCAATATCTCTCAAGGGGAGATCATCAAAGAAATAGAGAAATTGAATCTCAATAGAATGTAGATATTAGATAATTATAAATGTCAATTCAGCATCTTTCTAATAAGGATCCAAGGTTCTATGAAGAGCTTAGAACTGAGAATGTTGAACTAAAGAAAAGAGTTTCAACTCTAACTGATGAGGTTCTCAGCTTGAATACAGAGATAAGCTAGCTAACCAAGGAATTGTACATCATCATGATACAGAAAATAATAACATGGCTCTACTTCTCCAAGCCCTCTACCTAAGTCCTTCGTCTATTTAAATTTTCTTGATTTCTATGGCTTTTTCTCTGGAATATTTAAATTGTCCACTTAAATGATACTTAACTTTTACATATGAATGAATCTTTGTTTTTGTGTTTCATCTGTCTCTTCTTTAATTATAAAGTTGTTCTTCATGTTAGTTTTACCCCAATGGCCATGAGTTAACTAACTTGTGCTCATTTTTTTCTTAGTTTATTGGTATCACTTTTCAGTGATGCCAAAAGGGGGAATACCGAATTCATGTGGTAGGGACGATGTGTGTGTTGCATGATTATTGCATTATGTGTTATAGACTAGGTACTAGGTGCATATGTAAATTATGATGGCATATTAATAGGGGGAAAATGTTGATGGTACATGATGATAGGGGGAAATATGGTACATAGTGATAGGTGGAACATTCATCGACATTACTGATGATCACTCTGATTGAATAAGATGAATGAACTTCAGTGCTCAAATTGTGGTTGATTTGTCATCATCAAAAAGGAGAAAATTGTTATATCTTGTTTTGATGATGATTAGCTAACAATAAGGGACTAGGTCCTTGGGTCTTCAGGAAAACATATAGTTTTCACTGTCCTACGTAGTTTTGTCTATTAGTGTAACAAACTGTACAGGTAAGTTGTGTACTAATGATGACACTTGGCCCAATAGAGATTCTACCTGAATCATTATCCAGCTATATCTAGTAAAAATTGCTTCTCAATTCATAGTTTTGGCAATCTGGCTATTCAAAAAGAGAAATCAGTGAAAACTCAAATATTGCTCAAAATCCAAGCTTTTGTGTGCTGAGAAAGTGTTTATTCTTGATTCAAGTTTTAGTTTGTAATTGAATTACATGTATTATAAGTGTAATGCCTTTTTTTGGTCATTGAGTGCTTAGGTAGAGTTACCTGAGTTTGTTACTAGTTAGAGTTAATCTATATTGATGTGTGTTTGGTAGAGTTGTCAAGGAGAGTATGTAATAGAGTTGTTACAAACTAGTGGAGCCTAATGTTAGGTTCCAAATAGTGTCTATAATCATGACTTTGACTATTGTGGATTTTTGAGTGCTTGTGAGGGTAAGTTTTGGGTTTTCCTTCATTGAGCAAGGAGGTTTTGATATTATACCATTGTGTTCTTTAATTTCCTACAAAGTTTTTATGCCCTACTACTTTACTATTTTACTGCCTATTTCTGACTCTAAGGGACCTGGTTTCCCATAGTGTGGTGCAACCCCCCATGTTTTAACTCATTCGTTGGCCTTGTATACTATTATATAACCTTTATCTTCTCATTATTTGTATATGGGCCAGTGATATATGTTATTGTTCTTAGGTTCCTGAGTATGTCTAAAATAGTACTAAAAGTCAAGATCCAGAGAGTGCAAAGCTGCAGAAAAATATTCTGGCACTTACCTGGGTCTACTGGCAGATCGTATGTACTACATACGGGTCATATGTGGCCAAAGTATACGGCCACCGACTCTACTTTTCATTTTTTATTCGAGCTTTGATTTTCAGCGTTTTCTCATGTACTCTAAATACCCTTTATGTGTTTTTAGTAGGGTTACACACTCTTTATACTCACAAACATATATTTAGGTTCTGAGATCCAAATTTATTTGTTAATTCAGTTGAAGTTTTAGGTTTTCAGTTATGGTTATTGTGATTTAATCAAATGCTTTCAATTATGAATATTGTTGATTTAATCAAAATACCCTTAGCTAGGGTTGTGGAAACCATAGCAGATTAATGAAGTAGGGAAAATGTTGTGTTATTCTGAACTGATACCCATGCATGTATTATTTAATCTTAAGTTTAATAGATGTCTTAGAGGTTGCAAACGTTATGACCCCACCTAGGTTATTACTACTAACTGCAAAAGAGTAGTAGTTCTAGGAAAACATAATTATAATAGTACTTTGATGATTAACCATCGATCCATGCTAATAGGTATTATCCAACTAAGATCATTAACTATTATCTAATAACTAGAGACCTAAAAGGCAATAGTTAACTGAGATCCAGGATAAGGGTTAGTAAGGTGACATCCTGAGACTCAAAAGGTAAAGGATGAAATCTAACAACTAGTCGAAAAGATAGTTGATTGTACTTAACTTATTAGATTCTACATGCAAGGTATCCAATTGTTCAATAAAGTATAATAAGCCTACTGAATTGAGAATCTAGGGGGAAACACAATCCTAGTGTTCATCTACGACTGATTACAACCAGAGTTGATATTTGTTACTTGTTTGATATTTCCACTACAATCTTTCTTTTACATTCCTACTTTTGTCCGTTGATTACAGTAGTTAAGAGCCTCAATTCCACATATTCCTTTGGTATTCAACCATAACATTTGTTGAGTTACTATAGTTGTTAATAACCTCAGTATCTTGAGATTGAAGGTGTAGCTTAGGCATTATCACTAATGCACTTCAGAGAGTCTTTAGCCTCTTTTTTTCTCATTTATTATCATTGTATTGGGGACAATGCAACGTACCTTAGTCGAGAGTAGGATATTTTTTATTATGATTTGTAATATTTTATTATTGATATATTTCATTTTTATGATATTATTTGGATATTTCCATTCTTGGGACTACTTTATGATGTTGTTTTGGATACTTTCCTTGTCAAGCCCATGTTTTGATGGATATGATTTTAGCCCTTTCTAGGCTTATTTTATGATGTTGATTCGCATATTTTCCTTATCGGGCCTATATTATGCATTTGTTATAATAAGAGAACAATTTGGTGTTTTGCTATGTTGATTTTTTGTTTGGGTGATGTCTATGTGGGGCATGCACTTAATTTTGTTGCCAGGTGTATATACGCATCAAATAAACTTGAAGGGTTTCTTCAAAACTCGATTCATTCCCAAGGAGCATTTTTCTTTTTGCTATTTGGTTTTATTTTTCAAATTGAATGGTACTTCCCCCATGATAGATAGATTTGGAAACATTCTTAGGGGAAATACCTATTTTCTTAAGTTATAGTCAAGTCATAGTTAGGAAAGTTCAAAAGATCCCCTCCAAAAATTTGCCATTAACAAGCAAAATAAATTAATCTTGAAAATGGTTTTTGAAAATGAAAAAGCAAAAATGATTTTTGAAAAATAAAATAGTTTTTGAAAAATAAAGAGCAAAGAGTTTTAAAGATTTCTCTTGATTTGTTACCTTTAAATTTAGTTTTTGCTCTTTCTTCACAAAAGAAGAGCTTCCAACTTGCAATAGTTTGTCAAGTTCATTTGCTAAAATTGTTTGGAAGACTAGTTTTCTATTTTAATGAGTATGGTGCCTTGTATGGTAGAGATTTTGATTAATTCTTGTTCATACATTGTACTCTAGAACTTTCCCCAAGTGTATTAAAGGTAAAATCCTACACCACGCTTGGTTTGAAAGATGACCTTAGGACATTTATGATCCGTTACATGACCGAAATCCCACCTTAACATTGTTCCCCGGTTAACGCATTAGAACTTCTTCCCATTTTCTTTCCTTTTCTTGGTGATGACCATATGAGATCATAACTATTTTAAAATACCTTTTTTGGGAAACCAACCTCCTTAAACACATTGCATGGTTCTAATTTAATCCAATGTAAGCAAATGCCTAAGTTTTGGGGTGCATGATTGTGAGAATGACAAAGGGTTGCTCAAATCCTAAGTTTAGGGGAAGTGAGATATGCAAGACTATTTAAGAAAGGAGTATTCTTGGTTTTCTAAACAAGTGTTTTATGGGACAAGACATGTGCTTGAAAATAAAAGAAAAGATCCAAGCCCTTAGAAAATAATTATAAAAAAAGAAAAAGTTTAAGAAAAAAAAGGGTCATGACTGGCTAAGAAGTAGAAAATTTCTTGCAAGAACCAAAGAGCTAAATAAATAGGGAAGTTCACAAGTATGTTTGGCAAAAGAGATTTAGCTATTAATAGAAATAAAAGAACATAAAAGTGAATAAGGTGGAGAGAATGAAAAAAGACCGCCTAAGTGGTGATAAAACGATTGCGTTTAGGGAGATTTTATGGTGACTTGATCTATAAACTCCTTTTCTTAACTTAACATTTATCCCACAAGTCCTTGGTCATTTTTAGACATTGTAGGTTTAAATTAGTGGCGAATAACACAAAGGGAAATCATATGGCTCTACTTATTGTACATGAAAAAATTCTTTGTGAGAGTGAGATAAAATTCCTTCAATATTTAAGCTCCTTTATAATTATATTAATTCATGTGAGTTGAAAAAACTTATGCATGTGAATGGCATCTATACCTTGAAGTGGAGAGTGATATCATACTATCAATAAGGAAAATAAGAAAGACAAGCCGCAAAGTGACATTGAGACAATCTTTGAATGTCTTGTGTCATACCTTGAGAAGTATATTGATTAGAAACTCCTATTTGTTAATACCTTGCACCTTTACAACATAAATATTTGCATCTTGAAATGAAAAAGTGATTGATTTGTTGTAATATCCCAAAGTTTTCCAGCAAATTTAGTCCCAAGAATGCCTAGTATTATCTTCTAAAGTGAATGATAATTATTCCATGAGGAATTTTCAAGATTTTCACTTTTTTCATGTGGAAAATTCAATAATCTTCCATCAATATATGATTCGCTTAAATCCAATTACCGAGTAAGAATTTATGACTATTTAAAGTTCCCATCGTCAAACAATGCAATATAATTCAGTGGCGCACCGCGCCACAAGAGGAAATGGCATTTAGAAATTTCTAGTAGGTGTCTACGATTATGGCATGACATGCCAGTACTCAAATTAAGAATTGTCCTTTTTTCAGTGTCTTAGTGCGATTTCTCCCGCGTTCCGCCGAAGTTCCAGGTCACGAAGGAAGGGGCAATGCGATGGCTCCGCATTGCAGCATCCCTCAATTGCTCAATTTTCCATTTCCAGTAACACGGCGTGATAATGCCGCGTCGCACCAGGGGCCCAGTTTGGAAAAATTTTACTGAAATTAAATGACGCATCCAGGGTTAAAAGGATCAATTTTCTAGCCCTAATTAAACCCAATAACACGTGATTTACCAATTCTTCACCCAAAATATATTATTTTCTCTCATGTTTCTCTGAAGAACAATATTCTATTAGAGATTCAAATTCAAGAAGGTTTCTCCATCAATCTTCACGAAATCACGAACTAAGGTATGCATAGTGTTCATTCATGGACTCCTTTAGTCCATGAAGCGCAAGAATTCTTTTTCTAAATTCAAGTTCTTATGAATTTCATGATTGGGATATTTTTGTTTATTTTGATAATGACTAATTGAATCATATTCCATGAATGAGTGTTAAATTCCATATGGGTTGATTTGTATTGGTATAGATTCATGAAACCCTAGGACTAAACCCTTGAATGATTAAATTTGAATTGAATCACGATAGTTAATTGTTGTATGATATTGTTTACACATTTTATGCCTACTATGTGTTTGGTTAAATACCTAGATGAAGGAAAAGTGTCTAATTAGCATGATATCATGAAATCCGCATGTACGTACAAGCTTATGCATATCACATGTTTGATGAAATTCTTAAGTAAATGTATTATGATGATGATTATATATTCAAGTAAGTCATGCTTTGTCAGTTTCCTTCCATCGATTTTTGGGGGTACTTGTTCCAGAAATATTAGTTATGTACCTAGATCCATGTCATGTTTTCATGATAATGTCAGTCAAGCTATAAATTCTTAGACTTCAAATAGTCTTATGAATCAGGAAAAATCTTTATGATTTCATGACTCAGTCAGTTGTCAGATATCAGTAGTATTCCATCAGTCAACAGAACTTAGTAACTCAGCTCATATTCAATTCAGTAAATCATGTTCAGTGTCCATTCAGATGGGAGTAGGAATTAGCACTGACTGAACCCAAGAATGGGGACACACACTATCAGATGAGGGTGTGATCCTTAGAAGTCATCCTTGCATTCCAGAACTATGTAGCCAGCATAGGTTGAGACATCAAAACTATCCAATAAAGGTTGATGAGGTGGATAAGAACTGTCAGATAAGGGCCTCACCATTCTCTTTTGGGGATAATTTCAGATAGGGGTTTCCCAAAGCTTGTCCTTACCAGTGGTACGGTATTGACACTCTTCTAATTGGGGTTACAGATTAGACCCCAACTCAGCTATAATGGTGTATCAAAGGCATGTCGGTTAAATTCTACCTCCCACAATTTCAGTACTAGTCTCATTAAATAAACTCAAATAGTTCTTTAGATTCGAGACTATCAGATACAGTAAGGAACTCAGTTAATTCCATCAGATTCAGGACTACTAGATACAGTCACCTATGTTATTAGTTACATTCAGATACAAATATTTATGCTATCAGTTATATCATTTATTAGTATGTCATGTTTTTAGTATTCAGATTTAGTAATTATGATATCACAGTATCAGTTATAGTTACGTATTTATGTATGCATTCTCGCGTTCATGTTAGATAGTCAGTTAGTATTATGCATGCATGTTAACCCTTGCATATAGCCTACCTCACATGTATACTCAGTACATTCCATTGTACTGATGCATTTGCACTATGGTTCTTTCTTTTTATGTTACACCATAGGTTCAAAGACACGAGTTCCAGATCAGCAGTAGATTCTATTCTCAGCAATCAGAATAGAAGTGAGTCCTCATCCTTTGAGGACATAATTATTTCTCTACTAATTCATTCATTAGTTATTAGTTAGATTTATATGGGGATATGTCCCATCAATTCCATATTCAGATTATTCAGACAGGAGAGGCTTTTAGACTAGATGTAGACTATTATGTTTAAGACTTTGGTGTTTACAGTTTTGTTTTGGGTATTGTATTAACCCACAAATGTTATCTCATCCATGTTATGTTCAGTATTGAACCTTATAGCCTTTCAATGCAGATTTCTGCATTATTATGTTATATTATGCAGAATATAGGTACGAATATAAGTCATGAGTTAGCTTGTAGTCCTACGGGGTCATGATTAGGATTTAGCATTTCAGTTCAGTAAATCGAGGTGTTACAAACTTGCTATCAGATCCTAAAGTTCAATAGAGTCCTAAAAAGTCTGAAAGCCACATCTAGTAGAGTCTTGTACATGGGTGTGTTGCGCGCCACATGTATGTGCAAGAGGCTACGAGATATTTAAGAATAGTTTCCTCTCTTTCACTATTTATATCGTGCCAGTGAGCATAATCACAAGTCAATCTCTCAGTCTAATCTATTTCTTCTCTTAATTTTAAAATATGCCTCCTAAGAGAAGAAATCAGTCAGTCCCTCAGCCCAAAGAACCTTTGGTGATCATGTTTCTCATGCGGAGTTTAGGACCGCATTTACCACTCTTGCTCAATTAGTAGCTCCCATAATGAGTGAACAGTTGTCGTTCCATACAACCCAATGGCCAACTCAGCTGTATCTAAGATTTGTGACTTCACATAAATGAATCCTCCATCCTTCCGTGAGTCTAAAGTAGATAAAGACCCTTAGGAATTCATTGATCAAGTTCAAAAACTGACAAATATCATGGGGGTGACTACTGTTGAGAGTGTTGAGTTGACGCATACTAGTTGCAGGAAGTGGCCCATACTTGGTTCAAATAGTGGAAGTCAGAAAGGTCAGATGATGCAAGTCCTATAGAGTGGGAGGAGTTTGTCACTGCATTCTTAGACAAATTCTTTCTACAAGAGCTTAGAGAGGCTAAGGTGCTAGAATTCATCAAACTCATGCAGGTAAATATGATGGTGAAAGAGTATTCTCTAAAGTTTACTCAATTATCTAGATATGCCCCTCATGTGGTTGCAGACGGCAGAGCTAATATGAGTAAGTTTGCTTCAGGGGTAAATAATAGCATGGTTAATGAGTGCAGATCTACCATGATAAATAGTGACATAACTTTAGCCAATGCTCAGCAGATAGAGGAGCAAAAGATTAAGTAGAGGGAAAAGCAGAATAAGAAATCTAGGACAGGTAGCTTTAATTTTTGTCACCCTAAATCATAAGGAGAAAAATGTTCTTAATTTCATCCTAAGTGATCAGTTCCAGTTCCTTATTTAGCCAGTACTCCAACTCTTAAGTTCAGAGATAGAGTGCCAAGCTGTAAGTCTCAGGACAGTGTCAGCAATGCCCAAACTAATCCCATTTATCAGACTTGTGGTAAGAACCACAAGGGTTCTCATAGAGCTAGCAGCGATGTCTATTTTGGTTGTGGCAAGCCAGGACATAGAGTCAGAGATTGCCCTTAGTTAGGTAATCAAATTCATCTCCGCTTCTCAGCTCAGTCCGCCAAATTAGTAGGGTGCCACCACCAGTACTACTAGTGGGCAACATCCAAATAGACTATATGCTCTTCAGACCTGACAAGATCAGGAAAATTCTCCTGATGTAGTTACTGGTACGTTACAGATCTTTCATATTCATTTTTATGCTTTGCTAGATTCTAGAGCTTCTTTGTCTTTTGTTACTCCTTATATAGCAGTTGATTTCGGAATCAGTCCCAAAATTTTAGTAGAGCCCTTCTCAGTCTCTACCCCAGTGGGAAAAACCATTATAGCCCGACAGGTTTACAGGAACTACCCGGTTCTAATATTTCAAAAAGTTACTTCAGCAGACTTAGTTGAATTAGAGATGACTAATTTTTATGTCATTCTCAGCAAAGATTGTATTTATTCCTGCTATGCCATAGTCGACTGTAGAAACAAAATAGTCCAGTTTCAATTTCCAAATAAACCTGTCCTTGAGTGGAAGGGTAGTGTTTCCTCTTTCAGGGGTCATCTTATATCCTATCTTCGGGCAAGGAAAATGATATCTAAGGGATGTATTTACCATCTTGTTCATGTTAGAGATTCTAGTTTCAAGACTCCTAGTCTTGAATCAGTTCCAATTGTAAATAAATATTCAGATATCTTTCCTGAAGATCTTCAAGGAATTCCTCCAGAAAGGGAAATAGACTTCGGTATTTATCTCCTTCCATACATTCAGCCTATATCTATTCCACCATATAGAATGACACCAGTAGAACTCAGAGAAGAACAATTGAAGGATCTCTTAGATTAGGGATTCATCAGACCCAGCATTTCCCCGTGGGGCACACCAGTCTTATTCGTTCACAAGAAAGATGATTCTTTAGAATATGCATTGATTACCGTCAACTCAATAAGGTCACGATCAAGAACAAGTATCCTCTTCCCATAATTGGTGACTTGTTTGACCAACTTAAGGGTACCAGCTATTTCTCTAAGATAGACCTCAGATCGGACTATCATCAACTCAGAGTTAGACAAAGTGACATTTCAAAAATAGCTTTTTGTACTTGATATGGTAACTTTGAATTCTTAATCATGTCATTTGGTCTTACCAATACCCCTGTAGCTTCCATGGACTTGATAAGCCGCAATTTTAAGCAGTACTTGAACATGTTTATTATAGTCTTCATAGATGATATTCTGGTCTATTCTTGCACTGAGCGTGATCATGTAAACCATCTCAGAACAGTACTTCAGACTGCCAGAAATCATTAATTATTCGCCAAATTTAGTAAGTGGAAATTTTGGCTAAGGTCAGTAGTATTCCTTGGTCACATCATTTCCGGTGATAGCATTAGAGTAGATCATCAAAAGATCGGAGCAGTAAGCAATTGGCCTCGCCCTATCTCTCCATCAGATATTAGGAGTTTCTTGGGTTTTGCTGGCTATTACAGATGGTTTGTTGAGGGATTTTCATCTATTGCATCCCCTATGTCCAGATTGACTCAGAAGAAAGTCAAGTTTCAATGGTCAGACCCTTGCGAGAAGAGTTTTCAATAGTTGAACACTCGACTTACCTCATCCCCAGTCTTAGCTCTTCCAGATGGTTTAGATGGGTTCATGGCGTATTGTGATGCTACTAGAGTAGGTTTAGATTGTGTCCTCATATAGCATGGTAAGGTCAGAGCCTACGCCTCCATACAGCTTAAACCCTACGAGAGGAATTATCCTACTCATGATCTTGATTTAGCAGCCATAGTCTTTGCCTTGAATATTTGAAGGCATTATCTCTATGGAATTCATATAGATGTATTCACGGATCACAAGAGTCTTCAGTATGTCTTTTCTCAAAAAGATCTTATACTTCATCAGAGAAGGTGGTTAGAGCTCTTGAAAGATTACAACATGAGCTTCCTTTTTCATCAAGGCAAGGCCAACATAGTGGTCGACACTCTCAGTAGGATATCCATGTGTAGTGTTTCTCATGTGGAGGATAGTAAGAAGAAGTTAGCTTAAGAAGTCCATCAGCTTGCTAGACTAGGCGTTCTCTTGGTCGATTCTTCAGAGGGTGGTGTATGTGTTCAGAGTAGTTTAGAATTATTTCTATTTTACAAGGTAAAATAAAAGAAAGATAGAGATCTCAGCCTAGTCAAGTTGAAAGAATCAGTTCAGAATCAGAAAATAGAGGTTTTCTCCCAAGGGGGAGATGGTGTTCTTTGTTGTTAGGGTTATCTCTGTGTCCAGGTGTAGATGAATTAAGGCAGTGAATTCTTGCAGAAGCGTATGGTGCGCGTGTAATACCTCAAAAAAATTTTCATCGAAAAATTGTGCGTAAACATATTGGACCTATCTTTGAGAATGATTTATAATTTTTTTTGTGTGTAATTTCTTGGATTTCGACCCACCATTTCGTAGAGAATCAAATAAGCTTTCCAATAATATATGGATCACCCAAAATGGATACTCGAGCGATGAGTTAAGACCATTCCGATCAAACTACGACCATTCCAATCGAACTGTGAACAGTAAAATATGTAGGAAAAAAATACTGTAGCCAGGCGATTTTTTTGGTCAACTTTAAATGATCATAACTCCTTGTACATAATGATCTATGTGATCTGCTATATATCAACAAAAATCCCTGAGAGTCTTCTTTCCAATAAAATTGGTTTCATCTAATTTGGACATCGAAGTAAAAAGTTATGGCCAATTTACTTCATTCTATCGGATAGATCACTAAAGGACAGATTCAGATTTTATTTGTTTCTTAGGGGCATTTTGGTCTTTCACCACTCTTTTAAACCTCTATAAATACACCATTCATCTGAGAATTTGTATTATTTTCCTCTTATTTCTCTTATATGTATATATATATATATATATATCAAGTTAGGGTTAGGGTTTTGAATTAGGGGAAATTAATTGGAGGCTTTGATTCAAGAATTCCTTCTGTCAATCTCTTCCGGCCACAAAATCTAAGGTATGCAAGTGTTTATCTATGGGCTCCTTTCGTCCATAGAGCCCACAAATCCTTTTTCAAAGGCTTAAGATACATGTATACATATATATATATATATGATTATGTTTTCTAAATTTTCATTGTGTATGTGTCTAGTATTCATATGATGGTTGAATATATGTGTGGGATGATTATGTGTGTTGGTTGAAGTATAGGTGTGTAGTATTTATGTGATGGTTGGTGATTATGTTATTGAAGTTGATGATATCCAAGAAGGGATCTTTGTATGTTTGTGGAAACTATGGTGGTGTGTGATGTATAAATATATGAAATGGGTGATTGAATACTTATAATGTTGATGAATCCACCTATGCCTAAGAAGTGCATGTAAGGTATTTGTGAAAATACCTAAGAGACTAGAGATTTTGTTTTTATAACATAATAGGTCCAAAATT
>JAPEIP010000010.1:180397396-180408577 GCA_026120095.1 Capsicum chinense
AGTTGATGATATCCAAGAAGGGATCTTTGTATGTTTGTGGAAACTATGGTGGTGTGTGATGTATAAATATATGAAATGGGTGATTGAATACTTATAATGTTGATGAATCCACCTATGCCTAAGAAGTGCATGTAAGGTATTTGTGAAAATACCTAAGAGACTAGAGATTTTGTTTTTATAACATAATAGGTCCAAAATTAATTGATTATGAATATATGATGATTTAAATTGTTAAACCTTGATTTATACTAATATTCTATTATTTCCTTGTTATGACTTGATAATTGTTATTGGGAATTATATATCCCTACTATTGATTGATATGTCAAATATTTTCTAAATGTGAGTTGGATTGTGAATTGAGAAATATGGATGTTGAAGTTGAACGATAATGGCGTTGTGGTGCATGAAACTAAGCATTAAACCTATGCCCTAAATGGTGCATGTAAAATGATTGCTAAAATGTCTATGTGAAGAAGAATTTAAGTATTTGACATGTTTGTTACCCAAATTATGATTTCAGGCCATATCTATATGCTTTACTTATGTCTACCATATGTTTGACAAAATATTTAAGAGAATAGGAAACTATGCAATGTGGTTCATTAGGTCTTAAAAGATAAATTCATGCTTTGTTCCTATGGATAGTTGATTTCCTTGAATTTGTGGTGCGTTGTAGGTGTATGATGGAATGCCATGATGAATTGTTGAGGTAACTATGATGTTTGTTCGTAGTATTTGTTGTGGACCCAAAGCATGCTCCCCACGTGTTCGATTGGAGGCTTATATGGAGAAATGAGGTCATTTGCTTTGCTAAGTGTGAAGTCCTCAATTATGTGTTGCGTATGATGGCCTATGGGCATGTTGTATATGAGTTATCTATCTTATGATACTTTATGCTATTGTGTGCTGGGAGTACGTATGCCCAAAATAATCTGTTGGTCTAGAGCCGAGTCAATTTCACGATAATCTCAATCGAGCGATGAACAATGAACTCTCGGTTAGTTTTAAAACTTGGGGAAAACTCAGTAATCTCGAAAATCATTCTTTATCGAATAATCGGGCCATGAAGCTCTGAAATCTTACATATCAATTCACTCTGTTACAGACCTCTGTACATTTTGTGAAATAGTAAGCTTATCTTAAAAGTAAGTGGCAATTAGAAATACTCCGTCAGAGAACGGAATCAAGCGAACTCTGTCATATTGATAAAGTATCATAATGTGAGAACAAATTCAGTTCAGTTAAGTACAGTTAAGAACCACTTAAATATCTTTCAGTTGGGAGTAGGATTCAGCATCGAGCGAGCTAAGGATGGGAACATTCCTGCAAGTTGAGGGTTTGATTCCTGTAGCAATCCTCATGCTCCAGAACTACGTCACCAGCGTAGGTTGAGACATCTATCCTGCGAGTAGAGGGTTAGATAAGGTGGTTGTCCTGCGAGTAGAGGGTCCCACCTTTCTCATTTGGGGTCCTGATAGTAGAGGGTCCTATGCAGTTGTCTTTACTGGTGGGGCGGTATTGACAACCTTCCAGCTGGGGTACAGGTTGGATCCCACTTGTGGTAAGTTGGGCATGTTGTTTAAATGATCACTCCCATAGTTTCAGTAAGAGTCTCAGAAAAGAACTCAGTTAATGTGCAGAAGTTGAGGCTGTCAGATACAGGCCTCCCAATATTGCTATCATTATCATTGAGTAGAGAAACTTCCTGCGAGATGAGGGTTTCTCTCAAACTTATTTACCCATTATCATTATCGTTGAGTATAGACATTTCTTGCTAGATGAGGGTTGACCCCAGATTCAGTTGTTTAGTGTTCAAGAGACTTCCTGCTAGATGAGGGTTGATCTCAGATTCAGTTGTTTAGTGTTCTAGAGACTCCCTACTAGATGAGGGTTGATCTCAGATTCAGTTGTTCAGTGTTCTAGAGTTGGTGAATTTGAATATCAAATATCAGTAATATCAGTTATCCGATTTCTCATTATGGATAAGTACAGATGTCAGCTCTAGTAGCTTCAGATACTCAGTATCTTATTGTCAGTATTATTATTTTCAGGTGCCAGCATCAAAAATGTAACATTCGGTGTCATGATGATTTCAGTTGTACATTATGCATCCATGTGTGTATTGTTGATCAGACATGTTTCAAAATTGGTAACTGCAGAGTTTCTATATATGTTTATTCCGGGGAATACATATTATTCAGATTGTTATGTTTATGCATAAGCCTTATATTTTACCTTACCCTATCCTTGCATGCTCGGTACATTCTTTGTACTGACGCAATCGTGTTAGGGTGCTTTCCCCACCATAGGTTCGAAAGAGCGAGATTCAGAGTATATTTAGCTGTCAGATCTTGTAGCAGTGGGTGCAGCAGTGAGTCCTCATCATCCGAGGATATTCTATTTTAGTGTTTTGGTGATTTTAGTACATGGAGTTAGTTAGGGAATTGTCCCTTCAACTCCACAGTTCAGACAGATGTATTGATATTTAGTTTTCAGTACTGTATATTTAGATGTTTGAACCTTATGGCCAGATTTAGCCAGTTTTTGCATTTATCATATTATATTATGCAGTGAACAGATATGAATATCAGTGAAGGTTTACCTTGTGGTCCCTCGGGATGTGGAATTCTGGTTCATGGGAAGCGGGGCATTACAACGCGCTACTCTATTCATCTAGAGGCCATAAAGATGTACCTCAACTTATGGGAAATCTATTGGCGGAGTGGGATAAAGAAAGACATTGTAGAGTTTGTGGCTAAGTACTCTACATATTAGTAGGTTAAGATAGAGCATCAGAAGCTTAGTGGGTCCATGCAGGAGTTCAGTATTCCTACTTAGAAGTGGGAAGTTGTGAACATAGACTTCGTGATGGGTTTGCCTCAAACTCGTCATCAACATGATTCAGTCTAGGTCATTGTAGATAGAATGACCAAATCAACTTATTTCCTTCCAGTTCTTGCCTCTTATATACCCAAGGATTACTCCAAACTCTACATCAAGGAGTTGGTCCGATTGCACGGTGTTCCATTGTCCATTATCTGAGACAGAGGTACCCAGTTCACCTCTCATTTCTGGAAAGCATTCCAAAAGGGTCTTGGTATCCAAGTTCATCTTAATATAACCTTCCATCCTCAAAAAGATGGTCAAGCAAAAAAGACCATTCAGATTTTAAAAGATATGCTAAGGGCGTGTGCAATTGATTTCAAGGGAAGTTGGGATGACCACTTGCCTTTGATTGAGTTTGCATACAACAACAGCTATCATTCCAGTATTCCGATGGCTCTATTCAAATCTCTCTATAGTAGAAGATGTAGATCTCCAATTGATTGGTTCAAAGTTAGTGAGGCCTCATTCATAGGTCCTAACTTAGTATTCGACGCCTTAGAAAAAGTCTGGTTAATCAGAGAAAGACTCCAGGCTGCTCAGAGCCGATAGAAATCTTATGCAAATATTTGTAGGAAAGATCTCGAGTTTGAGGTTGGGGATCATGTCTATCTAAAGATCTCTCCCATGAAGGGAGTGAAGAGATTCGGTAAGAATGGGAAAGCTCAGTTCTCGATATTTCGGTCCCTTTAAGATTCTCAATCATTTCAGCAAGGTAGCTTATGAGCTGGAATTGCCTTTAGATCTAGCCTCAGTTCATCTAGGCTTCCATGTCTCTTTGCTCATGAAGTGTATAGGTGACACACCAGTTGTAGTCCCTTTTCAGAGCATTGATGTTCAGAGCAGTCTCTCTTATAAAGAGAATCTAGTTGAAATCTTAGACTATCAAACTCATATATTGAGGAACAAAGAAGTCCCTCTAGTTAAAGTTCTTTGGCAAAATCAGTCCATCGAGAAAACTACTTGGGAAGTAGAAGAAGACATGTATACCCAGTATCCTCACCTCTTCTCCGCCAACTCAGATCAATCTCAAGGTAACAGTTCACCTTAAGCTAACTCAGTTTCATGACCAGTTTTCATCACGAACTTGGTATTCAGTTTCATGTTCATATTCCCAATATAGACTTGGTATCAAGTACCATTGCATATTCAGGCATGCATTCATGTATTAGCTCAGTTATATAATTATGCATCAGACATGCATTCATATTATGAGAAACTTAGTTCTTCGGAATATTCAGCCATGCATTCATGAATCAGTTACATATGCATCAGATATGTATGTTCAGTATGTTATGTTCAGCTTGTCAGTCATGAGATCATGTTCTAGTTATTCATGTTCAGCTTATTATTTCCCTTCTCAGTCAGTCTCATTTGAGGACGAATGTTCTCAAGAGGGAGATACTGTAATACCCTAAAGTTTTCTAGCAAATTTCATCCCAAGATTGGCTAGTATTATCTTCTAAAGTTAATGATAATCATTCCATGCGGAATTTTCAATATTTTCACTTTTTGTCATGTGGGAAATTCAATAAGCTTTCCATTGATAGATGATTCTCTTAAATCCGATTATCGGGTAAGAATTTATGACTATTTTAAGTTTCCATCGTAAAATAGTGCCATATTAGTCAGTGGAGCACCGCGCCATAAGAGGAAATGGCATTTGGAAATTTTTAGTAGGTGTCCACGATTATAGTGTATCGCTCCAGCACTCAAATTCAGAATTATCCTTTTTCTAGTGTCTCAGCGCGATTTGCCCCGCATCACGCCAAAGTTCTAGGTCACAAAAGAAGGGGCAATGCGATGGCTCCACATCGCGCCATCCCTCAATTTCCCAATTGTCAATTTCCAGTGACACAGTGCAATAACACCGCATCGCGCCAGGGGTCCAGTACGGGAAAATTTAACTGAAATTAAATGACGCATCCAGGGTTAAAAGGGTCAATTTCCTACCCCTATTTAAATCCAATAACATGTGATTTAGCCATTATTCACTCAAAATATACTATTTTCTCTCAAGTTTCTCTCAATAACAAGCTAGGTTTTCTATTAGAGATTCAAATTCAAAAAGGTTTCACCATTAATCTTCACGAAATCATGAACTAAGGTATGCATAGTGTTCATTCATGGACTCCTTTCATCTATGAAGCCCAAGAATCCCTTTTCTAAATTCAAGTTATGGATTTTCTTATGAATTTCATGATTGGGATATTTTTGTCCATGTTGATAATGAGTAATTAAATTGTATTCCATGAAAGAGTGTTAAATTCCATATGGGTTTATTTGTATCGTTATAGATTAATGAAACCCTAGGACTAAACCCTTGAATGATTAAATTAGAATTGAATCACGATAGTTAATTGTTGTATGATATTGTTTACACATTCTATGCCTACTATGTGTTTGGTTGAATGCGTAGATGAAGGGAAAGTGTATAAATAGCATGATATCATTAAATCCCCATGTACATACAAGATTATGCCGATCACATGTTTGATGAAATGCTTCAGTAAATGTATTATGATGATTATTATGTATTCAAGTAAGTCATGCTTTGTCAGTTTCCTTCCATTGAGTCCTAGGGGTACTTGTACCTGAAATATTAGTTGTGTACCTAGAGCCATGTCATGTTTTCATGATACTCTCAGTCAAACTGTGAATACTTAGACTTTAGATAGTCTTATGACTCAGGAAAAATCACCATGATCTCATAACTCAGTCTTTTTTCAGATATCAGTAGTATTTCGTCAGTCAATGAAACTTAGTAACTCAGCTCATGTTCAAGTCAGTAATCATATTTAGTGTCCATTCAGATGGGAGTAGTAATTAGAACCGAGTAAACCAAAATATGGGGACACACACTATCAGATGAGGGTGTGATCCTTAGAAGTCATCCTTGTATTTCAAAACTATGTAGCTAGCATAGATTGAGACATCAACACTATTTGATGACGGTTGATGAGGTGGATAAGTACTGTCAGATAAGGGCCCCATAATTTTCTTTTAGGGACACTATCAGATAAGAGTCACCCACAGCTTGTCCTTACCAGTGGTGCAGTATGACACCTCTTCAATTGGGGTTACAGATTGGACCCCAACTCAGCCATAATGGCATATCAAGGACATGTCAGTTAAATACTACCTCCCCCAGTTTCAGTACCAGTTTGAGTAAAAGAACTTAGATAGTTCTTTAGATTCAATACTTTTAAATACGGTCAACTCAGATACAATAAGGAACTCAGATAGTTCTATCAAATTTAGGATTGTCCGATACAGTCACCCATGTTACCAGTTATATTCAGATATAGCTATTTATGCTATCAGTTATATCAGTTATTAGTATATCATGTCATCAGTATTCAGATTCAGTAATTACGATATCACAATGTTTTTTATAGTTACGTATTTATGTATGCATTCTCGCGTTCATGTTAGATAGTTAGTTAGCATTATTCAGGTATGTTAACCCTTGCATATATCCTACCTCACATGTATACTCAGTACATTCCATTATACTGACGTATTTATGCTATGGTGCTTTCTTTTTATGTTACACCATAGGTTTAGAGATACGAGTTCCAGATCAGCAGTAGATTCCAGTCTCAGCAGTCAGAATACAAGTGAGTCCTCATCCTTCGAGGACATGATTATTTCTCCACTATTTGTTTGATTAGTTATTAGTTGGAGTTAGTTTGGGACATATCCCATCAATTCCTTATTCAGATTATTCAGACAGTAGAGGCTTTCAGACTAGATGCAGACTATTATGGTTTAGAATTTAGTGTTTCCAGCTTTTTTTTGGGTATTGTATTAGCCCACAGATGTTATCTCATCCATGTCATGTTCAGTATTGAACCTTATGGCCTTTCAGTGCATTTTTCTGCATTATTATATTATATTATGAAGTATACGGGTACGAATATCAGTCATGGGTTAGATTGTGGTCCTACGGGGTCACGAGCACCGTGTAGTGTTCCGAATCATCAAATCAGGGTGTTACACTTGTTATCATGACTTTTTGGATGACCCAGTTTGACTTTGGGGTCTTACATGTTTAGTGTAGCCTTTTATGGTTGTTTTAAAGTCAAGAATATTCTTTTTCATTTCGAACGTCCTTGATTGCTTGATGAAAATAAATAGTTTATGTTTAGGGGATTGATAAGTTGGCAATTAGCCAACTTCTTAGCATTTTTAAGATTAAATTATCCTTTTTTTTCCTTTGACTCGGGGTGATTCTCATTTTCAATTGCTTGATTGTGTAGGTAATTAATGAATACAAGATTGAGCTAACCATACTAATCAATTAAAATAAAACAAAGTAATGAAAAAGGAGCTTAACTTAACACCTAAGAAGCTAAAAAGCCAAGTGTGCACACAGGTCATGAGGTGCACAAGTAGGTAGTAAGAAGATAGAGAACAGATCACTAGATTACACCTACACCGGTGATCTACGCATACAGGTCCTTCTCATAAGATGGCACCTGTTCTAGCAGGTGACTAGTGCGGTGTCCTCAAAGTTTAAAGAAATGGATTTGGGCATTTAAAGGGTTTTTTAGCTCTAGAACTCCATCTTTGTACTTTTTGGAACTTTACAAACATAGAGTGAAACCCAAAGAGTCACTACTAGAAATTACCCTGATTTCCACGAACCTTTTGGCAATGGTTTAAAGAGCGTTGCCATAGAAGATCTATTGTAACGGTTCCAACCGTTGTAAAAAAATTATTTTAGTTGATGTTATAACTGTTGCTATTGATATATAACCGTTGCAATAGGGTGTCTTATAGTAATGCTTACGTGAAGCATTAATGTAAAGCCACCTATGGCAACACTTAATTGGGAAAAAAATTATTGCGTCGACTTGAATTTTTTCCCTCCCTAATTTTTTACAAAGTATGCCAAAAATTAATGAAATATATAACAAAAATTAAAGAAAATTAAAAAATAATATTGATCGACTTTGGGGTCTTAAAAAAATCTTAGGGTTAACAAAGAAAAGTTTCAATTAACTTCTCCAAACCGGACACTTTGGGTCTCCGATCTTCAAATTAGTGCTTTGAATCTTCAAATTAGTGCTCTAGTGCATTTCAAGATTAACAAAAACTTTACACCAATGTTGACTGCATCTCAAATTGGTGCTTCAATCGACTGCTCTGACTATTGCATCGACCACTAATGTTCCATTTGACTACTGCGCTGACTATGAGTGCTCTGACTACTTTTGGTTGAACCATTGCCATCTATTGAAATAGGTATTCATGTTTCTTCCAGCTTCTATGTTTTGCAGAAATACTCCATAGGATTTGAGTGCACTAATTTCTGGCTTCTAACTGTATTTTTTTGCTTATAGAAAAGACTAAGTTAGAAGCCTAGATGATAATTCCTTTTATAATAGTATGAGGCATAAAAATATCATAATTCGAAGGTTGGTATTATTAGGTTCTCTTTTGTTCTTTAAGGTTTGTTCTTTGCAACATTATTTCTAGAATAAGTAAAGGAAGTTTCTTCCCTAATGCAGGTGGCAGATATAAGGTAATGCCCAAGTGCGATTTGGTAGGTAACTAATAGACTAGTTCTAAAATTACAATAGTTCAGGAAGAAATATTATAAAGGCAAAAAGTGAACTATCTCTGGAGGATGTTACGGAAGTAGTTGAAGTTAGATTGGAATTGTTCTATATATCATAAAATAAACTTTATGCTCAGGTAATTGCTTCAGGAAACTACATATTTATGCATATCCTTTTTTATGCCTTATTATAGATGTAGTTAAGGTTATTTTCTCTCATCAGGTTATTTGGGGAAGGAAATGTCTTATCTTAAAGACATATCTATAAAGATTATCATAGAGTTGAAAGTAATTGTTCATTTTTTATCAAAGCTCTTAAGTTAAACTCTCAAGTTATACAATATAATGTCACACTCTCTCTTTAATATCAAATATCAAATGAGAAACAAAAATTCTAATAAGATACAAGCGTAGGTGTATACAGATTCTTTCTTCTAAACTAACTCTGAATATATGCCTTTATACAAATATTTTCCTTCACATAGGTAACATTTTGACAAAAAAATTATAAATTTGGAAGTATCTTTGTAAAGTAAAGGAGGAACAAGGATATGGAGTATAGAGGAAAGTTGGTGGTTTTGTTTTGGGAAAGTTATTTAGGGAATTAAAAAAATATTAAAGATAAAATAGTAAAAAATATTGTCAAACAAAAAGTGCTTATAAGCTGAAAATCCAAGAGTCAGGGATGAAGACTTCTGACTTTAGGCTGATTTTGGCTTATAAGAACTTTTAGTGTTTACCAAACGCACAGATAAATAGAAAGGTTCTTATATGTCTATATGACCATCTTATAAGCTTATCCAAACATCTCATATATTTGGTGAGGTTGATGCTACTTCTGGAGTAAGTAAGAAGCAAGCTTCTCTCGGCACAACTTGAAACATGGCACATCGTTTATGTATGTAATTAGTTTAGCCTGTGTTGAATTCTAGTTTTATGTTTTTATTTTTCCTTTTTAATACTCTTCTTATATTATATATCAAATGATTTGCATCTTATTCCTTTAGTCTACTTTTACCTTCAGATTTTATGGCTATTCTGTGAATATACCCAAAGTATTGGTGTTATAAAGAGTGACTTAGTGGAGCCAAAGAAGCTTGTTGGTGCTAGTAACAAGTAGTTTCATTAGTTGTAGCATTGCTCTGTTACATTGCGACATATTATCTCTTTGTTAGATCAAATAGAAGGCATAGCTAAGGTCAGTTGTCTTCCTTTATATTCTTTTAATTATTGTTATTGTTGTTATTATTGCTCCAGTCCCTGCTATATTTCTAATTAATTATCGTGTTTCTCACAATGCACTTTGTTTATGTTGCAAGTGGGTTCATTCTAGCACTAAAATTGTTCAAACTTCTAGTCATCAAGAAAAATGTCTAAACAGCTGTGTTTGGAAGATAATTTAGAGTCTTAACTGTGAATCAATTGATAAGTAGAAAAATATATTTATAGAACTTTAGAAGGGTTCTAAATTGATTTAACCTAGCACACAGTCGTCATTCTTTACCTATTGATAGGTAACACCAAAAAGTCAAAACCCATAGATATCTAAAGTTGGGTTCTACTACTAAGCAATTGAAGGATTCAAAATATAGAATTGCAATATCCCACAAAAAGTAAATATAGTTTTAGTTTGTCGATAAAGTAAACTACCAAATAGCTTAATCTATGGCTTTGCCGCTCTGTGATGTAATTGTAAAGCTATAAGAGGACCTTTACAACACAATCAAGGGTGAAACTTGGAGGTAGATAAAGTTTGAATAAATACCATAAGATACTAGGGTTCAAATTCCCCTACAAGCATTAGGCGAAATCTTTTATTTTTTATTAAAGAAAGTTAGGTAAAGGTCTCTCAAGGTTTCTCAGTTCCCAATAATGAAAAAGTTCTGTAAATATTTTCAAAGTTCAACTTTTATTAAACTTCATTTCAGTACTTGTTCTTCCCCAGTTGTGGTATGAATTTTTCATGGACTTGCTGCAATACCCCGCATGTTTCTAACCTAGGAAGTGAATAAGTATTCCTACGTATGAAATCTCCTATCCTATGATTCATACTTGAGTACATGACGTACAATGAATATCCTAGTGATATGATAGCTTATGATGCATTAAGCATGTTCATATGAGTCACTTAAGGTAATACAAGCTAAGAGTTTTTGAATCCATCAAGTTTTAGTGTTTGATTTTGCAAGGGTCATATTTAAAAGATTATAACTTGATGTTAATATGGTATTTTGGCTGATTTAGACCGACCTAATTGTAGATAATTGAATTATCTTTCCAACGATACCAATTTCTCCTTAATCTAATACCCAAGCAAAAAGTTATGCCCATTTTTGTGAGAGACAGTAAGCATAGGCGGCGCCCAACCCAAGCATAGGCGATTGGTTAGGCGGCGCCCAACCCAAGCATAGGTGATTGGTTAGGCGCCGCCCAACCCAAGGATAGGCGATTGGTTAGGCGCCGCCCAACCCAAGGATAGGCGATTGGTTAGGCTCTACCTAACCTAGCTTAGGCAATCACTTGGGTGCCACCTAAGTCAATTCCAAGTGTCAAAAATACTCTGTTTTGAGTTATTTTAAGGGTAATTAAGTCTTTTAACACTCCTTACACGTCCCTAAATTTAACCCTACAAAATATATAGCTTCTAAACATATTACAACCCTATTATCATCTCAAATCTCATCATCCAAGAGCACTAAAAGATAAAAACAACTAGGGTTGCATAACTA
>JAPEIP010000010.1:180419048-180431505 GCA_026120095.1 Capsicum chinense
CTATAAAGAAGCTTCTCTAGTCAACAAAAAGGGGAACAACCTTAATATAAGTGCCTCCTGGTCTACCCCTAGAATAGTATAAGAAGGGAAAATCCCAACAAAATTAGCAAGATCCATATTTGCATCTTCTGTAGCCGAGCTTAAAAATATATCTTTCAAATTCAAAGAAGGATCATGGAACTAGTTATGTAAAATTTCACGTTGGAGGTAGTACATGAGGAATGATTGAAATTCAAGAGGGAGTGAATTAAAACTTTCTTTTATGAGTTGACTACTGACTTATCACAGTCGACTCGCCTGCAGATCAGTGCACTTCATAAATAAATTAGATTTAAATAATTAAGCATGTAAATAATCAAACGTAGAGTAATAACATAAAGGTTTATCCTAGATCGGAACACCAATTGGTGCCTACTTCCAGTCCCCTTGGGTTATAAAGTTTCCTTAGATCGTTAAATACTGGGTACAAGTACAATGATAGGAAACAAGTTCTAAAGACTTATATTGCTCTTTAGAGCTTGTGACACAGCTTTATTTGATGTTACAAAGTTGACTCGATCCTACTCTTTATATAAAAATTATAAACTATAAGTTACAGAGCCTTGTAAGACTAAGACTGAGACACTTTGAATTTTCTCCTAGAAGTTGCATGAAAAAGTGTTTGTCTTCGTTCTTCATCTTTTATAGTCTTTGGATTCTACTCTTCACAAGTAAACCCAAGAGATTTTTTCTCAATCAAGGACGTAAATTGATTCCATGACTGAGGAATGTAGTTGTATGATATGTCCATATCAAATATGTCCATACATGTCTTTGGATCACGTCCATTTCAGATATGCCCGTCATCTACTTTTCTTTTGGTTTTGTAGTTATTGATGTCTTTCCAAATATGCTTGTGATCTTATCATCTTGATTTATTTTGCCTTCCATGATTTTGGGATTATGATCCTTCTTTCATTTTCGTGATATTTGATTAATCTACTTGCCATACTGTTTGAATGTTGTGATCCTCCATATCTTTGGCGAGATACTCCTTTATCTTCCAAAAATTTTGATTTAATTTTTCATAACATTAGGGGCTATGATTTTTCTTCCATTTGTTCTTATTGTGATTGATGGTACTTGGATACCATTGATGTTCTTCCATTCCTGATGTCCTTCTATTCCTAGAGCCGTCTTCCTTTGTCCTTCCTATATTAGTAGTCTTTAGTGTCCTGCAAATATACACTTTTTAGTTTTTTATTACAAAAACATAAACTTGGGAGGTTAACAATCTCCCACTTTTTGATAATGACAATAATAGTAAACATCAGTTGACTTCCCTGTCTATCAGCTTGCTCCCCCTGACTTGTATAAGTATTAGCTGACATGTAAACTTGTGCTTTGCTTCCACTGATTGGGAGACAAGTCTGATGTTCCTGTCTTCTCCCCTTTTAACATAATCAAATAGAAACAATATGTAGGCAATATGTAGATAACGAAATTCAACAATAGAGAGAAAGAGAAATAAAGAAATTATAGAAGAGGTGTGTTAGACGAATGCATCATTTTTATGTAGTAAAAATTATGGTAAATTCTAAATAAGGCTTAAAGATCATTAATTCTAAGAATACCAAGCCTTTTTTTAAGGAAGCAAAATCTTTCTTCAAGTAGAGGTTTTGTAAAAATATCTACTAGTTGGTTTTGGAGTCAACAAATTTTAGAGAAAAATCACTATTCTCTACATTGTCGCGAATAAAATGAAGCTTGATATCAATATGTTTAGCCATAGAGTGATGCACAGTATACCTAGATATGATAATGGTGCTAGTGTTATCACACATAATAAGAATAGATTCAAAAGATAAGTCAAAGTCAAGAAACTGATGCATAATCTATAAGATTTGAGTACCACAGCTTTTGATAGCTATGTACTCAGATTCAATGGTTGAAAGAGCAACGAAAGTTTCTTTCTTGCTATGCCACGATATGGGGGAATCACCAATAATTTGACATATTCCACTAGTGCTCTTCCTATTACTTTTGTCTCTTACATAATCAGCATCTGAATAACCAATTAAATTAAAGTGTGAGGAGTAGGGATACTATAGACCAAAGTCTTGAGTTCCTATTAGATATCGGATGACTCATTCAACGATAGTGAGATGAGACTCCTTGGGATTTAACTGGAATTTGGCACATTAACACATACTGAACATAATATCTGGCTGACTTGCAGTCAAGTAGAGTAAAGATCCTACCATCCCCCTATACATCTTCTCATTAATGTTTTTTTTAGGAAAGTCTAAATCAATGCTTATGTATGGACTCATGGGTTTTCCATAGGCCTTTTCTTTTTCCATAATGAACTTTTTGATAAGTTCTTTTGTGTATTTATCTTAACTGATGATGGTTCCTTTGGGAGTTTGTTTGATTTGTAATCCAAGAGAGAACGTAAGCTTGCCTATAAGACTCATTTTGAATTCTCCTTTCATTAAATTAGAAAAATTCTTGCACAAAGAGATGTTAGAACTACCAAAAATAATATCATCAACGTAAATTTGCAAAATGAGAAGATTTGAATCAAGTTTTTGAATGAACTGAGTTGGGTAAATTTTACCCCTTTAAATATTACTATTTAGTAAAAAAGTACTCAATCTCTCTTACCAAGCTTTTAGAGCTTGTTTGTGGCTGTAGAGTGGTTTTGATAATTTGAAAACATTATTCAGAAATGAAAGATCTTCAAATCTAGGGGGTTTGTTTTACAAAAACTTCCTCATGATTAAATCCATTTAAGAAAGAACTTTTTATGTCCATTTGATACAACTTAAAGCATTTGAATGCTGTAAAATCTAATAAAATTTGTATGGACTCTCACCTTACCACGGGAACAAAAGTATCATCATTATCAATACCTTCCTGCTGAGAGTAGCCTTGAGCTACAAGTCTGGCTTTATTTCTGATGACTTTACCTTCATCATCTAATTTATTTCTATAAACTCATCTGGTTCCAATTACTGAGCAGTTTCTTGGACTTTCAACTAGAGTCTAAACTTGATGTCATTCAAATTAGTCTAGTTATTCCTTCATAGCTTCAACCCATGATTCATCATTGAGAGCTTCATCATTTTTCTTCGATTCAATTTAGGACACAAGCGCAACTGATGCCTGTCTTCTCAATGACCATCTGGTTTTCACTCTATCATTTGGATTTTTTATGATGAGCTCATTTGGATGGCTAGCATCAGGTTTTCATTCTTTTGGAACATTTGGTTTCACTATTTCTATTGTGGGAGTCAACTCTGTAGGGTTGTATTCGACTTGTCTTGCGAAGGTTCTGAGGTTGTGCTATGATTTTCTCCAGTCTGTATATTACTTACCTATTTATCATCAATACTCAAACTCATAGGGAGGTGGTTATATTATCAAAAACAATGTGCATAGATTCCTCAACACACAGAGTTCTTTTATTAAAATCCTTATAAGCACAACTAGTGGGAGAGTACCAAGGAAAAATACCTTCATCACTTCATGGATCGAATTTTTCTAAGGTATTCTCACCATTGTTGTGAATAAAATATTTATAACCAAAGGGATGGAAGTAGCTGATGTTGGGCTTCTTTACTCTCCAGAGTTCATAAGGTGTTTTCTTTAAAATAGGTCTGCTTATCACCTATTGATGATGTGACATGCTTTGCTAGCCGCTTCTGCCCAAAAGTGATCTGGGAGATTATGTTCTAATAGCATTTTCTTGGCAGTTTCCTAGAGGGACCAATTCTTTCTCTCCACTACACCATTTTGTTGAGGATACTATGGTGAAGAGAAGTTTTAAGAGTATCCATTCTTAAGACAATACTCCTTAAATATCTTATTTTCAAATTCTCCTCCATGATCACTGTGGACATAAGTGATGAGGTGTCCAGCTTCTCTTTGTACTTTTCTATAAAAAAAATTTCAAAGTTTGTGAAAGCCTCATGTTTATGTGCAAGAAACATAACCCAAGTAATTCATGAGTAATCATCAACTATGGAACAAAACATATCTCTTTCCACCAATGCTTGTGGTCTTGGTGGGGCCAAACATATCCATGTGGATTATTTGAGGAGTCTTGGTAGTAGAGATAATGTCTTTGACTTTGAAAGATGTTTGGGTCTATTTACCCAATTGGCAGGAGTCACAGATGTGATCTTTTTCAAACTTGAGTTTTGGAAAACCTTTCACCAATTCAAGTCTAGACAATATCTCAATGACATGCATACTAGCATGTTTGAGCTTCCTGTTTCACAACTAAGTTTCATTGGTTTGCACAGTGAAGTATGTTAAGGTATCAAAATCAGGACTATTTAAGACATAAATATTATCAATTTGTTCACCGATAAGAGAGATATACCTTTTGTCGTGTTTTATAGAGAAATTTTCAGCCTTGAAGAGAACTCCAAATCTGATGTCACATAGTTGACTGATGCTGAGCAGATTGTGTTTGAGACCGTCTATTAGGTATACTTTAGAGAATTCACATGAAGAACTGAGCCGACTCCAATAACGTTGCCACTGGCATTGACACCGAATCTGACTGATCCTCCATCTAGTTTCTTTAGATAGGAAAAGTTCTCCTTCTAATACCAAACTAACAAAGGGAACACAAAATCACACACCAAATAGTCCACAAATTACAAGAACCCATGGACCAAATAGGGACCTCTCTCAGATTCAAGAATACAACACAAGAAAGACGATATATAAATAGGTGTTTGACACCTTTTTCCAGGTAATAACAAACTATATTATCATATAAGATGAAGAACAAGATGAATATAACAATGTGAAGAATAACAACAATACAACCGGGTTCCACTACAAGATATAAAATGTTACAAAGATGATAAGAATATAAATGATAGATAGATAGATAGACATACACTACTATAAAGACAAAGAACCTACCTATATGTCACACACAAAGACCCTTACTAATGGTAGTACTAACACCTACACACTGCAAAGAGACACAAGAGGGACCTCAATCCTTCAAGCACCCCAAAGTTCCAAGCAACCTAACAACAAAAATGATTCTATAGCTAAGTTGTTCCTAGTTTCAACCAAGTCTCCAAGTGAGAGAGAACTTGTGTGTTTCAATTGTGTATTAAAAGATTCATATTCAAAAACTAAGTAAAGTAACCCTAAAATGTTTCTTATATAGTGTATTACAACTAGAAGGCAAAAAATACCAAAATACCCCTTAGAGATTAGGTGTGCTCTATGTGAATTAGTGGTTGTTTTGATGTGTTTTAAGCCGTTAATTCCACTTATCTTGCACACACACTTAATTGAATTAAATACACATCCTCATAAGTCCATCTATGTGATCTCACTTGTATCATCCTCTCCATCTTGAGAGGAATTTGTCCACAAATTCAAGCAATCATCACCCGCAAGCTCTCCTCTTTGAATCATCTTTTCAATGCTCCTCCCAAGGTTAGTATGTTCAACCAAGGGTTCCATGAGGTCATCAAGCATACTACTTATACTTACATGTTCTATAAACTACAGATAACAAGAAACGATACTAGGCAAAGTGCTACATCTTGGTTAGTAGGCAACAAAGGGCCTTTGTTGGCAAACCCCACAATCCTAACTCTCGACTTCTCTTTTTCTTCACCCTCTTCACTCTCGGTTTATTATTCTACACCCTCACTAAGAATGATTCTCCTTTCCATATACATAGGCACTACACACTCTCCATCAACCGGAAAAATATCTTTCTCACCTTCATCAATTTCCACATCGGCTTTAAGCTCTCCATCATGAGTTTTTTCATCACCCTCATTTGATTCAAGTAATGCCTCCTCACCAAGGTAATACAATTTTCCCTTTCTAAGGATTACATTCCTCCTATTCGGGCATCCACTAGCCTTGTGCCCCCACCCTTAACATTTAAAACATTGAAATCCCTTAGGATAAGAAGTAGAATTTGGTTTACCTTCATTTCTTGGAGGATACCTTTGGGCAGCCTTAGTTTTGGTTTGGAAAACCTTGTTCTGGGTTTGGTTGGCATTGGATGAGTTCTCTTGATATTAGTGCCAATCCGAGGAAGGCTATTGGTGATTCTTGGGTTTGGAGGCTGAGAGCTTCCTTTCAATTTCCAAGGACGCTTGGAAAATGCCATCGATTGTGTCAAACTTATGGAGGGTCATCTGAGAAGATATGTCCCTATTCATTCCAACTTTGAATCATATAATATAATGGCTCACTTATTCTCCTTGATGGTCAAGCTTCAACATCAATTGTTGATACTCATCATAGTATGCCTTAACACTTTTGTTTCCTTGCCTCAAGTTGTATAACTTGGCAAGAAGTTCTTATTTGTATCCCTTGGGTAAGTACCTTTTACACATAAGGTACCTCAATATAAACAGTGGAGGTGGCTGTCCAGCTATCAATACATCACCAAACCTGTTCACATACTCTCGCTAAGTGTTTGCATACCCCTCAAAGTGAGCGATTGCATAAAAACTCTTCTTCTCTTTGGTTAGATCATTCACTTGAAATATCCTATCACAATATGAATTCTAAGAAAGATATTCCTTAGGATCACTCTCACCCTTGAAGAACAGAAGACTAACTTTGATGGAATTGAGGCCAAGCTCTCGGATTTGGTTACCACCCCTCACTTCTCGACCTAAATAACCTTGCATACCCCTCTCCTCTTCTTCCCTAAAGTAAGCATCACCATAATCCCCATAATACCCATGTTGTTCCTTCCTACCATAACTCTCAACACGGTTTGGTTGATTTGGATTAAGTGTATTCAGATTTGGAGGATAGTAAGGCCTTTGGTTCAATGGAGTTTAGATTGAAAAGTGAGGTCTTAGGCTAAGATGATGGTTAGGGTTTGGTGGAATTTGGGTTCAAAAACTGTCATCTTAGAATTGGTGAAGTGGAGGGAGGGTTGGTCTATTATACTCACGGTTTTGGAGAGCATTTGGTGGTTGACTCGGTGACTTATTCATTTGGTGTAACATTTCAGTGGAGATAGTAAGGGAGGTGTTTTGAGAAGTTGAAGGTCAGGAACTTCTTTGAATTTTTACCCGCTCTAACCCTCCACTCATGGTAGACACATCTCCCTTTATTGTCGTAAGGTCCTTTCTGACGGTTCCAACTTTCGTGCTCAATCTTTCAAGTGTTCGGGTGATAGCCTCAAGAGAGGCTTTCATAGTGTAAAGAGTACTATTATCCACGGTTTGAGATGTGGACCTTTCAATTGAAAGAACCTAATAAAAATTTCCTATAAAAATAGAAAACATTTAGTTCAAAGCCTCACCATGTTCGCACACTTCAATTACTTTACTCGTGGCTTCACAAGTGTTGTAAGCAGGCTAAGGAATCCTTGAGGAGTCAAGGATTGAGCCAAATCTTGTCCAGATTGGATTTTTATTTGAAACTCAAACAATATCATAGGGTGGGATACAATAACTAATCAACGAATCAAAATGATAAAAAAGTATGCAAATAACGCTAACAAGAACAAACGGGCACAAAAAAACTAACTAACAAGCTAGTAGGAGATTACAAGGTCATCAATTAGTGTTCGAGCCAACAAACAAAACTAAGAAACAATAAAATGAAACTAAGAAATCTAAAATTTGAACTCAAAAATGTTGTGTGAACAGTAATTTAGTGACATGGCAGTCCACTATTGGCCTCGATTTTGTCAAAATTTTTCTCTCCAATTTCAAGTCTTGACCAACTTACAATTAGGAAATGGTGGATTTGGTTAATGGAGGGAAATTTGGTCTTGGAGCTTCCTTTTCAATTAAAATAAAGACTTAACCTTCTTGGTACTTTCTCTTTGAAATAAGGTCCTTAAATGAAGGAAAGTAGGTGAAAAGTAGTTGTCAAGTCTTGGAAGTGATGTGAACAAGTCTTTCACCAGCAAGTACTACAAGTTTGTCTTTCACCTTTTTAGATATATTTGCACTTTAAATAACAACAAGATGATGAAAGTGTTGAAGAACTTCAAGAAAACAAAAACAACACCAAGAACAAGCAACAAAAATTCTCTAAAAACACAACAAGTCCACATGGCCAACCTAAGTTCACGACAACAACTTCAACAAATTCAAATTCAAACTTAGATTTGGACACCTTTTGGTGTTGGTGAGAAAGAAACCAACACTGGAAACACAATAAACAAAAAAAGACTTCCAAATATAGACACACAAACAAGTTTTTGGCTAAGACAACAATAAGATCCACAACTTTCTCGGCCAAGAACACCAAATCTATTTTTTTAATTATTTTTCCAACTCTCAAGCCCAAGATTGATCTTGTTAGAACAAAATCAAAGATATCTGTGATACCAAATGATACCAAACTAACAAGGGTAACACAAAATCACACGCCAAGATTTTGGGGACCTCTCTCGGATTCAAAAATGGTCCAAATAGGGACCTATCTCTAATTCAAGAATAAAACACAAGAAAAATGATATATCTACGTGTTTGACACCTTTTTCCATCCAACAAAAAACTATAATATCACACAATATGGAAAGCAAGATAAATATTCCAATGTGAAGAACAACAATAATACAACCAGCTTCCACTATAGGATACAAAATTTTACAAAGATGACAAGAATGTAAATGATTGATAGATAGACATACACTACTAAAAAGACAAAGAACCTAAGTGTATGTCATATACAAAGACCCTTACTAATGGCAGTAGTAACACCTGCACTCTTCAAAGAGACATAAAAGGGACCTCAATCCTTCAAGCACCCCAAAGATCCAAGAAGGCTAACAACAAAAGTGATTCCACACCTAAGTTGTTCCTAGTTTCATCCAAGTCTCCAAGTGAGAGAGAACTTGTGTGTTTTAATTATGTATTACAAGATTCAATATGCAAAAACTAATTAAAGTAACCCTAAACTGTTCCTTATATAGTGTATTACAAATAGAAGGTAAAAAGGACCAAAATTCCCCTTAGAGATTAGGCGTCGTTCTAGTGTGAATTAGTTATGAGGTAGGCTAAATGCATGGGGTTCATATGCATGAACAATAATAATAACTGACTAACTATCATGGGCGTGAAAATACATACATGAGACATAACAACTGACACTAATAATGTGATAACATGATTACTGAATTTGAATATAACTGATAACATGAGTGACTGTATCTAACAGTCCTGGATCTGATAGAACTACCTGAGTGGTTGTTTTGATGTGTTTAAAGCCCTTAATTCCACTTCTATTGCATACACACTTGGACAAATTCAATACACATCCTCATAAGTCCATCTACATTATCACACTAGTATCACCTTCTTTTTGATCATGTGTTTGGAACATCTGTTTTCAATAACGTGCAATCCTTTTTTATAGTTCTTGCAGACCTGTTCCTACAAAACAAAAATTTTAATTTTGGTTAGGTACCTAAGTGGTATTGGGTCCTTATGGGTTAGATGTGTTTTCTTTGGGTTTCCATATCTATTCACTTTTAGGCTTATGCCTGTAACTATAGAGTTTGTTCCCTCTTTATCCACAATTAAAGTAGAAGGGTCCTCTAGAAGAAAAAGAAGTCTTAGCTGATTTAAACGACCCTGAGAAGGAACTTCAATTATTTTTTAAGGAGTTTGGTCCTACGAAACTGTGGCTTGGGGATTTCATAAAACTGTTCAATTTTATTTCTGCATCACCAAGCTCTTCATGAAGTATGTCAATTTTAATTTAACATGCTTTGATTTGTATTTGGAAGTTTTGTCATTTCTTTGCAAGTTTTTATTTAAAATGTTCTTCAGAACTTTTTTTCTTTTGAGCGAGCTTATTATACTCATCTCTAATTTTATGTAGCTCATCGTTTATCATATCCAAAATTAGATTTAGGAGCATTACAGTTATGACAGTCGTGTGATCTTACCTCACTAGGTTCTCCTATTTTTATAAAGCACATATTGGAAGCATGTACTTTCTCTTCAGTTTTATCTTCATCGCTCTAGTCCCCAAAGTTTTGATTCTTTCTAGATGATTATCACCTTTATTCTGGACAATTTTGTTTGAAATGATTAGGCCATCCATAGTAGTAACAGATATCATTCTTTTTGGTGGAGTCATTATTTTTGCCTCCTTGGGATCTTTGTTGTCTTTGTCTCATGATATGCCTTACCCCATGGTTAATGAGGGCCATTCTTTCTCTATTAGAATCTTCCATAATGTCCTTCTCTCCGGTTGGAGCAGTGTTGAAGGCTACTAGTTTCTTTATTTCATCCTTGTGAAACCTGCTGATATAATTTTTCTCATATGTAATAAGGTTACCTCGTGGTCCGTCATATGTCATGTTGTGAAGATCTTCATCTTCCATAATAACGGCCTTGGTTTCCCAGGTCTTTAAGAGACTTCAGACTAGCTTTTGTACTTTCAGGTTGTATGGATAGATCATCCCCGATAATTTCAATTTGCAGATGATTTTACTAAATCTGGAAAACATTATTTCAATGTCCATATTTTGTTTCATTTTAAATATCTCATATTCATTGATCAGGGTAGCAATTTTTAACCTCTTGACTTTGGTGGCTCTTTTATAGATTACCTTCTATTTGTCCCACATTTCTTTTGTGCTTTCACAAGTTGATATCTTGTCATATTCTTCTCCGCTAACTGCACACAAAAGCAAACTTATATCACGTGCATTATTTTGAATTACCTCTTGCTATTCCTTGGTGACCTTGAAGTTTTCAAGGTCCTCTATGTCAGAACTACTAGATTCTTTATCTTTGTCCTTTGACTTCTTCTTGAGTCCTGGAATCGGTTTTGGACCCTTCTTGATGACAACTCGAGATTGGAAGTTAATTGATTGGATAAAGATTCTAAACCTACTCTTTTATTAAGAGTAATGTTGTCCATTAAAGCATAAAGGTCATATGGAGAAGTGGCCATCATGAAGGAAAGCAACGAGAATTTGATATTAGGCCATTTGATCTTTTCTCACTTGCAGTTAAGCAATGCAGTTGGTGAGACCTACTCTGATACCAATTGAAATTCAAGAGTGGGTGAATTAAAATTTTCTTCTGTGAGTCGACTACTGACTCCTCACAGTCGACTCACCTATAGATCAGTGCAGTTCACAAACATACTAGATTTAAACAATTAAGCACATAAATAATAGAACTTAAAGTAATAAAACAAAGATTTATTCTGTTTTGGAAAACCAATGTGGTACCTACTTCCAATCCCCTTGGGTTTCATAGTTTCCTTAGATCGTTTAATGTTGGGTACAAGTACAATGATAAGAAAAAAGTTTTGAAGACTTATTTTGCTCTTTAGATCTTGTGACCAGCTTCAGTTGATGTTACAAAGTTGACTTGATCCTACTCTTTATATAACAATTGTAAACTATAAGTTATAGATCCTTGTAAGACTAATAATGAGACACTTTGAATTTTTTCCTTGAAGTTGCATGAAAAAGTGTCTATCTTTGTTCTTCGTATCTTATAGTCTTTGGATGGCACTCTTTATAAGGAAGCCCAAAAGATTTTTTTCTCAATCAAGGACGTAAATGATTCCTTGATTGAGGAATGTAGCCGCATGATATGTCCATATATGGCTTATGATCACGTCCATATCAGATATATCCGTCATCTACTTTTCTTTTTGGTTTAGTAGAGATTGATGCCTTTCCAAATGTGCTCGTGGTCTTCTCTTCTTGATTGATTTAGTCTACTATGATTTTGGGATTGTGATCCTTCTTCCATTTTCATGATATTTGATTGATTGCTTGCCATTCTGTTTGAATGTCTCAATCCTTCATATCTTTGGCAAGATACTCTTTTATATTCCAAAATCGTGATTCAATTTTCCGTAACATTAGGGCCTAAGATGTTCCATTTGTTCTTATTGTGATTGATAGTACTTGGATACCATGGATGTTATTCCATTCTGTATGTCCTTCTATTACTGGAGTCAGCTTTCTTTGTCCTTCAAAATCAGCAGTCTTTAGTGTCCTGCAAAGATACACTTGTTAGCTTAACATTATTAAAACATAGACTAAGAAGCTAACAATGATAGCTCCTATTTCTTCCAGCTGAACATATACCATATCCTCATCATCATCATATGACTGAAAGTACTGGAATACTGGATCACTAGAGCCTGACCAGCTCAACTCTTTCTCAATTACCATGGATTTCCCTTGATAATCAACTACCTATTTGGCTTGGCTAGCTCTACCTGTTGAGCTATCCGAGCCTTCTTATCGCATCTTTGGTTAGAAACATCAGCCAAAAATAGCTCTATTAGCCTATCAGCAATGTTCTGTGGATCAACTAGAGTATAGGTAGTTACTTTACCAAGATCAAACTGAACCCCTTCTAAATGGCTTGCACGTACTGGTTCTGTCATCATATGATTGGGCTATAAGATTCTCTCTTGGTTAGGATTTAGTTGGAGACAGGGATTTCCTTGAATCCTAGTGTTA
>JAPEIP010000010.1:180431605-180444538 GCA_026120095.1 Capsicum chinense
GTGCATTATTTTGAATTACCTCTTGCTATTCCTTGGTGACCTTGAAGTTTTCAAGGTCCTCTATGTCAGAACTACTAGATTCTTTATCTTTGTCCTTTGACTTCTTCTTGAGTCCTGGAATCGGTTTTGGACCCTTCTTGATGACAACTCGAGATTGGAAGTTAATTGATTGGATAAAGATTCTAAACCTACTCTTTTATTAAGAGTAATGTTGTCCATTAAAGCATAAAGGTCATATGGAGAAGTGGCCATCATGAAGGAAAGCAACGAGAATTTGATATTAGGCCATTTGATCTTTTCTCACTTGCAGTTAAGCAATGCAGTTGGTGAGACCTACTCTGATACCAATTGAAATTCAAGAGTGGGTGAATTAAAATTTTCTTCTGTGAGTCGACTACTGACTCCTCACAGTCGACTCACCTATAGATCAGTGCAGTTCACAAACATACTAGATTTAAACAATTAAGCACATAAATAATAGAACTTAAAGTAATAAAACAAAGATTTATTCTGTTTTGGAAAACCAATGTGGTACCTACTTCCAATCCCCTTGGGTTTCATAGTTTCCTTAGATCGTTTAATGTTGGGTACAAGTACAATGATAAGAAAAAAGTTTTGAAGACTTATTTTGCTCTTTAGATCTTGTGACCAGCTTCAGTTGATGTTACAAAGTTGACTTGATCCTACTCTTTATATAACAATTGTAAACTATAAGTTATAGATCCTTGTAAGACTAATAATGAGACACTTTGAATTTTTTCCTTGAAGTTGCATGAAAAAGTGTCTATCTTTGTTCTTCGTATCTTATAGTCTTTGGATGGCACTCTTTATAAGGAAGCCCAAAAGATTTTTTTCTCAATCAAGGACGTAAATGATTCCTTGATTGAGGAATGTAGCCGCATGATATGTCCATATATGGCTTATGATCACGTCCATATCAGATATATCCGTCATCTACTTTTCTTTTTGGTTTAGTAGAGATTGATGCCTTTCCAAATGTGCTCGTGGTCTTCTCTTCTTGATTGATTTAGTCTACTATGATTTTGGGATTGTGATCCTTCTTCCATTTTCATGATATTTGATTGATTGCTTGCCATTCTGTTTGAATGTCTCAATCCTTCATATCTTTGGCAAGATACTCTTTTATATTCCAAAATCGTGATTCAATTTTCCGTAACATTAGGGCCTAAGATGTTCCATTTGTTCTTATTGTGATTGATAGTACTTGGATACCATGGATGTTATTCCATTCTGTATGTCCTTCTATTACTGGAGTCAGCTTTCTTTGTCCTTCAAAATCAGCAGTCTTTAGTGTCCTGCAAAGATACACTTGTTAGCTTAACATTATTAAAACATAGACTAAGAAGCTAACAATGATAGCTCCTATTTCTTCCAGCTGAACATATACCATATCCTCATCATCATCATATGACTGAAAGTACTGGAATACTGGATCACTAGAGCCTGACCAGCTCAACTCTTTCTCAATTACCATGGATTTCCCTTGATAATCAACTACCTATTTGGCTTGGCTAGCTCTACCTGTTGAGCTATCCGAGCCTTCTTATCGCATCTTTGGTTAGAAACATCAGCCAAAAATAGCTCTATTAGCCTATCAGCAATGTTCTGTGGATCAACTAGAGTATAGGTAGTTACTTTACCAAGATCAAACTGAACCCCTTCTAAATGGCTTGCACGTACTGGTTCTGTCATCATATGATTGGGCTATAAGATTCTCTCTTGGTTAGGATTTAGTTGGAGACAGGGATTTCCTTGAATCCTAGTGTTAGGGATACACCGGTGTATACCCAATTGTGAACAAAAAATATAGGCCCAAAAAATCCAACAAACTTTAGTTGATAGTCATACCATCTTCCCCGACAACGGCTCCAAAATTTTATCTATGCCCAAACTACATCTCCAACTGAAGGATAAAGCGGTCGTTGTTAAGTGAAGTAACCAAACTAGGTTAGGGTCGAACCCACCTGGAAAACATGGATTTGTATATCAAACTCGTTGCACTCAACGGGAAGAACTAAAAGTAAATGGGGGTTTGTAGTAACAATCTAGAAAGAAGTAATAGAATTAAACATTGTTTGTAATCAGTCAAAGACGAACACTAGGATTATGTTCCCCATGGATTCTCAACTCAATAGGCTTATCGTGCTTTATTAAACCAACCCAGTACATTGCATGGAAATTCTGATAAATTATATACCATCAACTATCTTGTGGACTCATTGACAAATTTCATCTTGTACCTTTTGAGTCTCATGATGTCGAATTACTAACCCTTATCCTAGATCCCAGTTAACAATTACTTTTTGAATCTTAAGTTATTAGATGATAGATAACTATCATACATAGATGATACTGATTGTCCTAGATCGACAATTAATCTTCAAATTACTATTGTGATTATCTTTTCTTAGTAACTACTCCTCTTGTGGAGTGAGTAGTGATATTCTAGATGGGATCTTACTATTTTCAAATCCTAAGACACCTGTTAAACTGAAGATAATACAATACATGCAAGAATATTGGTTCAGACAACTTAGCACTTCCCTTACTTTATTAATATACCAGGGTTTCGACAACCTTAGAAAAGGGTTTTAGCCGCTCATACTTGTGAAACAATCAACAAAATTCATAACAAAAAGCATTAAATGATATCACAATGATCAACAAGTAAAGCACAAAGTCTACAACTGAATTATAAACCAAAATCAAGAATAAAGTAATCCCAAGATCAAAATTGAATCCTGGAATCAAATATATGTTTGTAAGTTTTAAGAGTACATAAACTAACTACAAAACATCAAAAGGGTATTTATAGGATACAAAGAAACCCAAAAAATCAAAACCCAAATTAAAAAGGGAAATTAAGGTTGGTGGCCACTTACTTAGGCCACCTATGGACCGTAGGTGGTCCTTGGTATGTGACAAACCTCCTGCATAGCTCCTGAAGCTCTCTGTACTTGGTCCTATGACTCTTACTATGGTCACCTACGGATTGTAGGTGACCTTGGTAAGTGACAAAGTCTTTAATTTCTTGCTTCTAAGCCTCTGGAATTCAAGTTTTGTCACTACGCCCGGTAAGTGGCACTTACGCCCAGTAATGCCTTGGTAAGTTGCCTAAAACTCCAACTTCCATATTTTTCTTCAATTTCAGCTTCCAAAGCTATTTCTTGCAAAACATACCCAAAACACATAATATCTCTCAAAACAACCTAAGAAACTTGCATATTTTTATCATTTTAAGTATCAAAAGTTCTATACATCCATTGCACATCAACAAACCACTAACAAAGTCCATGATAATCAGCTCCTATTTCAATTCGGGAATAGGCAACCTCTAAATCCAGCCACTAGTTCTTGGGTGCTCATTCTCCTCCTACTAACAACATAGGAACGAGCTACAAAGCCCACCATATCTCTCTTTCTACCACTCCAAAAATAATATTGCCTCAAATTTCAATTCATCTTGGTTTTACTTATAACAATAACAACAACAACAAACCTAGTGTATTCCCACCTAGTGGCATATAGGGAGGGTGAAATATAAGCAGTCCATACCACTAGCTCTGAAGAAGTAGAAAGGTTGTTTTCGATAGACCCCCGACTCAGTACCAAAAAGACAGTAAACGAAGTCATAATAAACATCTTAGCTTTGAATAAAATATCTTAGTTGTACCTAGGTGAATAAAATATCTAGAGTTGTGAGCCTCACGCAAAATCAACTGAATCAAGTCATCAAACCTCAAGAAATATGCAGCTATTTAATCTCAAAACACCTTTGGAATCTATGGTAAAACTCTTGGAGACACCACTCAACACCTAATTACAGATGACAAAAAGTCTCATATCCAAAAATTAATAACTTAAAATCTACTCAAATAAAGAAGACCTCACTTCAACACTAGCAAGAATCCTCCTAGGGTCTGAAATATCAAGTCTCACCATCCAGTTGATTAAGGACTAGACATCTCGTGCCTATGAACTTTAAGAAATTAAGATAGAAGCCAAACTACCCATACTCACCACCTTTCAACTTAAGGCGTCCGCTACTATATTTGCCTTACCAGTATGATATAAAATAGAGATGTCATAATCCTTAAGCAACTTCATCCATTTATGTTTCCTAGAATTAAGTTCTCTTTGGGTCATAAGATTCTTAAGACTATGAATATCTCACAATACACGCCATAAAGATAATGCCTCCAAATCTTAAGTATAAAAACTACCACCTCCAACTCCAACCCATGAGTGAGGAAGTTGTTCTTGTGCACCTTCAACAGCCTCAATGCATAAGCAATAAGTCAACCTTGTTGCATTAACTCACAACCTAAACCAATACCTAAAGCATTACAATACACATTGACTCTCTCATCCTCAATAGGAAGATCCTAAATAGGAGCTGAATTAAGAAATCCTTTGAGCTTTTCAAAGCTCGACTCAAACTCCTCGGACAATTAAAAAGGAACCTTCTACCAATTAAATCTGGTCATCAATGCTATAATAGTAGCAAAACTCATAATGAACCATCCATAGTAACTGGCAAAACCAATGAATCTACGAACCTCAGACGAAGACGTAGGCTTGGCCTAATCACGAATAGCCTCAATATTTGTTGGGACTTCCATAATCCCATCTATTTACACCACATTCCCAAGGAATATCATTGACTCAAGCTAAAACTCACACTAAAGAATTAAGCATAAAGCCTATTATATCTCAAAGATTAGAGCACAATCCTCAAATATTTCATATGCTCCTCCCTACTCATTAAATACACAAGTATGTTATCGATGAATACAATCACAAAGGAATCCAAATAATGCCTGAACATGTGATTCATCAAATCCATAAATGTGAATGAGGCATTGGTCAACCCAAAAGACATCACAAGGAACTCATAATAACCATATTGAGTCTTAAAGGTTGTCCTTAGGATATCCTCAGCCCAAATCCTCAACTGGTGGTAGCCTAACCTTAAGTTAATTCTGGAAAATACTGATGCACCCTGAAGCTTGTAAAACAAGTCATTAATATTAGGCATAGGATACTGGTTCTTCACTATCACCTTATTACCTTGCCTATAATCAATGCACATATCCATGGAACCATTTTTTTCTCTTTACAAAAAATATAGGATCTCCCCAATGATACACACCTGATCTAAAGAAATCCTTACAAAGAAGACTCTAAAGCTAAGAATTGAGCTCCTTAAAGCTCGGCAAGAGTCATATGGTAAGGTGCCACAAAAATAGGTAGGGTGCCCAACTTATGATCAATAACAAAATCAATATCATGTACAGGAAGAAGACCAGGTGGATCGGTAGGGAAAATATCAGAAAACTTATGAACTACATAAATAGAGTCAAATAATGGACTCTCTATACTAATATCACAAATCAAGTGAGATAAGACTCTTAACCCCTTGAAATAAGTTTTCTAGTAGAAATATAAGAAATAACCCCCTATTGGTTTGCATCTAATAGATCCCTACAACACAACCAGGGGTATGTCGAGCATAGCTAAGGTAACGGTCTTGGTAAAATAATCAAAGGCTCCATGTTAGTGTGATAAGTAGTCTATGCCTAGAATCACACAAATTCCACCATATCTAACATAGTAAGATCAGCCTGAATATCAAATTCTCAAATAGTCAAAACACATGATCTATAAACCTAATTCAACTAAAAAATCACCCATAGGAGAAAATACACATAATGGCACAGATAATGAATAACAAGATAATCTAACCACGAATATAATCAGCAGACACATAAGTATAAGTGGATCTTAAATCAAATAAAGAAAAATCCAATTGATGGCACACCAAGATCATAGTTGTGATAATAGAATTCAAAGACTCAGCCTCGAGCCTAGCAGGTACAGCAGCAAATTGACCATGATCGCCAACTCAATGGGCTCTTGACTGATATCATGTCCTACCTACTTGAGAATGTCAAACCTCATAAAATATCAATGATTTTATTTTTAACCCTCCTGCATGTGTAATATCAATTTATTACTTGAATTATGTTTAGAGATATTAAAAGGGTAATTTGAGAAGTTTTAGAAATATTAGAATTTTCAGAAGAGGTTCGGTGTTATTTTGGGACCCTAAGGCAATAAGGATCCATGATATTAGTGTGGCATAAAGGTTAGCCTACGTAATATTAGCATGGCATGGAGGCTATTCTCCATGATAACAGGTGCTATACAAATATTCTAATTTCATCCTATTTTTGTTTTTTCTACTTGGGGTGGGGGGATTTTGATCTTTTTACCCATTGTACAACCTTATAACATAAAACAACCCCATTCTCTTCAATTTTCAAAGTTCAAACCATTCCTTTTCTCTCTCAATCTCAAAACCCATGAACATTCAAGGGTTTTATAGTGAATTCAGCATTCAAGCTCAAAACTTTAAATTATTTTCAATTTTTGGTGTATTTCAGGCATGTATCTCATTTCCTAACTTTAATTTTGCATTATAACATTTATTTACTCATTATACATGTGTTTTAAATTGATGCATTTGAAATTAGGTTGAGGGATTTTGATTGTTATCACTTGAATTACTTTTTTCATATTTTAAGTTGATGATTGATCCTTTAAATTTATGGTTTTTGGACTAAATGGGTACATTGTAATGGTAATTTGAATGGGAAATATGGGTTTTCCTAAATTGATGACTTTTTGGCTTAGTAATGACATTAACCCCAACCCACTTTATGAATTTTGGTTTTGAACTTGGTTAATTACATAATTTAATTTATGTATGAACCCAATTGCATGGCATTAATGGATAATTAGTTAAAACAGATTTAAAAGGCCCTTCGTGGCCATAGTTTGGATTTTAAAATGGGACTTGAGAGTTTAATGGTTAGATTGGATTGGCATGATTATATGAGCTTACAAGCATAATTAGTATGACAATACCAAGTGGTAAATGCCTTATTATAAGACTCCTAGGTTAATGATTGGGTTTATGTGCAAATAATTTTACTTTGGGCTTAAAGAGAAATTGTGTAGCTTATCGTGAAGGTGTAGTCCTAGGGCGACTAACACTGGAAACCACATTAGCTAGCGTAGGGTTCAATATGATTGTGTGCTTGGTTCACATGTTAGATTTTGGAATGGCCAGAGCCTTGGTGTCTTTAGCCCTTCCTTTGAATTCCTCGGTTTGTGAGGCTAACACATAATGAGGCTCTTTCAGTAGGGGAGTTGAACCCATATATCCTGTGGATGCCTTTAGTATGGAGTGATCTATACAATTTAGGTTAATGGTTTAAACTCTCATGTCCATGACCCTTTACGCTATCCAGCATTTTATATATATATATATATATGAATGTTATCCATGTGTTTTTGAATGATTTTGGACATGGAATTATTTTATCACTTTCCCTTAGTTATATGCTAGTGCTTACCCTATTGATCATCCATTTACGCTATATCATTTCATGATGTAGGGTCCGAAGGATGCTCTATTGATCCTATGCAGTGTTAGGTGGTTTGGTACATCTATTAAGTTATTGTAAAGTCGTACCCCTCCATCTTTTTGAAGGCCTTGAAAGTTTACTAGTTTTGTTATTCTCTTAGTATTTTATTTTGGATTTTCTTAGTCATTATTGGGGGCATGTCCTGACTTAGGTTATATTCTGGTTTAGAGACTTTTATAGACAAGTGTGGGTTGGGTGGCTATTTTGATCTAGATTTATCTTTGATTTATCTATTGTTCCTTTTACTATTCATTTAGTTTTCATTATGTTATTTTATTATATTCTAGATGTTAGGCTAAGGGGTTGGTCTCTGGACCACGGGGATCTTAAGATACCTGTTATAACTAGGCCCTGGTTGGGGTCATGACAGCTTGGTATCAGAGCACAATTTAGGGTCTTTGGGTATCCACAAAGTCGTATTGTGTAGAGTTTTTTTTATGGGTGTATAGTGTGCCACACTTATAAAGGGGAGGCTACAAGGCATTTAGGAATGTTTCCCTTTCTTGTATTCTATTTTCAAGTTGTAAGGTCTAGTGTTATGGAAATTCTTACACTCTTGATTCACTCACATTTCAGATCATGCCTCCCTAAAGATTTGATGATCGTAGAAACTCTACAGTAAAATTTGTCCTACTTGAGGAAAATGTGGAGGGAACTCTCTCTATTTATAGGATGCAGACTCGGTCTAGGGTCCCTGCTCTTTACTGTCCTACCCCATGTGGAGTTCCATTAGTCCCTACCAATCTTTCTCAGGCTTCTAGGGCTGGTGACACTCATGCTTAGTCACCATAGGGATATATCTATATTGTGGATTTTTGCCAGTCTATTCATATGCTTACTCAGTTGGTGGCATCCTAGTCTTATTAGTCTGATCATGTTTGTTCTGTTGCTCAGTCTTCTTAGGTTATTTGGGTTGGCCAGTTTATGAGGTTGAATCCCAAACCTTTACGGGCTCTAAGGTTAAGGATGATCCTCAGGGGTTTATTTATGAGATAGAGAAAATTTTTAGGATAATGCAGCTACTAATTCTAAGGGTGTAGAGTTTATTGCATATTAGTTAAAGGATATAGCTTATTAGTGGTATGAGGAGTGCAAATCTATGAGGGGTGGTTATGATAAGCAGGCTATGTGGGATTACTTTTTAGGTGCCTTTCTTGATCAATTATTTCCTCTAGAGTTGAGGAAAGCTACGGTAGAAGAGTTTGTGAACTTAAAGTAGGGGAAGATGAGTATGAACAAGTACGCTCTAGAATTTCAATAGTTGTCCCATAATTCTCTGGAGAATAGTAGTAGAGATGTTAGGTAGTGGGTAAAGAATAAGAATTGGGGAAATTCTTATTCAACAGCTAGTGCTCCTATCCTAAGCCTTTGAGCGATCGTCATTTTTAGACTAGCAATTATCTTAAGTCATAGGGTGTGAATGTCAAGCTAGTAGAGCTCAGTCAGCCCTACCTTATCCTCTTTGTCATTTTTATGGGCAGCTTTATCGTGGTTATTATGAGAAGGGGGGAAATTGTATTTTAATTATTGTTAGCATAGTTATCTATAGATAAATTATCCTATAGATAAGGTTGCCATGAGCTAATAAGGTTTTTATCACCATTTCTTCAGCTCTGGTAACTAAGGGCCCACTTCTGGTACTGACACTGGTCGAAAGCTTCTCCATGCACTTGCTATTCTCTAGGAATCAAAGCCCCCAATATTGTTATGGGTGTGTTACATCACTTCTCTCGTGATATTTATTATTTGCTTGATTTGAGTTATACCCTATCTTATGTGATGCCTTATGTGGGGGTACACTTTGGTTTTGATCCTGATAATATTTTTGACCACTTTTCTATGTCTACCCTGATGGATGATTCTATAGTTGTTAGAAAAATCTATAGGGATTATGTGGTATCAATCTTTCATAGGGAAACATTGGTGGACTTGATAGAGCTTGACATGGTAGATTTTGATGTAATCTTGGGGATGGATTAGCTTCATTCATGTTATGCTTCTTTTGATTGTAGAACCTAAAAGTTCAGTTTCTACTTTCCTAATAAATCAGTATTAGAATGGGAAGGGAGTTCCTTAGTACCAAAAGGGAGGTTTATTTCCTATCTTAGAGCCCGAAAGTTGATTTTCAAGGGGTGTTTGTATCATCTAGTTTGGGTTAAGGATTCTAACTCTGAAACTAGTTCTTTGTAATCTATCCCTATTATTAATGAATTTCCTGAGGTCTTTCCCATTGATCTTCCTAGAATTTCTCCAGATAGGGAAATAGATTTTGGGATAGATCTTCTATCAGATACCCATCCTATTTCTATTCCTTCTTATAAGATGGCTCTAGTTGGACTTAAGGAACTTAATGAGCAGTTGAAGGATCTCTTAAATAAGGATTTCATTCGTCCTAGTATTTCTCTATAGAGTGATTCTATACTTTATATGTGAAAGAAAGATGGGTCTCTTTGGATGTGTATAGACTATCATTAGTTGAATAAGGTTACAGTAAAGAATTAGTATCATCTTTCTAGGATTGATGATATTTTCAATTGACTTCAGGGTGCTAGGTGTTTCTGTAAGATTGATCTCCATTTGGGCTATCATTAGTTGAAAATTAGGGAAGTTGATATTCCTAAGTATGCTTTCCAAACTCGGTATGGTCACTATGAGGTTTTGGTTATGTCATTAAGGTTGACTAATGCTCTAGCTTCTTTTTGGATCTTATGAACCGGGTGTTTAGGTAGGTTTTGGACTTGTTTGTTATAGTCTTCATTGATGAGATTTTGGTGTACTCTAAGATTGAGGAGGATCATGCCAATCACCTTCGAATTTTGTTGCAGACTTTTTAGGACTAAAAATTGTATGTCAAATTTTCTAAATGTGAATTTTTGCTAAGTGTTGTGGCCTTTCTTGAGCATGTTATTTCTGGTGAGGGGATTAAGGTGGATCCTCAAAAAGTTGAGGTAGTTAAGAAATAGCCTATACTCATAACTCTAACCTACATTAGAAGCTTCTTGGGCTTGGATGGGTATTATAGGAGGTTTGTGTAGAGCTTTTATTCTATTGTAGCTCTGTTAACAAGGTTGACTCAAAAAAAAGGTTATGTTTTTGTAGTCCGATGCTTGTAAGGGTATTTTTGAGAAGTTGAATGATAAGTTGACTCCTGCGCCAGTTTTGACCCTACTCGAGGGTACTGATGGGTTTGTTAGATATTATGATGTATCCCTTGTGGATCTGGGTTTTGTTTTGATGTAGTATGGTAAGTTTGTAGCCTATGCTTCCAGGCAACTTAAAGTTTATGAGAGGAATTATTTGACTCATGACCTAGAGTTAGCGGTTGTGGTTTATGCATTGAAAATTTGGTATCGTTATTTGTATGGACTACATGTGGATATTTATTCAAATCATAAGAGCTTGCATCATGTGTTTACGCGGACAAAATTAAATCTCAAGCAGATGTAGTGGTTCAAATAGCTTAAGGATTATGACATGAGTTTGCACTACTATCCAGGTAAAGCTAATATTGTTGTTGATACTCTTAGCAGGTTGCCCAAGGGGAGCTTATCTCATATGGATAAAGACAAAAGAGGGTTGGTAAAAGATATTTATAGGTTTGCTAACTTGGGAGTTTATCTTTTGGACTCTGAGAATGGAGGAGTGATTGTTCATGAAGTGGATAAATCATCTCTTGATGTTGAGGTAAAGGAGAAGTATTTTTTTAGATCATATACTTATGATACAAATTAAGGATAATGTGGGTCAGCAAAAGGTTATGGCTTTTAAAATTGGGGAGATGTCGTCTTGATGTATCAAGGAAGGTTGTGTGTTCCTGATGTTGATGGACTATGAAAAAGAATTTTGACTGAGGCTCATGAGTCCAGGTATACAATTCATCGAGGCTCAACTAAGATATACCATGACTTAAAGGAAATGTACTAATGGAATAATATAAAGAGTGATATGGAAAGTTTCGTGGCGAAATATATGGTTTGTCAACAAGTCAAGGTTGAATGCTTAAGGCCTAGCGGCATATCTCAAGATATAGAGTTGCCCATGTGGAAGTGGGAGATGGTAAATATAGATTTCATCATGGGTCTTCCACGGTCTCACAATCGGTATTGACTCTATTTGGTTCGTTGTGGATAGAATGACTAAGTCTACTCACTTTTTATCTTTGAGGACTAACTACTCCAGAGAGGATTATGCTAAGTTATTCATTCAGGAGACAGTTAAGTTGCATGAAGTGCATGTGTCTATCATTTTAGATTGAGGTATACAGTTTTCATCTCACTTCTGCCATTCATGTCAGAAAGGTTTGTGTACTCAGGTGAACCTTAACACAGTTTTCCACTCTTAACTGAATGACAGGCTAAAAAACTATTTACACTTTAGAGGATATGCTAAGGTCCTGTGTGATTGATTTTAAAAGTAGTTGGATTGACTATTTGCCTCTTATTGAGTTTGTGTACAACAACAGTTATCATTCTAGTATTTAGATGGGTCCTTTTGAGTCTCTTTATGGTAGGAGGTGTAGGTCTCAAGTTGAATGGTTTGAGGTTGATGAGACAAGGTCATTTGATCCTGACTTGGTTCACCATACCATAGAGAAGGTGAAGGTAATTAGAGAAAGAATTAAGACTACTCAAAGTTGCCAAAAGTCTTATGCGGATGTGAGGCGGAGAAAGTTAGAGTTTAAAGTAAGTGATTGGGTATTCTTGAAGTTATCTCCTATGAAAGGATTCATGAGGTTTGGGAAGAAGGGGACCATTATGTTAGACCGTACCAGATTGTAAGAAGAGTTGGGAACATGGAGTATAGTTAGATTTTCTATCAAGTTTTGCTTCTATTCATCCTGTTTTCCATGTCTCTATGCTGAAAATTTTATGGGTGACCCTTCGTTGATATAGCCTACTGAGGATGTCGGTGTTACAGACTCTTTGTCTTATGAATAAGTATTGGTTAAAATATTGGATAGGCAAGTTCGTAGATTAAGGACGAAGGATGTAGGTTCGGTGAAGGTCCTTTGGAGAAATCAAAGGTGGAATAAGTTACATAGGAAGTTAAGGAAGATATGAAGGCCAAACACCCATTCTTGTTCCCCGAGTTGTATAAAAGTGCTTAAGAAATGATTTTTGTTTTCCTCGTCACTTTCTGAGTTTGTCATTTGATTCTAGTATACTCTTAATATTCTCGTACTAAAAGTGTCCTAATTCATCATTCGGGGACAAATGATCCTAAGGGGAAGATAATGTGTGACCCTGTAAAACTTTGATGATTTTATTTTTAACCCTCCTGCATGTGTAATGTATATTTATGACTTAAATTATGCTTAGAGGTGTAAAAAGAGTAATCTGAGAAAGTTATGGAATTTTCAAAAGGGGTTGGAGGTTATTTTGGGACCCCAAGGTAGTGAGGATCCGTGATATTAGCATGG
>JAPEIP010000010.1:180444638-180465050 GCA_026120095.1 Capsicum chinense
CTTTAATTTTGCATTATAACATTTATTTACTCATTATACATGTGTTTTAAATTGATGCATTTGAAATTAGGTTGAGGGATTTTGATTGTTATCACTTGAATTACTTTTTTCATATTTTAAGTTGATGATTGATCCTTTAAATTTATGGTTTTTGGACTAAATGGGTACATTGTAATGGTAATTTGAATGGGAAATATGGGTTTTCCTAAATTGATGACTTTTTGGCTTAGTAATGACATTAACCCCAACCCACTTTATGAATTTTGGTTTTGAACTTGGTTAATTACATAATTTAATTTATGTATGAACCCAATTGCATGGCATTAATGGATAATTAGTTAAAACAGATTTAAAAGGCCCTTCGTGGCCATAGTTTGGATTTTAAAATGGGACTTGAGAGTTTAATGGTTAGATTGGATTGGCATGATTATATGAGCTTACAAGCATAATTAGTATGACAATACCAAGTGGTAAATGCCTTATTATAAGACTCCTAGGTTAATGATTGGGTTTATGTGCAAATAATTTTACTTTGGGCTTAAAGAGAAATTGTGTAGCTTATCGTGAAGGTGTAGTCCTAGGGCGACTAACACTGGAAACCACATTAGCTAGCGTAGGGTTCAATATGATTGTGTGCTTGGTTCACATGTTAGATTTTGGAATGGCCAGAGCCTTGGTGTCTTTAGCCCTTCCTTTGAATTCCTCGGTTTGTGAGGCTAACACATAATGAGGCTCTTTCAGTAGGGGAGTTGAACCCATATATCCTGTGGATGCCTTTAGTATGGAGTGATCTATACAATTTAGGTTAATGGTTTAAACTCTCATGTCCATGACCCTTTACGCTATCCAGCATTTTATATATATATATATATATGAATGTTATCCATGTGTTTTTGAATGATTTTGGACATGGAATTATTTTATCACTTTCCCTTAGTTATATGCTAGTGCTTACCCTATTGATCATCCATTTACGCTATATCATTTCATGATGTAGGGTCCGAAGGATGCTCTATTGATCCTATGCAGTGTTAGGTGGTTTGGTACATCTATTAAGTTATTGTAAAGTCGTACCCCTCCATCTTTTTGAAGGCCTTGAAAGTTTACTAGTTTTGTTATTCTCTTAGTATTTTATTTTGGATTTTCTTAGTCATTATTGGGGGCATGTCCTGACTTAGGTTATATTCTGGTTTAGAGACTTTTATAGACAAGTGTGGGTTGGGTGGCTATTTTGATCTAGATTTATCTTTGATTTATCTATTGTTCCTTTTACTATTCATTTAGTTTTCATTATGTTATTTTATTATATTCTAGATGTTAGGCTAAGGGGTTGGTCTCTGGACCACGGGGATCTTAAGATACCTGTTATAACTAGGCCCTGGTTGGGGTCATGACAGCTTGGTATCAGAGCACAATTTAGGGTCTTTGGGTATCCACAAAGTCGTATTGTGTAGAGTTTTTTTTATGGGTGTATAGTGTGCCACACTTATAAAGGGGAGGCTACAAGGCATTTAGGAATGTTTCCCTTTCTTGTATTCTATTTTCAAGTTGTAAGGTCTAGTGTTATGGAAATTCTTACACTCTTGATTCACTCACATTTCAGATCATGCCTCCCTAAAGATTTGATGATCGTAGAAACTCTACAGTAAAATTTGTCCTACTTGAGGAAAATGTGGAGGGAACTCTCTCTATTTATAGGATGCAGACTCGGTCTAGGGTCCCTGCTCTTTACTGTCCTACCCCATGTGGAGTTCCATTAGTCCCTACCAATCTTTCTCAGGCTTCTAGGGCTGGTGACACTCATGCTTAGTCACCATAGGGATATATCTATATTGTGGATTTTTGCCAGTCTATTCATATGCTTACTCAGTTGGTGGCATCCTAGTCTTATTAGTCTGATCATGTTTGTTCTGTTGCTCAGTCTTCTTAGGTTATTTGGGTTGGCCAGTTTATGAGGTTGAATCCCAAACCTTTACGGGCTCTAAGGTTAAGGATGATCCTCAGGGGTTTATTTATGAGATAGAGAAAATTTTTAGGATAATGCAGCTACTAATTCTAAGGGTGTAGAGTTTATTGCATATTAGTTAAAGGATATAGCTTATTAGTGGTATGAGGAGTGCAAATCTATGAGGGGTGGTTATGATAAGCAGGCTATGTGGGATTACTTTTTAGGTGCCTTTCTTGATCAATTATTTCCTCTAGAGTTGAGGAAAGCTACGGTAGAAGAGTTTGTGAACTTAAAGTAGGGGAAGATGAGTATGAACAAGTACGCTCTAGAATTTCAATAGTTGTCCCATAATTCTCTGGAGAATAGTAGTAGAGATGTTAGGTAGTGGGTAAAGAATAAGAATTGGGGAAATTCTTATTCAACAGCTAGTGCTCCTATCCTAAGCCTTTGAGCGATCGTCATTTTTAGACTAGCAATTATCTTAAGTCATAGGGTGTGAATGTCAAGCTAGTAGAGCTCAGTCAGCCCTACCTTATCCTCTTTGTCATTTTTATGGGCAGCTTTATCGTGGTTATTATGAGAAGGGGGGAAATTGTATTTTAATTATTGTTAGCATAGTTATCTATAGATAAATTATCCTATAGATAAGGTTGCCATGAGCTAATAAGGTTTTTATCACCATTTCTTCAGCTCTGGTAACTAAGGGCCCACTTCTGGTACTGACACTGGTCGAAAGCTTCTCCATGCACTTGCTATTCTCTAGGAATCAAAGCCCCCAATATTGTTATGGGTGTGTTACATCACTTCTCTCGTGATATTTATTATTTGCTTGATTTGAGTTATACCCTATCTTATGTGATGCCTTATGTGGGGGTACACTTTGGTTTTGATCCTGATAATATTTTTGACCACTTTTCTATGTCTACCCTGATGGATGATTCTATAGTTGTTAGAAAAATCTATAGGGATTATGTGGTATCAATCTTTCATAGGGAAACATTGGTGGACTTGATAGAGCTTGACATGGTAGATTTTGATGTAATCTTGGGGATGGATTAGCTTCATTCATGTTATGCTTCTTTTGATTGTAGAACCTAAAAGTTCAGTTTCTACTTTCCTAATAAATCAGTATTAGAATGGGAAGGGAGTTCCTTAGTACCAAAAGGGAGGTTTATTTCCTATCTTAGAGCCCGAAAGTTGATTTTCAAGGGGTGTTTGTATCATCTAGTTTGGGTTAAGGATTCTAACTCTGAAACTAGTTCTTTGTAATCTATCCCTATTATTAATGAATTTCCTGAGGTCTTTCCCATTGATCTTCCTAGAATTTCTCCAGATAGGGAAATAGATTTTGGGATAGATCTTCTATCAGATACCCATCCTATTTCTATTCCTTCTTATAAGATGGCTCTAGTTGGACTTAAGGAACTTAATGAGCAGTTGAAGGATCTCTTAAATAAGGATTTCATTCGTCCTAGTATTTCTCTATAGAGTGATTCTATACTTTATATGTGAAAGAAAGATGGGTCTCTTTGGATGTGTATAGACTATCATTAGTTGAATAAGGTTACAGTAAAGAATTAGTATCATCTTTCTAGGATTGATGATATTTTCAATTGACTTCAGGGTGCTAGGTGTTTCTGTAAGATTGATCTCCATTTGGGCTATCATTAGTTGAAAATTAGGGAAGTTGATATTCCTAAGTATGCTTTCCAAACTCGGTATGGTCACTATGAGGTTTTGGTTATGTCATTAAGGTTGACTAATGCTCTAGCTTCTTTTTGGATCTTATGAACCGGGTGTTTAGGTAGGTTTTGGACTTGTTTGTTATAGTCTTCATTGATGAGATTTTGGTGTACTCTAAGATTGAGGAGGATCATGCCAATCACCTTCGAATTTTGTTGCAGACTTTTTAGGACTAAAAATTGTATGTCAAATTTTCTAAATGTGAATTTTTGCTAAGTGTTGTGGCCTTTCTTGAGCATGTTATTTCTGGTGAGGGGATTAAGGTGGATCCTCAAAAAGTTGAGGTAGTTAAGAAATAGCCTATACTCATAACTCTAACCTACATTAGAAGCTTCTTGGGCTTGGATGGGTATTATAGGAGGTTTGTGTAGAGCTTTTATTCTATTGTAGCTCTGTTAACAAGGTTGACTCAAAAAAAAGGTTATGTTTTTGTAGTCCGATGCTTGTAAGGGTATTTTTGAGAAGTTGAATGATAAGTTGACTCCTGCGCCAGTTTTGACCCTACTCGAGGGTACTGATGGGTTTGTTAGATATTATGATGTATCCCTTGTGGATCTGGGTTTTGTTTTGATGTAGTATGGTAAGTTTGTAGCCTATGCTTCCAGGCAACTTAAAGTTTATGAGAGGAATTATTTGACTCATGACCTAGAGTTAGCGGTTGTGGTTTATGCATTGAAAATTTGGTATCGTTATTTGTATGGACTACATGTGGATATTTATTCAAATCATAAGAGCTTGCATCATGTGTTTACGCGGACAAAATTAAATCTCAAGCAGATGTAGTGGTTCAAATAGCTTAAGGATTATGACATGAGTTTGCACTACTATCCAGGTAAAGCTAATATTGTTGTTGATACTCTTAGCAGGTTGCCCAAGGGGAGCTTATCTCATATGGATAAAGACAAAAGAGGGTTGGTAAAAGATATTTATAGGTTTGCTAACTTGGGAGTTTATCTTTTGGACTCTGAGAATGGAGGAGTGATTGTTCATGAAGTGGATAAATCATCTCTTGATGTTGAGGTAAAGGAGAAGTATTTTTTTAGATCATATACTTATGATACAAATTAAGGATAATGTGGGTCAGCAAAAGGTTATGGCTTTTAAAATTGGGGAGATGTCGTCTTGATGTATCAAGGAAGGTTGTGTGTTCCTGATGTTGATGGACTATGAAAAAGAATTTTGACTGAGGCTCATGAGTCCAGGTATACAATTCATCGAGGCTCAACTAAGATATACCATGACTTAAAGGAAATGTACTAATGGAATAATATAAAGAGTGATATGGAAAGTTTCGTGGCGAAATATATGGTTTGTCAACAAGTCAAGGTTGAATGCTTAAGGCCTAGCGGCATATCTCAAGATATAGAGTTGCCCATGTGGAAGTGGGAGATGGTAAATATAGATTTCATCATGGGTCTTCCACGGTCTCACAATCGGTATTGACTCTATTTGGTTCGTTGTGGATAGAATGACTAAGTCTACTCACTTTTTATCTTTGAGGACTAACTACTCCAGAGAGGATTATGCTAAGTTATTCATTCAGGAGACAGTTAAGTTGCATGAAGTGCATGTGTCTATCATTTTAGATTGAGGTATACAGTTTTCATCTCACTTCTGCCATTCATGTCAGAAAGGTTTGTGTACTCAGGTGAACCTTAACACAGTTTTCCACTCTTAACTGAATGACAGGCTAAAAAACTATTTACACTTTAGAGGATATGCTAAGGTCCTGTGTGATTGATTTTAAAAGTAGTTGGATTGACTATTTGCCTCTTATTGAGTTTGTGTACAACAACAGTTATCATTCTAGTATTTAGATGGGTCCTTTTGAGTCTCTTTATGGTAGGAGGTGTAGGTCTCAAGTTGAATGGTTTGAGGTTGATGAGACAAGGTCATTTGATCCTGACTTGGTTCACCATACCATAGAGAAGGTGAAGGTAATTAGAGAAAGAATTAAGACTACTCAAAGTTGCCAAAAGTCTTATGCGGATGTGAGGCGGAGAAAGTTAGAGTTTAAAGTAAGTGATTGGGTATTCTTGAAGTTATCTCCTATGAAAGGATTCATGAGGTTTGGGAAGAAGGGGACCATTATGTTAGACCGTACCAGATTGTAAGAAGAGTTGGGAACATGGAGTATAGTTAGATTTTCTATCAAGTTTTGCTTCTATTCATCCTGTTTTCCATGTCTCTATGCTGAAAATTTTATGGGTGACCCTTCGTTGATATAGCCTACTGAGGATGTCGGTGTTACAGACTCTTTGTCTTATGAATAAGTATTGGTTAAAATATTGGATAGGCAAGTTCGTAGATTAAGGACGAAGGATGTAGGTTCGGTGAAGGTCCTTTGGAGAAATCAAAGGTGGAATAAGTTACATAGGAAGTTAAGGAAGATATGAAGGCCAAACACCCATTCTTGTTCCCCGAGTTGTATAAAAGTGCTTAAGAAATGATTTTTGTTTTCCTCGTCACTTTCTGAGTTTGTCATTTGATTCTAGTATACTCTTAATATTCTCGTACTAAAAGTGTCCTAATTCATCATTCGGGGACAAATGATCCTAAGGGGAAGATAATGTGTGACCCTGTAAAACTTTGATGATTTTATTTTTAACCCTCCTGCATGTGTAATGTATATTTATGACTTAAATTATGCTTAGAGGTGTAAAAAGAGTAATCTGAGAAAGTTATGGAATTTTCAAAAGGGGTTGGAGGTTATTTTGGGACCCCAAGGTAGTGAGGATCCGTGATATTAGCATGGCATGGAGGTTAGCCTCTACGATATTAGCATGGCATGGAGGCTACCCTCTGCGATAACAGCATGCAATTCTGACATTTTAATTTCATCTAGTGTCTGTTTTTTCACTTAGGGTCGGGACTTTTGGTATTTTTACCCCTTGTATGACCTTAAAATATAAAATAACCTCATTCCCTTTAGTTTTCAAAGATCAAATTATTCTCTTACTCTCTCAAACTCAAAATCCAAGAACACTCAAGGGTTTTTAGTGAATTCATTATTTGGGCTCCAAACTTCGAATTATTTTCAACTCCTTGTCTATTTTAGGCATGTATCTCATTACCTAACTTTAATTTTACATTCTGGAATTTATATACTCATTATCCATGTGTTTTAAACTGATGGGTTTAAAATTGGGTTGAGTGGTTTTGATTAGTATCACTTGAATTACTTTTCCCATGTTGTAGATTGATGATTTATGTTTTAAGTTTATGGTTTTTGGACTAAATCGGTGCATTGTTATGGGAATTGGAATGGGAAACATGGGTTTCCCAAAATTGATGACTTTTTAGCTTAATAAGGGCATTAACCCCAACCCACTTTGTGAAATTCATTTTTGAACATGGATAATTGCATAATTCAACTTATTTATAACCCCAAGTGTATTGCATAAATGGATAATTGGTTAAAATGGATTGAAAGGCCCTTGGTGTCCATGGTTCAGATTTTAAAATAGGACTTAGGAGTGTAATAGTTACATGGATTGGTTTGGCATGATTCTATGATCTTGCAAGCATAATTGGTATGATGATTCCAAATGGTAAATGCCTTAATATAAGACTCCTGGGTTAATAGTTGGGTTTATGTACAATTTTTTTTAATCTGGGCTTAAAGGGGAATTGTGTAGCTCACAGTGAAGGTGTAGTCCCAAGGGGCTACCACTGGACACCACGTTTGTCGGCGTGGGGGTCTATATAAACATATGCTTGGTTCACACATTATATTTTGGAATAGATAGAGCCTTGGTGACTTTAGCCCTTTTTTTTGGTTCCTCGATTTGTGCGGCTAATACACACTAAGCCCTTTCAGCAGGGGACGATAAACCCATATAGCCCATGGTGCCTTCAGAACAGAGCAAGCTATATAGTTCAGGTTAATTACTTAAACTCTTGTGTTCATGACCCTTTACCCTATTACAACATCCTATATATGTATATATGAATGTTGTACGTGTGGTTTTAACTAATTTTGGACATAGTATTATTTTATAACTTTCCTTGCGTTATATTCTAGTGCTTATCCCATTGATCATCCGTGAACACTACATTATTTTTTATGTAGGGTCTGAAGGGTGTTCTATTGCTCCTGTCCTGCATTAGGTGGTTCGGTACATCTGTTGAGTTGCTATGAAGTGGTAAGCCTCCATCTTTGAGAAGGTTCTATTATTTCACCGGTTTCTTTATTCTCGTATTATTTCATTTTGGATTCTTTTGGTCATAGTCGGGGGCATGTCCCGACTTAGTTGATATTCTGATTTTAGAGGATTTTGTGGACAAGTGTGGGTTAGATGGTTATTTTGAATCTTATAATTTATATTTGATTTATCAATTCTTCCTATTCTATTAGTTTGGCTTTCACTGTAGTATCTTATTGTGTTCTGGATGTTAGTCTAAAGAGGTGATCTCTAGCCCATGGTGGGCTTGAGATACTCATCACGACCAGGCCCTAGTTCAGGTCATGACAGAGAACCTTCATGAGCACCCTAGGGCCACCTCTACAACCATGTACACCACTTAACTGGGGGGAGAACTTCCCAAAATGGTGGAATACTCTGAGCTAAAGGAACACCATCACTCCACGACTAGGGTACTCTCTCGAGAAATGGACAAAATCCCTACAACCATAACATTCCCCAGGTGTTGTACTGAAACCCAAAGATCTGACAGACTTAGAATAACCACCATGACTAGAATAACCAGAAGATGAATCCTTAGAAGGCTGACCACTACTCTGGCCGGAAAGATCATTGAAACTAGACTTACCTTCATCAGTGATCTGAAGTGCAACCTAAAAAGGCCAACTAAACTAACCCTGATGTTGATACGGCTAATGCGGATAGTACCTAACCTAAGAATGACTACTTTTGAACTTTGAGCCATTATGACTCCTACTGAAACTACCCTGATATAGTGGCCTCTTATCATTGCCCCCATGGTCCTTGCGATGTATCTCCTTCATAACCTAACCATGATCAGAAACCTCAGCAAAAGATCTACCTGCAGCAACCAAATGTTGTGTAGACATTTGAAGTGGAAGTCTCAATTCCCTAACAAAGTAATAAACCCTTTCATACTCAGCAGTCAGAATAGAAGTAGCATGTTAATACAACTCATGAAATGGAGCCTCATACTCCACAATAGTCATGGATCCCTACTCCAACCTCGATAACTAGTCCCTCAAATAATCTCTAAGAATGTATGGCATATACTTCTCTAAAAAGATCTCAAAGAACTGATTTCATGTCAACTAGGAGATCCAGTTAGACAGAATCAAAATGACCTCTCCAGCAATGTCGAGCCGCCATCCAACCGAAAGGTAGTGTAATCCATAATACGAGTATCAGCCAGGCCCAACTTACGGTGCCTATCCTTACAAGAAACTAATAACTCATATGTATCCTCACCTGGTGCATCGGAGCCAATCTCAAAAATCTACCCAATATCTTTTTCTCCTCAACAGACATAGCAGGCTGGGAAACTATCGGCTGAGTAACCACCAATGCAAGAGGGACCTCAACTCTAGTGTAGATGTTCCCCTAACTCAATACCACTCTTATCTACAGACTTTCCACCATCAGACGATGCATCACCAACCAATCCCAAAAGCTAAACCAATGCATTCCTAATTACTAAAGAAGAAATAAACCGAGGTGGAACTTGAGCTGGTCTCTAGCCCATTGTTGACTAGGGTAGAAGAATCTCTGGTTTGAGAGCAAGACTAGGGTATTGGGAAATCCCCCTATCTTACCCAATCTGGGAATACATCCCTAGGTTATCCATGACCTCTAGGTCATCCACGAACAGCGACAAAATCCTTAGGCTCAATCTCGAGATACTCATCTGGTATAACGTTAGCACATGTCCTAGCAATCTATGAAAGAGTGAAATTAAAGGAATCCTTTACAAACCAACTCAAACTATTAGAATGAAATAAGTTAAAGAAGTGAAAAGCTCATAATAATGTCCTATAGGCTCCCAAATATAAGAAACGAATGTCATCGTTCTAATCTGCGAGACTCTAATCGATACTTGCTCTTGTACCAATAATACTGGTGGATACTAGTCTCTAATACCAATTTATTATGATCCAATTTATGATTTATGATGGCACCTACTTTATCCCACCAGTAGCTAAGCCAAACCATAGCTCGTAGCTATAAGCAATGGGCAAATTTGGTGGAAAATGGACTAAAAGGCCAAAAATCAACAATTTAAGACTTCTAATAACAATACAGCATAATGACAGTCTAAATATAGATAAAACATCAAAAACCACCCCATGACCTAGAAGCATCGGTAAAAGAGCTACTACAAAAGGAACAAAAGTGCTGAAATAGTCAAATATAATCTATCTCGGATATTAAAAGACTACACATAGATAATAGAAGAAAAAAGGAAAAACTCTGACTCTAAGAGCTTACCTTATCTCTGAAATTAACTCAGCATGATTGTCACATCAGTGGCATCTTCTAATACTCGGATCTACACCAAAAAGGTACAAAAGTGTAGTATGAGTACCAAAACTATGGTTACTCATTAGGCATCATCAATCGACTAAGTTAAATTACGATATCAATCTGATAAAGATGCAAGATAAATAAACTAAGTCAAGGTAAAAGGATAAACCTGAAAATAAGCTCCAACACTGTAAATAAATAACTGAAATAGACATAATATGAAAGAAAGCATAATTAATACTACAAGACTGGACACGATAAGTTAGTAAGTGCAAAAGAGTAAATAAACTAATGCAGGCCCTCATAAGGTCTGAGAGTGAAATCAAAGAAAGTAAATAATCAAAGATCTATGACTTTACCGAATATCAACTATAACCATAAAACCATCCATACCATATCATATCATAAATAAACTCTCAACGCCGGACTCAAACCAAAACTCAATTGCATCATCACCATATCATCATTTGTAGGACTTGAACTGAAACTCATGTCATTAGTATCATCATTAATAGCTAGACTTGAACCAGAACTCCTATCATAAATATCATCATCAGTTTCCATAATTAAATTGGAACTTAATATCAATAAACCACTGAGTTTTCCCAAGAATTAGCACCAACTCCCAAATACCAAACTAGCATGAATATCATGTCTCTAAACTCCTCAAAGTTCAAAATAAGCATTTTAAATTAGTATAACAAATGTACAGAAGTTTACAAGAGATAACATGTATCTTGGTCTAAGGTTGGCCTGAGGGGCCCACTTCTAATCCCCAAAATCCATTCTAAGTCAAATTCTATCCTATACTAGGCTAAGGTATATAAATTCACTTCTAGATTCTAAGTAAGACACAATCAGTTCTAAGATAGAAATTATACCTAAATCATGAGAAACTAAGTCAATTATGCCTAATTTATAGTTCTTAGATAGCCTACACTATTGAAATAATCCAAATATTATCAATCTTACTCTCAATGCCTAAATATCATCCCATATCTAGAACAATATCATAGTTATACTATGAATTAGCTCAATATATAAGAAAGGTAAACCTAAACTACTTAGTGCCCAAAAAAACTCAAAGAATTCGTTAAACTTATGATTTCCCTTTTTGATAAGCCTCTGTAAGGTGCCACGCTATCAAAATCACAAACTACTCTTCAAAATGAGAATAATGATACTCATATTTCACTATTTTTCTTTGGGTCCAAAATTACATAAAAATCCTATGTGGGGCCTATTTGCAGAATCATGCTATCTAAACCAACACAACATACCTCTATACTCAAGGAACATTTATCCTAAAAATTGAGTAAATTTGGAGCTCTAATAGTGCTACAATTAACCCACCTATTCTAAGGATATAGGAAAAAGATATAGGATTTAACAATGAAATTAATGGAAGCTTACAATGAATTTAGAGAAGAAATTCAGAATTTAAGTCCACAAAAGCTCCAAAATCACCCACCAATGATTCTTCTAAGTTCTCACACTTTTTAGGGGTCTATATTCTTGAAAATGGGTGAAAATATGTGAAATTACGCTATGTGGGAAATTTATAGCATTCCTAGGTACATGAGTTTCGCTTAAGTGGACACTGGGATGCTTAAACGGTCACAGCTTAAGTGACCTAATGTTGTTTAGCAATATCTGATGTTTGCATAGGTACTGCTTAATCGACTATCGCTTAAGCAGTAAGGGTATCGCTTAAGTGAAACCTTGCTAGGCTAACTTAACCACTTAAGTGATTGGTTGGGCACTTTAGCAGGCCTCCGCTGAAGCAACCCAAATACGCACTTAAGCGGTGTACCGCTTAGTACACCAGTTAAAGGTAAAAAATTATTTCAAGTCTTCACCAACCCAATTAATTTAAAATCTAGTATATGCAAATGAACTATGCAACCCTATTAAATTTAATGTTTTGGACTTAGTGAGGCAATTAAAATTTCTATCTGAGGTTGTTATGATAAAAAGTGGGTTCCGAACCCATGCGTCATTTTTCTTAACTTACAACCAATAGCCCAAAACATGTATAGGAGCCTCAAAACCCAAATCTAGTGTCCACCAAACCTAAAATCAATGTTTTGGAGCTGGTGGAACTGTCGGGATTGGTATACGAGGTTGTTTGACTGAAGTTTGTATCGGTTGGCCAATATGAACTAGCAAATATTTCAAAACAGAAAAGTGGCTCTAAAAAACTTGCCCAGTAACCGATCTTGTAGTTCTAGCAAGTCATAAATGACTAGGGGCAGCTATAGAAAAGATCTAAGTAGTGACAATGAGCAGGGATATAGAAAATGACCTAGAGGATCATTACATATTCTTCTCTTATTAATATATAGATTATTATTTTAATAACTTGGTAGCAGTTGGAGGCTTCTCAAAAAAAAAGGCCGTAGTATAATTGATCAAAAGTGTGTCATACAACCTCAAGGTAAGTTACTATTTTCCTTCTTTTAGGCTTAACTTGATTGAGGTATATATATCATAAAGTGATTATTTGTGGCAGGACATTATAGTGTAGTGGTGGGTATTATGGTAACCATGGTACTTTCTCTTACTTAGTTGCCTTAGAGTAGGATTTTATTTTCAGACCCTAGTTTAGGTAGTTTCTTATCGATTTAAACATAGTCTAGCATATATGGTATTGTTAGGCCTACTATTGAAATCCTTATCCTAGGTTTATGCATATTGATAGTTTTAGTTTGTCATGGTGGTATTGATCCTTTAGGTATGTTTCCTTTAGGTAGTGTGATTTTAGGGGCCTATGGGTAAGGGATATAATTGGATGAGGTCCTGCATTAATAATATTTCCCTTTATGGTGTGATTTCATTGGTTTATTATAGTACTGGCTATTCTGGTTGGGTATCGGTTGATAGGCTAGTTTCTACTTTTATTTACGCATAGTTGCTCTTGCATATTCATAGATGTGGATAATTTTGGTTAAAAACACTATCTTCAGTTGTAAAAAAGAACTTGTTGAGGTTTTACTTAGACTTGATTTTAAAGAAGGGAAGAAATGGACTATGTTAGCCCTGGTTTGAGTTCGGATATACCTATGATTACTTCTTGTGAATTAAGGAAAGTGATTTGAATATGGTTTTTAATTAAAATGCTTATTATAATAATAATTTTTTTCAGGAAATTCCAATTAAAAATAATTAAGTAGTAAAGTGTTCTCCTGTTGACTAAGAATCAAATAGGTGCCTACAACAATCTCCAAATTTAGATTTTGACAATACCTATTTGAAGTCTTACCCCAGACACATCTAGAGTCACATCTCTAACTAATTGATAAATATGACGGTAAATTTCTTTCAAAATTTTATTTTTCAATTGTACTATTCAGTGATTTATGAAATGAATGAGTATACATGTTTGCTCAATAAATTAAATACAAAGGCATAAGATATAGATATAATGTATTTTCCCAACTCAAGAACATATGCTACAAGGCTGAAATTCAAAGAATATCCTCAATCTAATTTGATGTCACACTCTTTATTAGCTCATTAATTTTCATGTCATGTTCATCTTGAAAAATTATCCGTCATTTGTAAAAACACATGAAACAGCTAAAATACACCATATGCAACAATTTTCTTGAAAACTCAGGTCATACATTGGCAAAAAACCTATCTCAAGTATCAGGATATCAAATAATCATAATAATTACTTCAATCCTATATTGTTTTTAAAATTAGAGCATGTTGTAGTTCTGATAACATACCACAGTGCCCAATCGTAAGCCTCTAATTTTCACCCATTATTCTTTTTCTTTCAAATGGGATCAAAATACTTTTAGTATATTAAAAATATGCTCTATATGTGAATACAAGTCCATTAATACCTATATTCTTCTATAAAAGTTATAATCAATCTTGGATCAAAAAGTCTACTCTCAAAATCCTGCAACAAAATTAAAAGATTATTTTAAAACCGCTCTATCCATAAGATAAGGAACTCAAATATGAAATTTTATAAAAAGGAAAGATTAAATTGGACCTCAAGCCACTACTTTTTACTATCTTAATATAAGTTTTAGAGAAAAAGTCTCAATATACATTTCAAATATGCAATTAATCGATGAAATAAATAGGAAATCACTAGAAAATTATTAAAATGAAGGTTAGAAACTTTTTCTCAAGAAGAATCTTTGGAAACTCATCAAAAATTATGTTAATCTGAGCTTAAAACTCCTAAAATTGGAAAATGACGCATAAGTTCGAAATCTGAAATTTTAAATCTAGTCCCAACTATTGTTCTATGCGAACGCAATAACCTATCATGAACACAACGCTACCCGACCCAACTGGCTACTATCGTGGATCCCTCTTGATTTTGCAAAGAAGGAACTCGAACCTACCCCAAAAAACCTCTTTGCTAACATGATAGGGTGTTTTGATCGCAGAGCACAAGTTTGTCATTCATCACGAATACTATACAACCTTCGTGGATATGAAAAAGGTGCATCGGGGACTAAATAATGGAAACCAATCATAGCCTAAAGCTCAAAATGGATTGATGAAACTCATTCAGATCTCCTAAACACAGAAAAATAGTGCAAAATGGTTGTAAAATATATTCCGACCTATTGGAAGTGCAGAAATATTATTTCGACATCATTTATATTAAATGTTGATAGACATTAAACCAAACATAAAATAAACCCTAAAATTTAAACTAAATGACCAAAATACCAAGAGATCCTCAAGAACTGAATCAACCCTTCAACTAGGTCAAAAATCACCCTCCAAATTCAATGGAGCTGTCAAAACTTGAGTTTGACCATTTTCACTACAAATGTTGACTTTAGTTAAACTTCTTAAGTTCCTGTAATGCCCCAAATCTGGTACCCAAAATGCTACACGGTGATCATGACTTTGAAGGACCACAAGCTAATCCATGACTGATATTTGTACCTGTACACTGCATAATATACTAAATAAATGTAGAAATAAAGAATGAAAGGCCATAAGATTCAAATCTGATAAAATATAACATCTGGTGGGGTATGAAATACCTAAAACAACTGAGATAACTGACTAAACATAATTGGCTAAAAATCCTCTAAAACATAATTGTATGATAAGGAGTTGATGGGACATGTCCCCAACTAACTCTGCCGACTGAAATAACTAAGTACTGTAATAATAAAGTAACAAATCATATCATCCTCGAAGGATAAGGACTCACTGCTGACTGACTGCTGATATCTAGAATCTACTGATGGTCTGGAAGTAATGTCTCTTAACCTATGGTGTAAGACACCATAGCGCAAATGCATCAGTACTTTGAATGTACCGGTATGCATGTGAGGTAGGCTGAATGTCTGGGGTTCACATGCATGAATAATACTGGCTAACTGACAAGTATAAACGTTAGAATATATGTATGAATATATATTACTATAGCTAAGACCATGATAACTTGAATTTACTGATAACTAACATGACTGGTAGCTGAGTTCTGATGACTAATATGACTGATAACATGAGTGACTATATCTGACAGTCCCAAATTCTGAAGGACTATCTGAGTTCTTTTACTGAGACTGTGGGAAGTAGTTATCTAACCGACATGACCTAAATGCGCTATAATAGCTGAGCTGGGGTCTAATATATTCCCTGATTAGAAGGGTGTCAATACAGCACCACTGGTGGAGACAAGTTGTGGGTAACCCTCATCTGCAGTGTCCCCAAAAAAGAATGGTGGGGCCCTCATCTGACAGTGCTTATCCACCTCATCAACCCTCATCTGGAAGTGTTGATGTATCAACCTATACTAGCTACATAGTTCTGAAATGTAAGCATGACTTCTAAGAATCACACCCTCATCTTACAGTGTGTGTTCCCATCCTTGGGTTCACACGGTGCTTATTCCTAATCCCATCTAAATAGACTCTGAACATGATTAACTGGACTGAACTGACTGGGTTCATAAAGTTTTGTTGACTGACGGAATACTACTGAGATAATTGAGTTACTGACTTTCCTGAGTCACATGACTGACTGAATTCTACTGAACATGGCTTGACTGAGAGTGTCGTGAAAATATGACACTAGCTCTAGGCACACAGCTATATTTTTCAAGTACAAGTACCCCCAAGACTCGATAGAAGGAAACTAACATATCATGATAATTCTTGATCATAGGAATAAAGTCAACAATTCATAGTGCCATAAGTTGGAGATTTCATACTACACATAGTCTTCAAAATTTTATACATGGAAGGGAATGCATATAACAACATGCCATAAGTCCATCAAATCTAGTTTTATGAACATCCCATCAACAATCATAATGCATACAATATCATATAAGTCATTGTTTTCATAAGGGTATAGCATGCACTGGTCATTTAGGCCACAATTTAGCTACAATACAAGATTTCTAATCTCTTAGACATTTAATCAAACACCTTACATGCACAACTTAGGCATAGGTGTAATCATTAAATTATTCATCATGGATAACCAAATTTACATGTTTCCAACTCATATGATATCATAGCTTCAAAAACACACACAAAGACCCTAACTTGGGGATTTTACAATATCAATTACATGAACAAATCCACCCACAACATAATAACAAGGTTCATAATTTAAAATAGAGTTCTTGAGATTTATGGATGGAAGGAATCCATAAATCAACACAACGCATACCTTAGAAGAAAGTTCCTTAACGATCTATGGTGAAATCTCTTGGATTTGGGTCTTCAAATTGAAACCCTTGCTCTTGTTATTGAGAGAAATTGATGAAAAAAAGTATATTTTGGTATTTTTGTGCCTTAATCACGTGTTTTTGATATATATAGGGGTAAAAAAATGACCAAATTAACCCTCAATACATGGAAGTGTAATGCTGAAAAACTGGGTACAAACGCTACACAAAAGGCAGTGCCTTTGGTAGAGCCTTTTGTACCCTGGGCGGCACCTTTGGTGTTGATTTACCCAAAAAGGCTACACTATGGGCAACTCCCCTTAATATCCTTTGGCTACGGGTTTGGCACACCAAATATGCTCTTACGCTACTTCAAAAATTTCGAAACTCACCCGGAATGTACTACGACCTTGCCCCATCGCAATGCAACTTTAAAATCTAAAACCGGAGGTCGTTAAGGTCTTCAAATAAATCCCCAAAGTTCGAAGGTCTAAAATAAGACTAAGTTTTGAACACTTAGCTAAAATTTCTAAGTGTTGGAGCTTGTAAAGCTTAGGGAGCTGAATTTTAGACTTAGAACTTTACGGGATCTTACAGTTCCAAACCTTCAATACTAATGACATGCTCATCCAAAATTTATCTGAATCAGATAATCCATTTCTCATAAGTTATAGATACCAAACTAAAGTGGTGGGAGGGTCAAATAGAAATAATGAAAAGCACGAAAACAATAATAAGGTTTGTTACACTTCTTTAACATAGAAATAATTTTTCTCTAGTTCTTCCACTTTGACGCGCAGGAACAAAAAAATCTTGTTCTTGGCTAACATTGTTTCTTAGAGAATCAAAGTTTAACCTATGACAACAATTTTCATAGTGATTACAGCGATTCTTCTTTTACTTTAACAGATGCACAATTGTTAACTCGCCCCACGATTTATTCTTATACCGACAAAGAATCTTAGTTTTGAATTGTAACTCATGATTTCTGTTGCCACTAGCTCTGTCCAAGAATTCAAGAATACAAACTAGTTTGCCTACTGCTATAATATTATTATATATCTAGAAATATGTAACATGTTTCATCCTTTGATTAAATTTAGTTCTTTTATTTTTCTTATTACCCTTTTAATTTATTTATTTTTGTGTAACAAGTAATCAAATAATCGAAGCTCCAATTTACTCGTCCAATTGTAGGTGAAATTTTAAACAACTTGACTAGAGTTATATACAAGCGAAATGGTCTGGAAGACTCCTTTATTTGTCTCCGTTTGTAACCTGGACCCTTCTACTTGCCTCTTTGTCAATTAAACCCTTTAAACTCAACAAAACATAATATTTTAAACTTTTTTTATCATTGAACGAGCGTATATGACATTAATATTATATATTTAGAAAAAGGTGTGTTAGCATGCATTTAAAAGAAAGTGAAATCGATATTTTACATTTAAAAATATTAAAATTTTAAAAATACAAAATAAATTTAGAAGAAAAAAAAGAGAAAAAAATCCCAAAATCCTTTAACTTCTTCAACAACCCACCCCCCAACCACACCCAGTCAATTGTCCCTCCCCTTTTCCTCCTCTCCTTCCCCCTCCCTTATTTTCTTATTCTTCAAATCCTCACCATCCTGCTACTCTTTTGATTCTTTCAACTCCTTTTTTGAATACTACCCTCACTCCCTACCTCCATCCCTCACCAAATCAATCCCCAGCCCCAATATTTTTTAGATATTAGAAAATAAATATTTTTTTAAAAGAAACAAAGGGATAAAAATTTTATTTATCTATCTCTTTGATTATGAGGATATCGTTAGAAATTATTTGACCGGTTTTCTTTTGAATTTTTGTTTAAAATTATAATCACTATTCATTTTGCCAAAAAATTAAGATGACGGGTGAATTTCTTTTATTTTATTGAAAAAGTACTAAGAGGGATGAAAGAGGGTGTTGTTTGATTGAAGGGTAGGGAGTACAAAGAAAAACGGAAATGGTGGGGAGGAGAAGGGGGGCGAGAAAATTGAAATGGGGGGAATTTTTTCCTTGGTTTTAAATTTCATTTTATGTTATTATTCTATATATGAATTTATTTTTAATATTTAATTTTTATGTGTCACTAAATGAAAAGAAATTCTATGTGTAATAGACTGTATTACACATACGTTAATTATATGAGAAAAGGATTTAAAATATTATCTTTTCGTAAGTTTATGGGTTCAGTTAGGAAAAAAGCGAGTACGAAGATTGAGATTACAAACGGAGAGAAGTATAAGGATCTAGTAGATCATTTCGCCTTCTATGTATATTTGCCAACTATGTTATGGGGCCGTATATTCTTATGGGGCTAAAGATGTTTCCAAAATAAAGAACTTTATTCCTCATTTCTTTATCTCATGTTAATGTTGTTAAGGTTTATTTTCTCTTTATAGTTTATAGCTTGTTAATTTGTAGCCTCAACTTATAAACCACCAAAAAAACTAGTACTTTCTTCGTTTAAAAAAGAATAACTTATTTTGACTTGGCATAAAGTTTAAGAAAATAAAGAAGACTTTTGAATCTTGTGGCCTTAAATTAAAGTTGTGTCAAATATACCAAAATGCCTTTTAATCTTGTGGTCCTAAACATACCATGTGGAAAGTTGAAATTAAAGTATTGTCAAAAAAGGAAAGGGTCATTCTTTTTTAAACAGACTAAAAAGGAAAGTGGGTAATTTTTTTTTAAACGGGGGAAGTAAATGAAAAGGTTCATAAGTCAACGATAGTGCCCCCAAATTTGTGGGTCTCACACGATCCTAAATACTTGAAGTGCCATACAGTCTGTCACTAAAGAAGGAAAAGTATTTTTCCCGGTTGTTTAATTAATTCCGTAATCAATTTCAAAAATCACAACCCATAACTAAGTTTTGTCACTTCTACTGGGCTATGAAAAATGGGTACTGCTAGCTGCTCATCGCTTTACGATACTTTCATTTCAATAAATCTTCATAAAAGAGGCTTAAAAAATTAAATAGGATGATCTAAAATAAAACTTCAATTGAGAAACCTTAAGTTTTTATGACAAAAAGATGGCAAGAACAATTAGGGGCGGATCTATATAGTAGCTTGAGGGTGCCACGGCACCCGGTTATCTTGGTAGAAACTCTATATATATAGCTATATATATGTTAGATATAGTATAAATTTAAAGCATGGTACCCGCATTAACATGTTTGATGTAGTGCAGATGGCAAAAGGCACGGGATTTGTTGCCGAAGTCCCGAGTTAGAATCCGGCATTGGATGATATTTTGCATAATTGTTTTAGAAGATATTTCAAAATGTTTCCAAATACATTGTGTCTCCTTGGATTTGAACCCTAGACATCTTCTTTATAAGCATTAAAATATACCAATGAGCTAGGACTAGTACTTTGACCAATAATCAATATGTGATTACTTAATCCACTTATTTTTCAACTTTTTTTTTTCGAATGCACTTTTAAAATTTTTGATGAGAAATATGTTTCTAATTAATAAATATTAAAAACACTTTTGAGCAACAATTAGGGTTAATCAAGTATTTTTTAAGTGTATTTTTCTCAAAAATAT
>JAPEIP010000010.1:180465150-180498703 GCA_026120095.1 Capsicum chinense
TATGTGATTACTTAATCCACTTATTTTTCAACTTTTTTTTTTCGAATGCACTTTTAAAATTTTTGATGAGAAATATGTTTCTAATTAATAAATATTAAAAACACTTTTGAGCAACAATTAGGGTTAATCAAGTATTTTTTAAGTGTATTTTTCTCAAAAATATTTTTTTAAAAGTAATTTTTCAGGGAATAAACTATTTTTTTAATCTCTAAAAACTGCATTTAATACTCTCCAAAACACTTATTTTTTCTAAAAAACTTGTTACTCTACGACCACAAACATAATAGTACAAGTGATCTACCCGAAATAACATATTTCAATAAGAATCAAAAAACAGAAAGCTACAAGCATAACACTACAACTAATAATATGGACAACACTCCTACCTTTAAGCATGAACTTACTCCAACCTTCTAACCTTCTACACTAATTTGAGTTCGCCACACATTCCTAATATCTTTTTTTTGTTAAACAAAGATTTATATATTAATAATAAAATAATAATTGATACAGCTCAGTTTATCAATTTGGGTTAATCACAAAATAAGATATCCCTTGACTGGTTCGGGATTTATTAAAAAAAAAATAATTTGTCTTTCAAATGTAGTTCTCACTATACCTAGCCAGACACCTTTCCTAGCAAACATAGAAGGAACTTCAACATATGCGAGGCTCGGGGAGGCGGGAATGGCTTTATAGTTAAAGACATTATGATTCCTAGCCTTCCCAATAGTCCATAAACAAAAAGGAAAAAGAACCTCCCTAGAAATCAGTCTATCGAACTTAGATTTACTGGTGGTGGACCATATCCTCACCCAATTGGAAGGATGGAAGCGGTGGATACCCATGTTATTTCCAAAGTCTCTATGAATTAAATCTTCCCAAAAATGTTGCATCACCTGGCTTTCATAAAAATATTCTAGGTATTTTTAATCTCAATTCAAGTCTAGAGAGAGAAAGACCACCCCTCTTTCTCATTGTCTTTAATACTTATTATCTCGCATGCCATGACCACGAGGGATGCGTACCCTATTACCCAACTAAAACCACCTGATAAATTAGACTGTCATATGGCCATTGATGATTTAGCCAAACCTTTGTACAAGGATGTGGTTAAGGAAACCCATCACTCAAACTCTTCCACCTACCCCATCTATGTTTTTAAAAAAAAAAAAAGTTAACCCAGATCCATCTGGTTACAAGATCTGGTTGTCGGAGGTGGAACAAATAAGGCTCTATGATCCCTAGAAATTATTAGTCATTGAGAAGGTGTTTGGGCACCAACTCAACCACCAATCCCTCCTCACAAAGCAAACTGATCTTTGGAAATTCTAAATGCCTATAACCTTGATAGATCTGGGTTTTGACTTTTACATAGACAAATTTAGTGATGAATCCGGCCAAAAAAAGCTCTGCATGAGGTCCTGTTGTTCATTACCAGTTCTTTTCTCTCAGTCAGAACTTAGGAACTAAATTTTGTGCCCAACAAAGCAAAAATCCAAATGACAGCAATCTAGTTACGCCTTTCTCAACTACCAATGGTGTTCTATCATAAATTAATACTTGAGAGAATTAGGAAAAAAGTAGATACTTTGCTTAAAGTAGATGCATGCATATCCTCAACCCTTTGGGAAAGATATGCATGCATTTGTGTATAAGCGCCCCTCGAGACCCCTCTAATCAGCTCAATTATAATTGAAAAGTAAACACAGGAAATTGTCATTGAAGGAATGGTTTCCTTTGCAAAGATTATGGTCGATTGGATTACCTAGCCCAGCGATGCCTTCACATAACCCCAAGAATCATAAGAAACCCGCTCAAGGAGATACAAAAACTGTCCACTAGCTCGGCAATCAAAATCTGAGTGGAAAATGGTGAGCTTCAACAAAGGTAAGAAAACTAAGTCACCTAACCCCCCAGGTCACTGGACCATAACTCGAATTCAAAGAACAATGTCAAGATTAAAAGTTTCGATGCCATATCCAATAAGTTTCTTGATCCTATAGACAAGTCACCCACCTCAATAGATCCACTAAGGACCTTCGGTGAAGGTAGCTCCCTCAAACCCTATACCGCTGCGTTGGGCCAATCGAGTCATTCCAACAATAAAGATTTGGGTAAGTCCTTAGCAGGCCAACCTAAAAAAACTATTTGGCAAGGTCCTCCTATCGAGATTTGGCCCAACAACTATGTTGGGGACCCTTAAGGCTGAAATGCTGACCTAAATATTAATTTAGGGAATAATCCTATTACTCTCCATGGATCTCACTCCAAGTAAAATTTAACGGGTATATGTCCTCTCTATCCTAAGGATATCACTCCCCTGTCACCTCAAACTTTTATCAAGTTTCTCCCTAGAGATTGTAACTTACCAACCTCCAATAACCAGGCACCAAGTTTCTCCCTAGAGATTGTAACTCACCAACCTCCAATAACCAGGCATCGTTGACTCTTAACAGCCACCTCAACTTAGTCTGCTCTAAAGTGGTAATGATTTTTATCTCTTCCTGTGAAGCGCCCTCTACTCTTAATAATAAGGGTAAGGATGACCAAGAGGGGGTCTACTCTATCTTCTATCTCCCTAGTCCCATTCAAAAGAGTTCTCAGAAAAGTAATAATATCACACCCAGGGAGCAAGGACCTAATCACCCTCTTCTCAGAGCCTCTCCTTCTAGACCATCAACCAACCTCATGGCTGGAACTGGGGTTAGTGGGCCAAGTTGTTCCCTTTTACCTGTGACTAGATGGCTGGAAAATAACCCTGATTATCCAAAACCCATCCTATCTAGATCAGCTTATTATGGAGGGTCTGAATCAAGGACTGAGTTGTCTCGGCCATAACTTATGGATGAGTTCTTTATTAGACCTCAACAACAACCTATCATCCAACCAGACACTGAACCCAGAGTTGATCTCAGCCATGATAAACCAAATTTCACCATCACTAACTTTCTTTTCCCTAAAGATACTTAGGATGCTGTAAAAAGGTTTAAAATTTATGAGGTCCCAAGACAGCTTTCCAGATTGGCCACTACACCAAAACTTGAAGGATTGCCCAGAAATGAGGGAGAAAATGATTATTATAAAATCCTTAAAATAGAACAACAAAGAAATGGAAAGGATCCCGGCATCCCTCAAAGTACCAAGAACAGATATAACAATATTAGAAAAAATACTAGTTTCAGAGTTCGAGGATATAGTAATCAAATAAAGATCATCCTCCTTCTAATAGATCTCCAACAATTCAGTCTAGAGATTTTTTTCCCATGACTAAATAATAAAATGTATTTCAATACCAAGCTATCTTCTTTGACCAAAAAAGAAAATCTCTAGACCCTCCTCTCCAAGACAGAGGGAAGACCCCAATGGAAATGGCCTCCCCTCAACCAATCCAGTTAATGATGAATTGTATCATATGTAATATTAGAGGGGTAAACAATGTTGAATTAAAAAGACATTGTAGGGCCATGGTAAACGTTCACAAGCCTGCTATCCTATCCCTTTCGAAGACTAAGATGTCTAACTATAAAGGCATAGCTGAAACCTTGGGTTCACTAATAAGATCTAGTACCCAGCTACTAGTAACTTTGGTGGTCTGGTTCTAGTGTGGAAGGATAAAAATATCTATATCATTGATATCAATATCTCCCCCAATCCTATCACACTTCTATTCAGGTAATCAACCCTTCTTTTTTATGATTTATTACAGTAGCTTATGCCAGTACCCTTCTGGTGCATAAAAAAGGCCTTTGGAATCAAATCATTGATTTTTCCAACTCTATTAACATCATCAATAATTCTTGGATCATATGTGGTGACTTTAATGAGATTCTAAGAGGGTCATAAAAATTTAGGGGGGAATGGTATCAGTACTTCCATGGTAAACTTGTTTTGGAACTAGATCAACTCTAGTGGGCTTATTGATCTAGGTTTCAAAGTTAGAAAATTCACCTTGACAAATAAAAGGTACAAAAATAAGAGGTCTCTCATCCTAGAAATTCTTGATAGGTTCTTGGTAAATGAAGTCTGGCAAAGCCTTTTCCCTAAAGCTTCTATTTTCCAAATGGCCAGAACCTATTCTGAACACTGCCTCCTCGTACTCCAACTCAGTAGCATGTCTAAACCCATTAGTTATATACCATCTGGTGCTCCCACCATTCCTTCCCTAACATGTTTAGGAACTCTATTGAATCCCATCATTACCTCACTTATGTAATTTTCCACATTACTTCCAAAATCACCATCTAAAACAACAAAATCTTTAGAAACATCTTTAGGTAAAAATACTACTAGCTAGGATTGTTGGGATTCAAAAATCCCCCAATTACCCTCATTGTTTATTCCTTCACAAACTAGAGAACACTCTGAACCTTGAGTTCTCTGACATCCTTCTACAAGAGTGTGAATTCTTGAGGCCAAAATCTAGAATCAATTGGCTAGCTGAGGGTGATGCTTATACTAAATTCTTTCATGCCTTTACCTTGAATAGGAGAAGAAGAAGCAGGATCAATTCCCTAAAATTTGATGCATGACAATAGATCTACTCTAAGGAGGACATCCAAGCTCCAATCTTTACATTCTACAACTATATCTTTAAATCTGACCACTATCACTTTCCTTTTAAACTCTAAAAAACTCCTCTTTTTAAGGACCTGTTCCTACTGAAGACCATCATAGTTTAGTTGCCATCCCCACTGAAAATGAAATAAGAAAAGTTGTTTTCTTATTTAAGCCTAACAAAGCCCCTAGCCCAGATGGTCCTATCCCCTTATAGTTCTAAAAGTATTGGGACATTGTGGGCCACTCTATGATCAAATTCTGCAAGGACACCTTCTCACAAGGCACTATGGAGAAGAAAGTAAATGAAACCTACTTGTGTCTCATTCCTAAGTGCAAGAATGTTGTTACCTTGCAGAACTTTAGGCCCATTGGCCTTTGCAATTCCCAATACAAGTTTAACACTAAAATCATTGCCAACAAAATCAAACCTTTTCTAAATAAGTTTATAGGCCCCAGTCAAGCCAGCTTCTTTCTAATAAAAGGGCCTCTGATAATGCCATAGTAGTCCAGGAATTCATTTCTCACTTCTCTAGGATGAAAGGTAAAGATGCTAACATGATTCTTAAAATTGACCTGAAAAAAGCTTTTGATAGAATTTAGTGGTCTTTAATCAAATAAGCCCTTACCTTTTTAAAATTTCCTCCCAAGATCATCAAGATAATAATGTATTGAATCTCCACCTTCTCTATCCCTATCCTTGTTAATGGGAGGAAGACCCCTTTCTTTTCCCCAATAAGAGAGATAAGATAGGGGGCTCTATGTCTCTCTATATTTTTATTATTTGCATGAAACTGCTTTATAAAAAGATTAACTATGAAGTTGACATCCTTAAATGAACCCCTATTTCATCAATAGGGGGTAGGTACCAAAGTATCCCACCTATTCTTTGTTGATGACCTTACCTTATTTGCTAAAGCTGATACCAAAAACTATAAAATCATCATGAATACCCTCAACAGTTTTAGCAACCACTCTGGTCAAAAGATGAATGTTCTCAAATCCAAAGTCATCTTCTCAAAGAATTGCTTTGAGAAAGTCATGAATTCTTTAGTTGATTGTCTCTCTATTCAAGACGAGAACAACTTTGGAAAATATATGGGTTTTCCAATAATTCATATGAAACCTGTCAACAATGACTTCCAGTTTATTTTGGATAACCTCAATTCCAAACTATCTAGTTAAAAAACTAACCTTTTCAGCATGGCTGGTAAGACAACCCTAACTAAGGCTTTTCTCAGAGGTATCCTCAATCATGTGATATAGTATATCTACCTCCTTGCTCATATTTTCAAACTGGTTGATAAAACACAGAGAAAATTTATCTGGGGTTCAAATCCTGGTAAGAAAAGAATGCACCTAGTCGAATTGAATACCTTAACTAGACCCAAAAGTGAAGGTTTTCTCAGTCTCCACAAGAGCCTTAAGAATGATTCCATGCTTTGTAGCCTAGCCTAAAGGTTCTCCTCTAACCTAAATAAACTCTGGGCTAAGATCCTCAAAGAGAAATATAGTGCTAAAGGTATGCACTGTAATAGCAGGGCCTCTAGAACTTGGAAAAGCCTCTACAAAGGGTGGTTCGTCTATAGAGAATTTTCCCAACAGATAATAATAATTTTATAAATATATCCTGATGCATGGAATATAAAAATAATTAATAAAAATAGAGATATATTTTAAAAAATAGATTCCTAAAATTTAATTACATTGTTAATAACTTTTAATTATAATTTAAAATATCTCATTAATGTCAATCAAAAATTATTTATCTATATAACAATATAAAATAAGGAAAAATGAAGCTTAAATATACACACACATACATATATAAGTACTTAATGCATGTAATAAAATAACATTCATAAAAAATACCTTAGGTTTTCTGACAAATTTATAAAAAGATTACTCTACTTATAACATTAATGAATTTGAGTAAAATAAATAACTACTATATATAATAATAAAATATGTTATATAGATGGAGATTACAAATGTCAAGGGTAATGTAGACATTGTATAAGATAATGAAGGGGGGATGTCTTCTATTTATATAAATAGAGGGAGGAGTTTATTTTTTAAAGTAAAATTAAAAGGTGTAAACGATTTTCGCACTTTGTTTAATAGAATACATACAATAGAGTGAAACAACGGACATTGAATAAAGTATTAGTTGCTCTAAGTTTATTAAATTGACAACAGTTTATTGTTTAATTCAAAATTATAATTTAGGATGAAAAGCTCAAATAAAAATATGTTTCATTTTCCATTTCAAATATATGAAGTTTGATCATAAATATAAAATAGAACAAAATATCATTGTAGTAATATTTCTCTACATTTCCTCTCAATTCTATCGTAAAAAAAAATACTGCGTAAGGATATAAATTATTCATTTTAAAACATCTTATAGCACATCTTATAGCATATGTTTTATATTTGAGAATACAATATGCAATAAATTATATATTATTAATAATTTATAATCAAAAAAGAGATTCGTTAATTAGTGTGAGAGAGATGCCAAAAACTTGCAACCACAAGAAGTATAGATTCTGACACTTCATGTTTTTTTTTTAATAAAAATTAGTTTATAAGAGTGAATGTCGATAATAACTTAAAGGATTGTGCATTGATTTTATATTTTTCTTCTTCTATTTTAGTGATTGTGGTCATAATAATATTGCTGTTTCATTTATTTTTTTCATGTGTTCTCATTATTTTTCGCTTTATTGTTTATTTTTATTTTATATAATTTTATATTTTTCCTAAGTTTATAAGTTCTGTAGGTTCAAAATTGTTACTTATGATTTGGTTGAATATAATTATATTTTTGTTTCATTTTTTTTTCTTCTTACTTCCTTAAAAATATTTATAAATAATAAAGTTTAAAAAAAAAAAAAGTAACGTAACATCTATCTTTATCCAAAACATATAAAATTCTTTTTTCCTCCATCTTTTCCACATTTATGTACTATATTTAAAAAAAAAAATAACTAAAAATATCACTCCTTTAACTTTCTTATTTATATTAAATATGCAATGCAATGCTAAGAAATGAAAGAGTCATTTCTTTAAATTTTTTTAATCTCTTACTTGGGGGTTTGAGCTGTAGGTGATAAAAGAGTTTGAAAATGAGGTGTAGGTGACACAAGTCTTAATAATTGAGTGGAGTTGACAATTACTTTATTATGGATTAAAAAAAGTTAGATAAGTTTGAGAATAACCCACAAGTTTTTAAATTTACACTTTGATCCAAATGTTTACCTAATATAACGGAAAACGAAGGAAAAAAAAGGTGTGTTTCTCTCTCTTCTCATCCATTATTTTTTTCTCTCTTAGCGATTTTTATTGTTCATTGTTGCTGCTGCTTTATTCATCATCTTCTACTTTATAATCATCTTTATCTTCTTCTTGTTGACCATTATTGTTGTTGTTACCGCTACTGTTGCAATTTGACCAATTACTTAGGTCACTTCATAGAAAACTTTGGTAAGTCAAATTATGATTTTAAGTTGAATTTGTCATCTGGATAACTGCTATTGTGTTGTTTTTTCAACAATATATAGCATGCGAACATGAATGCAACATAAGAGCCATCTATTTAAACAGATCAAGCATCTATTACGACAGATAAGACATCTGTTTCAACGAAAGACTCATATGTTGGATTTATGTTTATGGTTCTATAGTGCCTTAATATGGATCGAACAGATGGGTCATCTATTGCAACATATGACCCATCTGTTGCAACAGATTAGTTATCTGGTCCAACATGATAAATATCTATTGCAACAGATTAGTAACCTATTGAAACAGAATCCGAACTTAATTTCAACAAACGTGTCGTCTGTTGCAACAGGGTAAATATCTGTTACAACCGATTACTAACCTATTGGAACAGAACCTGAACTCGATTCCAACAGATGATAAATATTTGCTGCAATATATTAGTAACCTGTTGTGATAGAACCTGAACTCACTTCCAATATGTGCATCATCTATTGCAATAGGTAAGTCATCTGTCGCAACAGGTTAATTATTTGTTGTAACATGTCACTCATCTGTTGGAATCAGTTTCAAGGTGCCTTAGTACTGTAACATCTATCCCAACAGGCACTTTATCTGTTGTAATAGATATATATTCTGTTGCAACATATGATTCACATGTTACAATAGATGACTCATCTGTTGAAATCAGCTTCAGAAGCATAACATGAATCCCAATAGGTAAGTAATCTATTGCGACTGATCACTTACCTGTTGCAACAGATTACACATCTGTTGGGATTCATGTACGGCACTATGAAATCACTATGAACAGTTTTTAACAAATAACTATATTTAGGTACCACTAATGGAGGGATCAATAACAATAGGGGTGGATTGTCATGGTCAATGGATCGAGAAGAGCAATCAATATGTATAGCGTTGGAATGACAGTCCAAAGTGATATTTCGAGTGATGATTTTATGAACTTAACCATCAGCTATTGTGGACTGAATTGTCAATCAGAAAAACTCGTCATCAACTACATACACAGCTCCTTTAAAAATCAGAGGGTACTATCTTTCAAGATAACCGATCAAGTTCGGTTGTATGCTTATCTTCGTGATTCATCTAGGATAGTGTTAAGGGTCTACATGGTTGAAAATACAAGAGAGAATGAGAACCATAATATAGAATAAGAACAACAATAAGATATCTTTGATGATAGGTTGGATGATCTAGACATGAATATTTTAGAAGATGATCAAACACCTACGCCCGTTGATGCGACCAATACAGTGGGAACTTCTTCTCGATCGACACAGTGGCAATTCTCAAGACGAAGGGATCAATTTTTTTAATAAAATGTCATTCAAGAACAAGAAATAACTATCTACCACTTTGTTTATTTCTTGCTTGAAAAAAGATTTCAGGATAAAGAAAGTGATTAATTCGAGAAGTGCCATGTACTAATCCGAACAACAAGTGGTGGTTGAGAGTGGTGAAGTACATAAGTTCTAACAGATTCGTCATTCATAAACATGAAAAGTATCACACATGTGGTTTAGAGCATATCTCGAGCCAAAATTCTCATGCCACGGTAAAGTTCCTAGGTGAATATTTCAAGAATAGTTTCCCCGATGGAAAAGGCCCTTCTACAAGGGTTATGACCAATCAACTCCTCACGGAATTAGTTGTCCTGTTTAGTTATTGGAAAATATATACGGCCATGGGGATTGCCAAGGACATGGTTAGGGGGACACACGAGCATGGGTATGCAGTTCTGGAGCCCTACCATTACATGATTGAATTCTCAAATCTTGGAAGTAAGATGGCATTGCAAGTTGATGAAAATGGAAGGTTCAAGTACTTTATTTATATCCTATGGTGCTTGGATTCAAGGTTTTCAATATTTGAGAAAAGGCAAAGTCGTGGACGGTACCTTCTTGAGGAGCAGGTATAATGGAGTTCTGCTAGCGGTGGTGGCGTAGGATATGAAGAATTACATCTTTCCAGTTATTTTTTATGTAGCGGACAAGAAATGTGATGCCTCTTATAGATTTTTTTTTGAACAACTGCAAAGCTGCATTGAAGATGCCAAAGAGTTGTGTCTTGTTTCGGATAGGCATCCAAGTATTCCAAAGGTGGGTTCGGGTTCAATTTTCTTCACTTCAGCTTACTTTGGTTGTTGTATCAGGCATCTCGGAGAGAATATTCAGACGAACTATCACAAAGAAAGAGTCCTGACCCTTTTTATAGATAAGCTAAAGCATATAGTAGAGAGGAATTTTTAGACCATTTCAATCAAATAGCGGATGTGCATCCCAAAGTAACGGAACATCTCATACGTGTCAGTTTTGAGAGATGATGTCGGGCATTCTGTCTGGCAGATAGGTACATTCTTATGAATTTAATATCTTGTTTGAGTTATAAGTTTAGTATGATGTTGTACTAAGTGATTCTTTTGTATAGGTACAATATTATGACATCAAATATAGCTAAATCGGTTAATTCATTGTTTGGCGATGAAAGAGAATTTCCCATCAAGGCTCTGTTTGAAATAATAAACAAGAAGTATGACCAATTTTTTAATGAAAGGCGTGTACAATTTGAGGGCCTAAGAATAACCCCATTTGTTCTAGAAATCGATCAGTTTGGGGAATAGGTTATTATCTCATCAAATAGCAGATTACAAATTCAGTATCACCAATCATGGTGATGTTTCCACGGTTGATATTTAAATAAGATCTTGTACGTGCAGATTTTTTGATTTGGACAAAATACCATGTCCACATGCTATGGAAGAGCTTCAAGCTCAATATGGTGCAAAATATAGACCTAAAATTTACTAGCACTCTTCTCCATATTATTCGGTGGAAAAATATAAAATAGCATATAGTGGGCATATTACTCTGGTGCCTTCGAAAAATCTTGGGTTGTTCCTGCAGAGCTTTTGGGGAGATTAATACCTCCTTCATATATTGACCCAAGAACTATCAAACTGAGAAGAAATCCATATAAGAGAAGGCGTGGAGTCGGACAATCATTTTCATCAAGATGAAGCAAGTGCTCTGTATGTAAGCGCACTGGCCAAAAAAGAACTACATGCCCGGATCGTAATCCACCATGATCATTGTAATTGTAAAAACTTGTGTTGTTGTTTGTTGTAGACTTCTATATATTTAACTCATTATTGTGAACATAATGTTATCATTTATTATACATAAAATATCTTTCTTAATAACTTGTGCATCAATAAAAAAAGGGCAAAACATGAACTAAGTAATATAGCAGACCATAATTATTTTCAATAGATTACCCATCTGTGGCAACATATGAACATTAGTTGGAAGAACACAACATAGTTCCATCAAACTAGAATATTTTCCTCCAACAGATGGATAATCTCCTGAAATAAACCCAACCCAACCGATCTGTTTCAACAGATGGTCCATCTGTTGAAAGAACTCAAATGCCAAAATTGCTATTACTACTGGATTCAAAATTGCTCCTTACGGCTCCAATAGTTGACATGTTAATATGTTTAGAAGAAGGAATAGACAGAATAAAAATTAAATAAGAATTAAAAAGGCAAAGTCGACCAACAATAAATTTTTCATTAAATAAAAAATAAAATACATTAGGTATAGATCTGATATAAAATTAAAATAAACGCATTCTAATTATTATTATTATTATTAGAAGCAGCATTATTATTTCCAGTTGGCCAATCTTCAACCTGCAGAAGAAAGGCCCTCCTATGCTTGCAAATCTCCATGATCATCTAGGCTCTCATAGCGGATAACTCCCACCGCAGGTTATGAACCTGTGACTCGAGTTCTCAGATAGTGTCTTATAGAATTACACCGTCCTAATTTGTATCAGCCATATCTAGAATATGCATGAATTTACAAAAAAAAATAAGCACAAAAGTATAGAAAAGAGTCCTGATGTAATATAATGTACACTACAAACTGGTAGATTTATATAGAAAAAAACTTACCTCAACGAGAAAGGAATATGCTCTTTGAAGAGAAGTCGTTGAAGATGTAATTTGAAAAGAAAAAATTCAAGAAATAAATAAAAATGGAGGGACGTATTTATAGAGTATTGAATCTAAATGTGTTGGGCAAAATGGCACGACTATTCAGGTCCATTGTATTAATTACATTCAAACTGCTGGCTTTTTATTTTTTGTGAAATGGCGCAATTTTTTCTTTTACATCCAAACTCCTCACCTTTTCAAAATGGTTTGAGACTTAATAATAGCTGTTATTATTAAGCTATTGCAATAGATCATTTAGGAAAAAAGACACGACTATTCAGGTCCATTGTATTAATTAAATTCAAACTGCTGCCTTTTTGTTTTCTATGGAAAGACACCACTTTTTCTTTTATATTCAAACTTCTCACCTTTTCAAAATTGTTTGAGGCTTGAGACTTAATAACGGTCGTTATTATCGAGCTATTATAACAGATCATCCATCTATCCCAATAGATAACCTACTATCACAACAGATTTACCATCAGCTACAACAGATGGTCTGTATGTGCACTAGATGATACATCTATTGCAATAAATAGATTATCTGTTGCGACAGATGGACTATCTGTTGGAGGAGATGTTTTAATTTCTTCTAACAAATGATTCATCAGTTGCAACAAATTAGGAATTAATCCAAATTTGTGACTATTTTATTGTATAAACAGATTTAAAAACAAAAAAGGTGAAAAGTTACGACTTGTAGCACTTGTTTTTTCTTGACAGGCATGTAGTCCTCTAACGCTGAAGATAGTTACCCTTTAAGCGTCTATGGTCTTTACACTACTTAATGATGGGAAGTGAAGAATAAACATTGTTCGACATTGATGGGGTAGGAAGAATAAGGTGCATGCAAATGAATGGATCCATTTTTATGTGTGGGAGTTACGTATTACTGATCGAACTATTGTGACAGACACATATAAAGTACAATAGTTTTGTGAATATAGTTTTTTATTGATTAGACATTGATCCTTCAAATGAGATACTATATTTTATAGCTTAGTTTGATAGGTGTGAATTGATAAGGCCAAAGGGTTCCATGATGGTGGGGTCGATACCTTATTACAATTTAATGATGGTTTTTCTCATGTCTATGTGTCAAGTTTAAGGAAGAGTTTAAGTTTTTGGCAGAAGTGTAAATATCGCATAGTGATTGGATTGATTTGAAGGGTTCAATAGACTTCTAAAAGGCCTCTAAAGCCTCGCACTACTGCAAACAAGAATGGAAAACCAATAGAAATTCTCCTAGTCCAAATTTATATGGATGGGTTACACAAGAAGACTATTATAAAGTAGAAGGTGATTGGAAGAATACCTGTGCAGGAAAGGGGGGTTGGATAAAACCACATATCAACTTAGACCTTATTAAAGAAGAAACACAGGGAAGCAAGCAAGGAACTTCTAGACAATCTGGCCAATGAAATTGACTTGAAAGATAAAAAAATTGAATGAGCTTCAAATGTAGAAGTGCATCTAAATATTAAAATCATCAGTTATTCTTGAAAAAGAAAAATAGTAAAGAGGACTAGAGTTGTTCACTTTGCTAGAGACTGCAACTAGCAAACGTGGCATGAATGAAGACCCACAAAGATGTAGGATGAGAACTCTAAGGAAGAATCTTAGAGAACACAGAGAATTGGTAAGATTTTCAGTCAAGAATGAAACCTGAACCAACAACTCCAAAAGTAAAAATAAGTGATCCAGTCAAGATATCAATTTCTGAAGTCTAACATCCATCCCATGCCTTCTCTTTGTGGTTCTGATCAGGCCAATAGTAGTAGAAACAAAAACGTCTAAAGTTGGGCAGAAATCCCATGCCTTGTTGTTTCCACTGCCTTTGACCAGACTAGAGTCATAAATAAAAGGCATGGGATGCAAGTTTAACTTGAGAAATTGCCACCTTCACTTAATCCCTTATGCTTACTTTAGGAGTTGCTGGTTCAGGTTTCATTCTTGAATAAAAATCTTACCAATTCTCCATGTTCGCCAAGCTTCTTCCTTAAAGTTCTCATCCTACATTTTTGTGGGTCTTTATTCAAGCCACGTTATCTAGTTGCAGTCCCCTAACAAAGTACATAACTCTAATCCACTTTACCATTTTTCTTTTTCAAGAACAATTGATGGATTTTTATTTTTGGATACACTTTCACACTTGCAGCTCATTCAATTTTTTCATTTTTCATGTTAATTTCATCAGCCAGTTTTGTTACACTTTCCTTCCTACCCTGTGTTTCTTCTTTAATAAGGTCTGAGTTGATATATGGTCTTCTTCACCACCACCCTTCTTCCCGCACAGGTATTCTTCTAATCACCTTCTGCTTTATAATAGTCTCCTCATGCAATCCATCTATATAAATTTAGATCAGGGGAATTTCTATTGGTTTTTTATTCTTGTTTGCGGCAGAGTGAGGCTTCAAAGGCCTTTTAAAAGTCCATCGAACCCTTAAAATCGGTCCAACACTATTGAATATTTAAACTATCACCAATAACTTAAACCCTCATCCAAACTTGACACATAAACATTAGCAAAATCTTCATTAAACCATAACAGGGTATCGACACCACCTACTTAGTCCCTCATCCTTACCAGTTTGAACCTAACAAATTTAACTGTAAAATGCAGGATCCCATTTGAAGGATTAACGCCTAATAGGTAAAGAACCAACATCCACAAAATTAGCGTACTGGATGTATATTTTCATGATAGTTTGATTAGTGATACATACCTCCCATGTATAAAGTAGTTCCATCTGCAAGCAGCTTATTCGTCCAAACCTATCTTTACACTAGCCTTTAATGCTGGTTGGGAAAAAGTTGATCCAGTTTTAGTTCCTTTTATCTATAAATAAGAGAAAAACATTTGATGTCAAACAAGAGAAGAACAAAAAGAACATTACAAAAGGGTAACACAAAATTGAATGAATACAACACATTACAACAATCTTGATGCATCAGATAATCAATCTGATGCAATATGTCATCAATTAGTTGCCTTAGATGCATCACTTGTTGCAATAGATGAAGAATCTATTATGATAGATGACAAATCTATTATGATAGATGACCAATCTGGTGCAAAAGATCAGTAATCTGATGTAACAGATTCCTTCTTTGTTCAACAGATAGGTAATCTGTTGCAATAAGTGATGCATCTGTGGCCACCGATGGATGAAATATTGCAACTGATAGGTCATTTATTGGAATAAATCAAACCAGCCTTGCTACTAGTTGGATTTCTTCCACCAGTTGCTTCGTCTGTTCCAACAGCTAATTCATCAGTTGCAACAATTGAGAAAACTATTGCAACACCACCAACAACATCAACAATAAAGAAACAGCACCATATGTTCCAACACTATCAACAACACTAATACCACATGTTCCAACAACACCAACAATAGAGCCACCAATAAAGTAATAAAAAATAGATGCAAATATCTAATTTAAATAATATACAAAAAAAAAGATGAAAAAAAGAGCAATATTGAACCATACCTGCAATGTAAAAAAAGCAACGGGATCAGAAAACCTATTTCAGGTGAGAAAAGATATTGATCGGTTGAGATCCGAAAGGATCCTCATGCAAAAAAGGAGAGAAAGGAGAGGAATAAAGGAGACAGTTGTGATTACCCTAAAGAGAAGAGAAGGATAATTATGAAAGAGAGAGATGAGCTAAGTTAAGTTATGGCTAAAAGAGAGAGAAGAACTAGAGATGAGTTTTAATTATTCATTAATATCTTTGAGGGGCATGAGGAGACGGCGACATTGAAAAAACAAGATAAAACTACTCAAGAAGGAAATTTTTGAGTTATCCAAGTAATATTTTTTATTGTTTTATTTTATCTTTTTTATTTCGGATAGGAAATTGCTTTTAAATAAAAAAAATCTTAAAACATATAAGTAATCTATTGCAATAGATGACAATTTTTGTTTGAAATTATTCAATGACTAAGTCATCTGTTGCAATATATTCAATAATTTATTTGATAAATTCCAACAGATTACCTACCTGTTCCAACATATTCAGTAATCCATTTGTTAAATTTTAACAGATTCCCCACCTGTTGCAATAGGTTGAACATTTGTTTTTATACAATTGCATAGTATAAACTAGTGTTTGGTATTAACTAGGGTTTTCTAGATCTAGGGATGAATACATAGGGTCAACTACAACTTTCATTGAGTTTTTTGCAATTGCATGGTGTTAGTGTTGGTGTTACGTTCCTCCTGACCTGAGTCATAGATCGATCGATCACGTGGAGATGAAACGATTCTTATTAACTTATTATTATAATCTAATACCTAAATTGATTTAGCTAAATCTATTGACGAGTACATAGGTTCAACTACAACTTCAATTAAGTCTTTTGCAATTACATGGTGTTGGTATTGGTGTTGGTGTTGTGTTCCTCCCAAACCGAGTCACCGATCGATCGATCACTCCGAGATGAAACGATTTGCATTAACTTATTATTATAAGCTAATACCTAAATTGATTTAACTAATCTAGTAACGAGTACATAGGATCCACTACAACTTCAATTGAGTTCTTTACAATTGCATGGTGTTGGTGTTGGTGTTGGTATTGCGTTCCTCATGACCCGAGTCATAGATTGATCGATCACTCCTAAATGAAACTATTTGTATTAAATTATTATTATAAGATAATACCTAAATTGATTTAGCTAGATCTTGGGATGAGTACATAGGGTCAACTATAACTTCAATTGAGTCTTTTGCAATTGCATGGTGTTGGTGTTGGTGTTGGTGTTGCATTCCTCCCGACCCGAGTCATCGATCGATCGATCACTCTGAGATAAAATAATTCGTATTAACTTATTATTATAAGCTAATACCTAAATTGATTTAACAAGATCTAAGGATGAGTACATAGGGTCAACTACAACTTTAATTGAGTCTTTTGCAATTACATGGTATTGATGTTGGTGTTGGTGTTGGTGTTGGTGTGGTGTTTATAACGACCCGAGACTACCCCCTAGTCGTTACACGATGCTCATGATCCCAAAGGACCACAAGATAACCCTATACTAATATCTGTACTTGGACACTGCATAATATATAGATAATAAATGCGAAAACTGGCCATAAGGTTCAAAACATCTAAAAATACTCAAAATTAAAAATTAAACACTGATACATCTATCCGAAAAGCCTCTAAACTGTCTAAGCTATGGAGTTGATGGGATATGTACCCAACTAACTCCATCTACTAAAAGTAAACTAAGTCTAATGTGATAAAAAAATAAGGATCATCCTCGATTGAAGAGGACTCACTGCTATGTCTACTGCTGCGGACTGGGACTGAGCTGCTAAGGGGACTCTTGATCTCGTGCCTCTGAACCTATGATGTCAAATAAAACACCATAGCGCAAATGCATCAGTACGGGAATGTACTGAGTATGAAAATAAGGTAAGGCTAAATGCAAGAGCTTATGCATGAACAATTACTTGACTAAATAATCATGAGAGTACTGAATAAGAACACATGTATGAATGCACAAATCATAACTGAAATCAACGTGACTCAAAATACTAAAACTCAGATGCCGCCTTACTGTCATCTAAACTCACTACTAATACTAATAGACTAAACAACTGAATCATCTGATATTGATAACTGAGTACTGGAGTTGAGATCAGTCTTCTCTAGCGAGTGATCTCGAGATCTTAGGATACTAAAGCAGATTGACTAAATATACTCATGTCATTGACTAAATTTTGAGCTTTTCTACTCTCGACTGACTACATCGGAGATTAAACCTCTCTAGCAGATGATTTTGAAATCTACTATCAATGATAAGAAATGATCATGTTCGAATCTGACAACAAGAATAATCAACTGAATCTGAGAATGAGATCAAGCCTATCTAACGGGTGATCTCGGGAATCTAATAACAAGAATAGTCAACTGAATATGAGACTGAGATCAAGCCTATCTAATGGGTGATCTCTAAATTTGATAACAAGAATACTCAACTAAATCTGAGACTGAGATCAAGCCTACCTAACGGGTGATCTTTAGATCTGATAACAAGAATACTCAACTGAATCTGAGACTGAGATCAAGCCTATCTGACGAGTGATGTCAGGATCTGATAATGAGATTACTCAACTAAATATGAGACTGAGATCAAGCCTATCTGACGGGTGATCTTGGGATCTGATAATGAGATTACTCAACTGAATATGAGACTGATATCAAGACAATCGGATGGGTTATTACTTATCTGATACTGAATAACTTTATATAGGACCAATCCTATCTGATGGTTAGTTCTTGAATTAATGGAACTATCTGAGTTCCTCATTGAGATAGATGACTATATCTGACAGTCCTGATTTCTAAAGATTAATACTGAAACTGCAACTGTGGGAAGTAGTCACTTAACCGACATGCCGCGAATCTCATTTGGTGTGTTCCAACCTGTAACCCCAGCTGGAATGGTGTCAATACCATGCCATGGGTAAAGACCTCTCTAGTCAAGCCTATCTAATGGGTGACCCTCACAGAAAGTCAAGCCTAAGACAATATAATAGTTAAGCCTATCTGATGGGTGATCAGCCTTTCCTGATGAGTGACTCCTGCATAATGTGCTAGCTAGGCAGGTCTGGAGTTCAGGGATTGCTACTAACGACTCTGCCTCTATAAAGGGGAGTCGCCATACATTTTCTCGCTCGGTGATAGCTCCTACTCCCAACTAAAAGACTCTGAACTAATTCTTAACTGAACACTAACTAAACTGAATCTGTTACTGATCATGTGTCTCAAATGGTCTAACTGATTTAAGATGAATTCACTTGGTTCTGTATCTGACGGAATACTACCGAATCTCATTATCTGGCTGAACGACACTAAGCTTTGAATAGATTACTCGGTTACTACAGAGGTCAGAACTAAACACTTGAATACTACTAGATCTGAACTGAGTACAGAACTGAGGCTAAATTACTAATGCTACTAAGACTACGGAGATTACTGATATTACTTAAGTTTCGTATCTGCCTGAGATTACAGAGTTCTATAACTCACTGAGTTTTGAGAATCATGGCTTGACTGAGATTATCGAGAAAACTTATACTGGCTCTAGACTGCAGCTAAATTGTTGGGTATAAATACCCCCAGGACTCGATAATATAAAAGTAAAGAATAACCATTCTTGAATTATCAATACCATGGACATTCATTCACCATCACAATCACTACAGCATCTCTTCAAGCATTTGGGAATCATAAACATGTGATGGTATAGGGAGATATGCTATTGGCTCATACTCCATTCAACACGATATTGGATCAAACACTTAGCATGTATTAAAGTCTTAGCACGTATCAAAGAGCACATAATTGGGGAATTTCATGCTATCATGTCACAATTCATTCACTAAGGCTTTTCAACAAACACTTGGCATGCATAGGTTTGCACACAATTGGGGATTTCTATTCAACATGCTATAATGGCTCTAATTCCTTAACATAAGCATTTTATCAAACATATGGGGAGCATGCTTTGCTTATTCAATAATTTCTACATTTAATTGACATGAACACATCACTTAACAAGCAACTTGAAGAGGGTTTATCATGAACATCACATGAATGTCATATACTAGGGTCAAAGCTTGAAAACCTTGTAAATAAACATGAATCAAAACTCAATAATAGCACGAACATTAATTTCAATTCACATGAATCTTGAAAACTCTTAAACATAAGATCTTTGAAATTTAGAAAAGGGTTCTTGAGCTTCTTGGATGAAAGGGACCCAAGAATCAACATCTGCATACCTTAGAGAAACTCTTTCTTGAAAGCTCTTGGAGAGATTCTTGATTTCTTGATTTCTCTTAAAGCAGAAGGAAGGGTTTTGATTTTGTTGAAACCCTAGCTCTGGTTCTTGAACAACTTTGAGAGAAAACTAGTATTTTTAGGTTAAAATGAGGCCAAATCCTGTGTTAAGGAGTATATATTGTTTTTGGAAAAAGACCCTTTTCACCCTTGGAATTAAACTAAAAGATCCCGATATTACATGCTGACGTGATGCGCCATAATCATGCCAGCTTACTAGAAATTGGAAAATCGATAAATTGCTTGATGGCACGATGCGGTGGAAATCGCGTTGCCACCTTGGTTACAAACTAGAAAGGCACCGCGATGCGGTGGAATCGCACTGGTGCACTGAAAATTGATAATTCTGAAATTAAGCCTTGGCGTGATGCGCCATAATCACAGAGGCTCATTGGATTTTTGATGATTGTCATTTTGGGTGGATCCGTGATGCACTAAAGTGCCAAGTGGCACACTGTCTCACTAAAATAGCTCTAACTCATTGCCCGAGTGTCAAATTTGGGCGAATTTGGTATCGACGGAAAGCTTATCTTATTCTCTACATGACAAAAAGTTGATATTAGGGAAATTATGCATGGTTCAAAATAATTCTCTCTTGGAAATACACTTCTTAACCTTTTAAGGTTGGGTTAGCACTTTAATAAACACGCTCTAAGGCCCGAACTATGAGAGGATTTGGCGGGGTCTTACAATATCTCCCCCTTAGAAATATTCATCCTCGAATATATGTTGGTAGGTTAAGAACACTGTTCAACTGAACTTACTCAAGGAACGAGAGCATCTAAAACATGATCATGCAACTGGAACTACTGATATACTGAGCTCTTATACTGGACACGCATATCTGATGCATAAAATACTTGACTGAAGTTACTCATAAGCTAAATTCTCATAATAGACATGCATATCTGATGCATGGATCCACAGCTGAGTTGCTCTCATGAAAGTATGACTTCATATATTGAAAAAATGAACTCTTTCTACTGAACATGCATATCTAATGAATGAATGTTAGATTGTACTAACTCTCGAAAGCATGAATGGATATGCAATAATAACTGTTGTTAGCTTCATGAGAAGTGTTTGAACTTGTAATTTAATGAGTCTAAGGATATAAAAGCATTGCAATATCATGGGGTATCTCCTCCTTGGGACTTTATGTCCCTCTAAACATACTTCGCTGAAATACTAGGGCGGTGCATGGGGCACCTATGAACTGGGTCAAGATTAATCGACTTAGATCTGAAACCAATGCATGACTCATACTAACATATAAGCTCAAAATGGGAGCAAAGGATCTAACAATGTATATCATAAATATGAAGTACTCATAACATACCCGAATCTATATCAGGGAACTTTTCCTAATCATGGTGGGTCAAAAGCACATAAAGTCTATTCTGACGCTGACCACTATTGGCACCGAAAGAGGCACTCTGCTGATGAAACTCTCTACCCCTCTGAGCTAGAACTCTATATTCTCATATTCTGTGGCCTGGTTCACCATACACAAAGCACACATCACTACTGACTCTACACACACCTAGGTGGCTCTTTCCATACTCTCCACAAAGAGGATTGGTACAAACACCACTAGCACTACTCAGGGCTTTAGATCTTGGTGCCACATCATAAATCACATCCCCAAACTTCGGTATGGGTAAACTAGCTAAGGATGGAGCTTGGACTGAAAATCTCTGACTATGCTGAAAATGGCTACCACCCAGGGACCCTGCCTGAGAGAAACCTTGACTACCTGTTCTGGTTTTCTTACTCACTCTCTCTCTCTTTCTTTCATCTGATCTGCCTCAATCTACTGTGCATACATCATCAATCTAGAAAGCTCTATATCTCTATTGAGCATAGCAGTTTTATACTCTTTCAACACCAGCCCAGACATACCAGTCACAAACTTACTCATACTCGCTCTAGGGTCAGCTATCAAGTCAGGAGCATATTTAGCTGACTAGTTGAACTTAAGACAATACTCTTTCACTGTCATGGAGCCTTGCCTTAGGTTCATGAAATTCTCAACCTTTGCCTCTCGCATCTTTAGTAGGAAAAACTTATCTAGAAAGGTATCATGAAACTTTTACCAAGTCACGAGAGTTACATCCTTTCCTCTACCCTTCTTCCACATCACTACCTAATAATGAGCAGTATCTTTTAGCCTATAGGATGCTAACTCTACACTCTTCTCCTCAGAAAGATGCATAATCAGGGTAATATTCCCCACCTCCTCTAGATAAAGCTGTGGGTCCTCACCTGCTACTGACCCAAAGAATTCTGGCAGGCTCATTCATATGAAATATCTAATTTTGGCTATGGCTAAACCCCCATCTTTCTGAGGTGGGGCCACAGTCTTATAGTTACCCTGAACATTAGTCACAGCTTGGGCTAATGCCTGAAAAGCTACCCGAAACTCTACATATGATACATCTTCATTCTCAGAATCTACTGGCTGAGAGGGATGGTTATCAACCCTATGGGGATATCTCCGCGAGGAGGCATACTCTGTAAATAGAATAAAGAGGTGTATTAGACTGAGGATCAACTTGAGCTCATGCTCACTCACACGACATGAATACTGGAAGAAAGGAAACTTCTCCTAAAAACATCTTATAGACTCTTGTACATAAATGTAGCGCGCAACACACCCATGCACAAGACTCTACTGGATGCGGCTTTTCAGACTCCCTAAGTTACTATTGAACCTTATGCTCTGATACTAAGTTTGTAATGACCCGAGACTACCCCCTAGTCGTACACGGTGCTTATGATCCCGAAGGACCACAAGCTACCCCTATATTGATATCTGTACCTAGACACTGCATAATATATAGATAATAAAAGCAGAAACTGGCCATAAGGTTCAAAACATCTAAAAATACTCAAAATTGAAAATTGAACACTGATGTATCTATCCAAAAAGCCTCTAAACTATCTGAGCTGTAGATTTGATGGGACATGTCCCAAACTAACTCCGTCTACTAAAAATAAACTAAGTCTAATGTGAATTTTGAGCTTTGCCACTCTGGACTGACTGCATCGGAGATCAAACCTCTCTAACGGATAACTCCAAAATCTACTATCAATGATAAGAAATGATCATGTCCAAATCTGACAACAAGAATACTCAACTGAATTTGAGACTGAGATCAAGCATATCTAATGGGTGACATCGGGATCTGATAACAAAAAAATCAACTGAATTTGAGACTGAGATTACTCGGTTACTAGAGAGGTAAGAACTGAACACTTGAATACTACTAGATCTGAGCTGAGTACAGAACTCATGCTAGATTACTAGAGATACTGAAATTGGAGATTACTGAGATTAATTAAGCTCTGTATCTGTCTGAGAGTACAGAGTTCTATAACTCACTGAGTTCTGAAAATCATGGCTTGCTGAGATTATCGAAAAAACTGATATTAGCTCTAGACTGCAGCAAAATTATCGGGTATAAATACCCCCAGGACTCGATAACATAAAAGTAAAGCATAACCATTCTTAAATTATCAAGACCATGGACATTCATTCACCATCACAATCTCTAAAGCATCTCTTCAAGCATTTGGGAATCATAAATATGTGATGGTATAGGGAGATATGATATTTGCTCAAACTCCATTCAACACGATCTTGCATCAAACACTTAGCATGTATTAAAGTCTTAGCATGTATAAAAGAGCACATAATTGGGGAATTTCATGCTATCATGTCACAATTCATTTACTAAGGCTTTTCAACAAACACTTGGAATGCATAGGATTGCACACAATTGGAGATTTCTAGTCAACATGCTATAATGGATCTAATTCCTTCACATAAGCATTTTATCAAACGTATGGGGAGCATGCTTTGCTTATTCAACAATTTCTACACTTAATTGAAATGAACACATCACTTAACAAGTAACTTGAAGAGTGTTTATCATGAACATCACTTGAATGTCACATACTAGGGTCAAAGCTTGAAAACCTTGTAACAAACATGAATCAAAACTCAACAATAGCATGAACATCAATTTCAATTCACATGAATCATGAAAACTCATGAACATAAGATCTTTGAAATTTTTAAAAGGGTTTTTGAGCTTCTTGGATGAAAGAGACCCAAGAATCAACATCTGCATACCTTAGAGAAACTCTTTCTTGAAAGCACTAGGAGAGATTCTTGATTTCTTTTGAAGAAGAAGGAAGGGTTTTGATTTTTAAGAGACCCTAGCTCTTGTTCTTTAACAAATTTGAGAGAAAACTAGTATTTTTATGTTAAAATGATGCCAAATACCATGTTAAGGAGTATATATAGAGGTTGGGAAAAGACCCTTTTCACCCTTGGAATTAAACTAAAAAATCCCAATTTTACATGCTGGGGAGACGCACCATAATCACTCCAGCTCACTGGAAATTGGAAAATTGAGAAGCTGCTTGATCGTGTGACACGGTAAAAATTGCGTTGCCACCTTGGTTACAAACTGAAAAGGCACCGCAAGGCAGTGAAATCGCATTGGTGCACTGGAAATTGATAATTCTAAAATTAATCCTTGGCGCGATTCACCATAATCGTAGAGGCTCACTGGATTTTGATGATTGCCATTTTGGCTGGATCCGCGATGTGTTAAAGTGCCAGGTGGAACACTGTCTCACTAAAATAGTTCTAAATCTTTGTCCGAGTGTCAAATTTGGGCGAATTTGGTATCATCGAAAAGCTTATCTGATGGTTTACATGACAAAAAGTTGATATTAGGGAAATTATACACGATTCAAAATACTTCTCACTTAGAAATACACTTCTCAAACTTTTAGGGCCAGATTAACACTTTACTGAACACGCTCTAAGGCACGAACTATGAGAGAATTTTGCGGGATCTTACAATATCACCCCCTTGGAAACATTCATCCTCAAATATCGCTTGGTAGGATAAGAATACTGATCAACTGAACTTACTCAAGGAATGAGAGCATCTAAAATATAATCATGCAAGTGGAACTACTGATATAATGAGCTCTCATACTGGATACGCATATCTGATCCATGGAATACTCGAACGAATCTAGTCATAAGATGAATTCTCATAATAGACATCCATATCTGATGTATGGATCCTCAACTGAGTTGATCTCATGAAAGTATGACTTAATATACTGAAAAACAGAACTCTTTTTACTGAACATGCATATCTAATGAATGAATGTCTAACTGTATTGACTCTCAAAAACATGAATGGTTGTGCAATGATAACTGATGTTAACCTTACAAGGAGAGTCTGAACAAGCAACTGAATGAGTCTAAGGACGTAAAAGAATTTCAATATCATGGGGTATCTCCCCCTTGGGACTCTATGTCTATTTAAACATACTTCGCTGAAATACTGGGGCGGTGCACGGGGCACCTACAAACTGGGTCATGATAGATCGACTGAGATCTGAAACTAATGCATGGCTCATACTGACATATATGGTCAAAATAGGAGCAAAGGATCTATAATGCATATCATAAAGATAAAGGACTCATAACATACCCAAAACTATATCAGGGAACCTTTCCTGATCATGGTGGTTCTGAAGCACATAAAGTCTATTCTAACGCTGACCACTATTGGCATTGGAATGGGCACTCTACTGATGAAACTTTGTATCCCTCTGAGATAGCACTATAAATTCTCTCATTTTGTGGCCTCGCTCACCATACCCAAAGCACACATCACTATCGACTCTACACATACCTAGATGGCTCTTGCCATACTCTCCACAAAGCGGATTGGTATGAACAACACTTGTACTACTCAGGGATTTAGAGCCTGGCGCCATATCATAACTCATATCCCTGAACTTTGGTGCAGGTACAATAGTTGAGGATGGATCTGGGACTAATAATCTTTGACTATGCTTAAAATGGCCACCACCTAGGGACCCTACCTGAGAGAAACCTTGACTACCTATTCTAGCTTTCTTACTCACTCTCTCTTTTTCTTTCATCTTATCTTCCTCAATCTACTGAGCATACATCATCAATATAGCAAGTTCCATATATCTATTGAGCATAGAGGTTCTATACTCTTTCAACACCAGCCTAGACACACCAATCACAAATTTACTCATACTCGCTCTAGGGTCAGCTATCAAGTCAGGAGAATACTTAGCTAACTGGTTGAACTTAAGACAATACTCCTTCACTGTTATGGACTCTTGCCTTAGGTTCATGAACTCCTCTAAATTTTCCTCTCTAATAGCTAGCAAGAAAAACTTATCTAGAAAGGCATCCTGAAACTTTTATCAAGTCACAAGGGCTGCATACTCCCCTCTAACCTTCTTCCACATCACTACCCAATCATGAGCAATATCCTTCAGCATATAGGACACTAAATCTACACTCTCCACCTCAAAAACATGCATAATTTGGATAATATTCCCCATATCCTCTAGATAAAGCTATGGGTCCTCACCTGCTACAGACCCAAAGAATTCTAGTGGGCTCATTCTCATGAAATCTCTAATTTTGGCAGTGGCTGAACCCTTATCTTTTTGAGGTGAGGCCACAGCCTCATGGTTACCTTGAACATTAGTTACATCTTGTGTTAACGCCTGAAAAGCTTCACGAAACTCTACATGTGACACACCCTCATTCTCAAGATCTACTGGCTGAGAGGGCTGGTCATCAACTCTATGGGCACTATCTGTGTGAGGAGGCATACTTTGTAAATAGAAGAAAGAGGTGTATTAAATATAGGATCAACTTGAGCTCATAGTCACTTTTCATGACATGAATACTGAAAGAAGGGAAACTGCTCCTAAAAATATCTTATAGCCACTTGTACAAAAATGTGGCGCACAACATACACATGCACAAGACTCTACTAGATACGATTTTTCAGACTCCCTAGGACACTATTAAACCATAGACTATGATACCAAGTTTGTAACAACCCAAGACTACCCCTAGTTGTTACACGGTGCTTATGATCCCGAAGGATAATAAGCTAACCCTCTACTGATATTTGTACCTAGAAACTACATAATATAGAGATAATAAATGGGAAAACTAGCCATAAGGTTCAAAACATCTAAAATACTTAAAATTGAAAATTGAACACTAATACATCCATCCAAAAAGCCTCTAAACTGTCTGACCTGCAGAGTAGATGGGATATATCCCCGACTAACTCCTTCTACTGAAAATAAACTTAGTCTTATGTGATGAAAAAAATAAGGATCATCCTCCACTGAAGAGGGCTCACTGCTATGTCTACTGTTGCTACTTATGAATGATCTGCTAAGGGTACTCTAGAACTCATGCCTCTGAACCTATGGTGTCAAATAAAACACCATAGCGCAAATGCATCAGTACGGGAATGAACTGAGTATGAAAATGAGGTAAGGCTAAATACAAGGGCTTATGCATGAACAATTACTTAACTTAATAATCATGAGAGTACTCAATGAGAACATATTTATGAATTCACAACTCATAACTAAAATCATCATGACTCAAAATACTGAAACTCAGATACCGCCTTACAGTCATCTAAACTCACTACTAATACTGATATACTAAAAAATGAATCATCTAATACTGATAACTAAGTACTGGAGTTAAGATCAGTCTTATCTAGTGAGTGATCTCAGGATCTGAGGATACTGAAGCAGATTGACTAAATATACTCACGTCATTGACTAAATTTTGAGCTTTGCCACTCTCGCCTGACTACATCGGAGATTAATTCTCTCTAGCAGATGATTCTGAAATATAATATCAATGATAAGAAATGATCATGTCCAACTTTGACAACAAGAATAATCAACTGAATATGAGACTCAGATCAAGCCTATCTAACGGGTGATCTCAGAATCTGATAACAAGAATACTCAATTGAATCTCAGACTGAGATTAAGCCTATCTAATGGGTGATCTCTAGGTCTGATAACAAGAATAATCAACTAAATCTGAGATTGAGATTAAGCCTATCTGATAGGTGATCTCTAGATCTGATAACAAGAATACTCAACTGAATCTGAGACTGAGATCAGGCCTATCTGACGGGTGATCTCGGGATCTGATAAAGAGATTACTTAACTGAATATGATACTGAGATCAAACCCATCTGATGGGTGATCTCAGGATCTGATAGTAAGATTACTCAACTAATTATGAGACTGATATAATGCCTATATGTCGGGTGATCGCTGATCTGATACTGAATAACTTTATCTGGGACCAAGCCTATCTGACGGGCGGTCCATAAATTAATAGAACTACCTGAGTTCTGAACTGAGATATATGACTGTATCTAACAATCCTGATTTATGAAGATTAATACTGAAACTACAACTGTAGGAAGTAGTCACTTAAGCAACAAACCCCAAATCTCAACTAGTGAGGTCCAACCTGTAACCCTAGCTGAAAGGGTGTCAACACCATGCCATGGGTAAAGACCTCTCTAGTCAAGCCTATCTGATGGGTAAGCCTCGTAGGAAGTCAATCCTAAGGCAATAAAATAGTCAGGCATATCTGACAGGTGACCAGTCTTTCCTGATGAGTGACTCCTGCATCCTGCGCTGGCTACGCAGTTTTGGAGTTTAAGAATTGCTCCTAATGACTCTGCCTCTATGACGGGGAGCCGCCATCCCTTCCCTCGCTTGGTGTTAACTCCTACTCCCAACTAAAAGACTCTAAACTGATTCTTAACTAAATACTAACTAAGCTGAATCTGATACTGATCATGTGTCTCGAATGATCTGACTGAGTTAAGATAAATTCACTTGATTCTGTATCTGATGTAATACTACTGAATCTCATTATCTGACTGAATGACACTGGGATTTGAATATATTAGTCGGTTACTACAGAGGTTAGAACTGAACACTTGAATACTACTAGATCTAAAATGAGTACAGAATTGAGGTTAAATTATTAATGATACTGAGACTATGGAGATTACTTAAGTTTCGTATATTTCTGAGAGTAAAGAGTTCTATAACTCACTGAGTTCTGAGAATCATGGCTTGATTGAGATTCTCGAGAAAACTAACACTAGCTTTAGACTGCAGTTAAATTTTTGGTTATAAATACCCCCAGGACTCGATAATATAAAAGTAAAGCATAACCGTTCTTGAATTATCAAGGCCATGGACATTCATTCACCCTCACAATTACTACAGCATTTGTTCAAGTATTTGGGAATCATAAACATGTGATGGTATAGGGAGACATGCTATTGGCTCTACTCCATTCAACACGATCTAGCATCAAACACTTAGAATGTATTAAAGTCTTAGTATGTATCAAAGAGTACATAATTGGGGAATTTCATGCTATCATGTCATAATTCATTCACTAAGGTTTTTAACAAACACTTGGCATGCATAGATTGCACACAATTAGGGATTTCTAGTCAACATGCTATAATGGCTTTAATTCCATCACTTAAGTATTTTATCAAACATATGGGGAGCATGTTTTACTTATTCAACAATTTCTACACTTAATTGACATGAACACATCACTTAACAAGAAACTTGAAGAGGGTTTATCATAAACATCACATGAATATCACATACTAGGGTCAAAGCTTGAAAAACTTGTAAACAAACATAAATCAAAACTCAATAATAGCATGAACATCAATTTCAATTCACATGAATCATGAAAACTCATAAACATAAGATCTTTGAAATTTTGAAAAGGGTTTTTGAGCTTCTTGGATGAAAGAGACCCAAGAATCAACATCTGCATACCTTAGAGAAACTCTTTCTTGAAAGCACTGGGAGAGATTCTTGATTTCTTGATTTCTTTTGAAGAAGAAGGAAGGGTTTTGATTTTTAGAAACCTTAGCTCTTATTCTTGAACAACTTTGAGAGAAAACTAATATTTTTAGGTTAAAATTAGGCCAAATCCCGTGTTATGAAGTACATATAGGGGTTGGGAAAAGACCCTTTTAACCCTTGGAATTAAACTAAAAAATCCTAATTTTACATGCTGGCGCGATGCGCCATAATCGCGCCAGCTCATTGGAAATTGAAAAATCAAAAAACTACTTGATGGCGCGAGGCGGTGAAAATCGCGTTGCTACCTTGGTTACAAACTGGAATGGCACCGCGACACAGTGAAATTGCATTGGTGCACTGGAAATTGATAATTCTGAAATTAAGCCTTGGCATGATGCTCCATAATTATAGAGGCTCACTAGATTTTTGACGATTTCCATTATGGTTGGATCCGCGACGTGCTAAAGTGCCAAGTAGCATACTGTCTCACTAAAATAGCTCTAACTCTTCGTCTGAGTGTCGGATTTGTGTGAATTAGGGATCGATGAAAAGATTATCCGATGCTCTACATGAAACAAAGTCGATATTAGGGAAATTATACACGGTTCAAAATACTTCTAACTTGGAAAGACACTTCTAAACCTTTTAGGGATGGATTAACACTTTACTGAACAACCTCTAAGGCTTAAACTATGAGAGGATTTTGTGGGGTCTTACATCATCTCCCCCTTAGAAACATTAATTCTTGAATATCGCTTGGTAGGATAAGAACACTGATCAACTGAACTTACTCAAGGAACGAGAGTATCTTAAACATGATCATGCATCTAGAACTACTGATATACTGAGATCTCATACTGGACACGCATATCTAATGCATGGAATACTCAACTAAAGCTACTTATAAGCTAAATTCTTATAATAGACATGCATATTTGATGCATGGATCCACAACTGAGTTGCTCTCATGTACGTATGACTTTATACGCTGAAAAACTGAACTCTTTCTACTGAATATGCATATCTAATAAATGAATGTCTGACCGTACTGACTCTCGAAAGCATGAATGGTTATGCAATGATAACTGATGTTAACTTCATAAGGAGAGTCTGAATATGCAACTGAATGAGTCTAAGGACATGAAAGCATTGCAATATCATGGGGTATCTCCCTCTTGGGACAATATGTCCTTCTAAACACACTTTTCTGAAATACTGAGGTGGTACACGGGGCACCTATGAACTGGGTCATGATGGATCAACTGAGATCTGAAACCAATGCATGACTCATACTGACATATAAGCTCAAAATGGGAGCAAAGTATCTAAAAATGCATATCATAAAGATGAAGGACTCATAACATGCCCGAATCTATATCAAGGAACCTTTCCTGATCATGTTGGGTCTGAAGCACATAAAGTTTGTTCTGATGCTAACCATTATTGGTATCGAAAGGGGTACTCTGCTGATGAAAATCTCTACCTCTCTGAGCTAGTACTCTACATTCTCATATTTTGTGGCCTGGCTCACCACACTCAAAGCACACATCACTATCGACTCTACCCATACCTAGGTGGCTCTTGCCATACTCTTCACAAAGCAAATTGGTACCAATACCACTAGTACTACTTAGAGATTTAGAGCCTGGTGCCCTATCATAACTATCATCCCCAAAATTTGGTGTGGGTACACTAGCTGAGGATGGAGATGGGACTGAAAATCTCTTACTATACTAAAAATGGCTACTACCAAGGGACCCTACCTGAGAGAAACCTTGACTACTTGTTATGGCTTTCTTACTCACTCTCTCTCTCTTTTTTGTCTTATCTGCCTCAATCTGTTGTGCATGCATCATCAACCTAGAAAGGTCCATATCTCTATTGGCCATAGTGGTTCTACACTCTTTCAACACCAACCCAGACACACCAGTTACAAACTTACTCATACTCACTCTAGGGTTAGCTATCAAGTCAAGAGCATACTTAGTTAACTGGTTGAACTTAAGACAATACTGCGACACTGTCATGGATCCTTGCGTTAGGTTCATGAACTTCTCTACCTTGGCCTTTCTTATCTCTAGCATGAAAAACTTATCTAAAAAGGCAAACTGAAACTTTTGCCAAGTCACGCGAGCTACATCCTCCCCTCTACCCTTCTTCCACATCACTACCCAATCATGAGAAATATTCTGCAGTCTATAGGATGCTAACTCTACACGTTCCTCCTCAGAAAGATGCATAATCTGGGTAATCTTCCCCACCTCCTCTAGATAAAGTTGTGGGTCCTCACCTGCTATTGACCCAAAGAATTCTGGCGGGTTCATTCTCATGAAATTTATAATTCTAGTTGTGGCTGAACCCCCATCTTATTGAGGTGGGGCCACAGCCTGATGGTTACCCTTAACATTAGTCACAACTTGGGTAACGCCTGAAAAGCTGCCCAAAAATCTGCATATGACACACCCTCATTCTCAGGATCTACTGGCTGAGAGGGCTGGCCATCAACCCTATGGGTGCTATCTCTGCGAGGAGGCATACTCTATACATAGAAGAAAGAGGTGTATTAGACTGAGGATCAATTTGAGCTCATGCTCGCTCGCACGACATGAATACTGAAAGGAGGGAAACTGCTCCTAAAAATATCTAATAGGCTCTTGCACATAAATGTGGCGCACAACATACCCATGCACAAGACTGTACTAGATGCGGCTTTTCAGACTCCCTAAGACACTATTAAACCTTAGGCTCTGATACTAAGTTTGTAATGACCCGAGACTTCCCCCTAGTTGTTACATGGTGCTCATGATCCTGAAGGACCACAAGCTACCCCTATACTAATATCTGTACCTGGAAACTACATAATATATAGATAATAAAAGCAGAAACTGACCATAAGGTTCAAAACATCTAAAAATACTCAAAATTGAAAACTGAACACTGATGCATCTGTCCAAAAAGTCTGTAAACTATCTGAGTTGTAGAGTTGATGGGACATGTCATAAACTAACTTTGTCTACTAAAAATAAACTAAGTCTGATGCGATAAAAAAAATAAGGATCATTCTTGAATGAAGAGGACACACTGTTATATCTACTATTGTCGTCTGGGACTGAGTTGCTAAGGGTACTCTGGATCTCCTGCCTCTGAACCTATGGTGTTAAATAAAGAATCATAGCACAAATGCATCAGTACAAGAATATACTGAGTATGAAGATGAGATAACGCTAAATGCAAGGGCTTATACATAAATAATAACTTAACTGAATAATCGTGAGAGTACTGAATAAGAACACATGCATAAATGCACAAATCATAACTGAAATCAATATGACTCAAAATACTAAAACTTAGATGCCGCCTTACTATCATCTGAACTCACTACTAATATTAATTTACAGAATAACTAAATCATCTGATACTGATAACTGAGTACTGGAGTTGAGATCAATTTTATCTAGCAAGTGATCTCAGGATCTGAGGATACTGAAGACAATTAACTAAATATACTCATGTCATTGACTAAATTTAGAGCTTTGCCACTCTTGACTAAATGCATCGGAGATCAAACCTCTCTAGCGGATGATTTTGAAATCTACTATCAATGATAAGAAATGAGCATGTCTGAATCTGACAACAAGAATACTCAACTGAATCTGAGACTGAGATCAATCCTATCTAACAGGTGATCTCATGATCTGATAACAAAAATACTCAACTAAATATGAGGCTGACTTCAAGCCTATCTAATGGGTGATATCTAGATCTGATAACAAGAATACTCAACTAAATCTGAGACTGAGATCAAGCCTATTTGCTGGGTGATCTCTAGATCT
>JAPEIP010000010.1:180498803-180511859 GCA_026120095.1 Capsicum chinense
CAAAGCACACATCACTATCGACTCTACCCATACCTAGGTGGCTCTTGCCATACTCTTCACAAAGCAAATTGGTACCAATACCACTAGTACTACTTAGAGATTTAGAGCCTGGTGCCCTATCATAACTATCATCCCCAAAATTTGGTGTGGGTACACTAGCTGAGGATGGAGATGGGACTGAAAATCTCTTACTATACTAAAAATGGCTACTACCAAGGGACCCTACCTGAGAGAAACCTTGACTACTTGTTATGGCTTTCTTACTCACTCTCTCTCTCTTTTTTGTCTTATCTGCCTCAATCTGTTGTGCATGCATCATCAACCTAGAAAGGTCCATATCTCTATTGGCCATAGTGGTTCTACACTCTTTCAACACCAACCCAGACACACCAGTTACAAACTTACTCATACTCACTCTAGGGTTAGCTATCAAGTCAAGAGCATACTTAGTTAACTGGTTGAACTTAAGACAATACTGCGACACTGTCATGGATCCTTGCGTTAGGTTCATGAACTTCTCTACCTTGGCCTTTCTTATCTCTAGCATGAAAAACTTATCTAAAAAGGCAAACTGAAACTTTTGCCAAGTCACGCGAGCTACATCCTCCCCTCTACCCTTCTTCCACATCACTACCCAATCATGAGAAATATTCTGCAGTCTATAGGATGCTAACTCTACACGTTCCTCCTCAGAAAGATGCATAATCTGGGTAATCTTCCCCACCTCCTCTAGATAAAGTTGTGGGTCCTCACCTGCTATTGACCCAAAGAATTCTGGCGGGTTCATTCTCATGAAATTTATAATTCTAGTTGTGGCTGAACCCCCATCTTATTGAGGTGGGGCCACAGCCTGATGGTTACCCTTAACATTAGTCACAACTTGGGTAACGCCTGAAAAGCTGCCCAAAAATCTGCATATGACACACCCTCATTCTCAGGATCTACTGGCTGAGAGGGCTGGCCATCAACCCTATGGGTGCTATCTCTGCGAGGAGGCATACTCTATACATAGAAGAAAGAGGTGTATTAGACTGAGGATCAATTTGAGCTCATGCTCGCTCGCACGACATGAATACTGAAAGGAGGGAAACTGCTCCTAAAAATATCTAATAGGCTCTTGCACATAAATGTGGCGCACAACATACCCATGCACAAGACTGTACTAGATGCGGCTTTTCAGACTCCCTAAGACACTATTAAACCTTAGGCTCTGATACTAAGTTTGTAATGACCCGAGACTTCCCCCTAGTTGTTACATGGTGCTCATGATCCTGAAGGACCACAAGCTACCCCTATACTAATATCTGTACCTGGAAACTACATAATATATAGATAATAAAAGCAGAAACTGACCATAAGGTTCAAAACATCTAAAAATACTCAAAATTGAAAACTGAACACTGATGCATCTGTCCAAAAAGTCTGTAAACTATCTGAGTTGTAGAGTTGATGGGACATGTCATAAACTAACTTTGTCTACTAAAAATAAACTAAGTCTGATGCGATAAAAAAAATAAGGATCATTCTTGAATGAAGAGGACACACTGTTATATCTACTATTGTCGTCTGGGACTGAGTTGCTAAGGGTACTCTGGATCTCCTGCCTCTGAACCTATGGTGTTAAATAAAGAATCATAGCACAAATGCATCAGTACAAGAATATACTGAGTATGAAGATGAGATAACGCTAAATGCAAGGGCTTATACATAAATAATAACTTAACTGAATAATCGTGAGAGTACTGAATAAGAACACATGCATAAATGCACAAATCATAACTGAAATCAATATGACTCAAAATACTAAAACTTAGATGCCGCCTTACTATCATCTGAACTCACTACTAATATTAATTTACAGAATAACTAAATCATCTGATACTGATAACTGAGTACTGGAGTTGAGATCAATTTTATCTAGCAAGTGATCTCAGGATCTGAGGATACTGAAGACAATTAACTAAATATACTCATGTCATTGACTAAATTTAGAGCTTTGCCACTCTTGACTAAATGCATCGGAGATCAAACCTCTCTAGCGGATGATTTTGAAATCTACTATCAATGATAAGAAATGAGCATGTCTGAATCTGACAACAAGAATACTCAACTGAATCTGAGACTGAGATCAATCCTATCTAACAGGTGATCTCATGATCTGATAACAAAAATACTCAACTAAATATGAGGCTGACTTCAAGCCTATCTAATGGGTGATATCTAGATCTGATAACAAGAATACTCAACTAAATCTGAGACTGAGATCAAGCCTATTTGCTGGGTGATCTCTAGATCTGATAGTAAGAATACTCAATTGAATCTGAGACTGAGATTAAGCCTATCTGATAGGTGATCTTAGGATCTAATAATAAGATTACTCAACTGAATATAAGACTGAGATCAAGCCTATCTGATGGGCAATCTCGGGATCTGATAATGAGATTACTCAATTGAATATGAGACTGAGATCAAGCCTATCTGACGGGTGATCTCTAGATTTGATACTAAATAACTTTATATGGGACCAAGCCTATCTGATGGGTGGTCTATGAATCAATGGAACTATCTGAGTTCCTCACTGAGAAAAATGACTATATTTGACAGTCCTAATTTCTAAAGATTGATATTGAAACTGCAACTGTAGGAAGTAGTCACTTAATCGACATGCCCCTATTCTCAACTGATGGGGTCCAACCTGTAACCCCAGCTAGAAGGGTGTTAATACCGTGCCATGAGTAAATACCTCTCTGGTTAAGCCATTCTGATGGGTGACCCTCACAGGAAGTCAAACCTAAGGCAATATAATAGCCAATCCTATCTGACGGGTGACCAGCCTTTCCTGATGGGTTACTCCTATATCCTGTACTGGCTACATAGTTTTGGAGTTCAGGGATTCCTCCTCACGACTCTGCCTCTTTGATGGAGAGCCTTCATCCCTGCCCTCGCTCGATGCTGGCTCCTACTCCCAACTAAAAGACTCTGAACTAATTCTTAACTGAAGACTAACTAAGCTGAATCTGTTGCTGATCATGTTTCTCGAATGATCTAACTGAGTTAAGCATAATTCACTTGGTTCCATATCTGACAGAATACTACTAAATCTCGTTATTTGAATGAAAAACACTGAGCTTTGAATAGATTACTCAATTACTACAGAGGTCAGAACTGAATACTTGAATACTACTAGATCTGAACTGAGTACAAAACTAAGGCTAGATTACTAGCAATACTAAGACTATGGAGATTACTGAGATTACTTAAGTTTTGTATCTATCTGAGAGTACAGAGTTCTATAACTCACTGAGTTCTGAGAATCATGGCTTGACTGAGATTATTGGGAAAACTGACACTGGCTCTAGACTACAGCTAAATTATCGGGTATAAATACCCCCAGGACTTGATAACATAAAAGTAAAGAATAACCATTCTTGAATTATCAAGACCATGGATATTCATTTACCATCACAATCACTATAGCATCTCTTCAAGCATTTGGGAATCATAAACATGTGATGGTATAGGGAGTCATGCTATTGGCTCATACTCCATTCAACACGATCTTGTATCAAACACTTAGCTTGTATTAAAGTCTTAGCATGTATAAAAGACCACATAATTGGGGAATTTCATGCTATCATGTCACAATCCATTCACTAAGGCTTTTCGACAAACACTTGGCATGCATAGGCTTGCACATAATTAGGGGGTTTCTAGTCAACATACTATAATGGCTCTAATTCCTTCACATAAGCATTGTATCAAACATATGGGGAGTATGCTTTGCTTATTCAACAATTTCTACACTTAATTGAAATGAACACATCACTTAACAATCAACTTGAAGAGGGTTGATCATGAATATCACATGAATATCACATACTAGGGTAAAATTTTGAAAACCTTGTAAACAAACATGAATCAAAACTAAATAATAGCATGAACATCAATTTCAATTCACATGAATCATGAAAACTCATAAACATAAGATCTTTGAAATTTAGAAAAGGGTTCTTTAGCTTCTTGGATGAAAGAGACCTAAGAATCAATATCTTCATACCTTAGAGAAACTCTTTCTTGAAAGCTCTTTGAGAGATTCTTGATTTATTCATTTCTCTTGAAGAAGAGGAAGGGTTTTGATTATGTAGAAACACTAGCTCTTGTTCTTGAATAACTTTGAGAGAAAACTAGTATTTTTAGGTTAAAATGAGGCCAAATCCCGTGTTAAGGAGTATATATAGGGGTTGGGAAAATATCATTTTCACCCTTGAATTAAATTGAAAAATCCCGATTTTATATGCTAGCGTGATGCGCTATAATCCTGCTAGCTCACTAAAAATTGGACCATCAGGAAACTGCTTGATGGCGCGATGCGATGGAAATCGTGTTGCCACCTTGGTTGCTAATTGGAAAGGCACCACGATGCGGTGTAATCACATTGGTGCACTGGAGATTGACAATTTTGAAATGAAGCCTTCGCGAGATGCACCATAATCAGAGAGGCTCACTGAATTTTTGACGATTGCCATTTTGGCTGGAGCTTCCTGAACAATCTCAGTCCGGAAAAAGTAAAGTTGTGGCGAGATATAAAAATAATATTGAGGGAGGTGGACAAGGGTTTGTAGATTGTAATGAATAAAATAAAAGTGAGAAAGAGGATAAATTAGAGAGTGAGAAAGGGAAATAATGATAATGGATCGCCAATGGGGCATGAATTAATTCTGACATCCCGGCATGATCCTGTCAAAACTATTAGTATTGACAAGTTTGAAGTTGCGATGCCGATAAATAAACCTGTAGAATTAATTGGTGAACTTGTACTTAAATGCCAGTTGGGGAAATTTTTTTATTATTTTAAGAATATTATGAAGAACAAAAACATAGACAGAATTTGTAAGAGGAGCTGCTTTGGATGCTTTCTTAAGTTGTCTGAGGACCTCCCTACCTATTTCTAAATGAGGATGGTATATGGTCTTCTCAAGCACGGTATCAAGTACATAGGGGATGATAAAGATTTGGAGGAGGGGGCGAAAAGATGGATGAAATATGGATCAACTACAGTGGCATGTCAGTTTATTTTGGCTTATAAGAGTTTGCCATAGTGACAGGCTTGAGATGCAATCATCTAGAAGAACCTATTTCCAAGGAAACACCCCATAAAAGGTCCAAGGCAAGTAGGATAGCCAAACTACCACAAGCAAATAGAGGGAAGGCGTTGTCCAAGCGACCACCCAGCAAAACTAACAAATACAAGGAAAAAATAGATAGGTTGCTGGACATTGCTGGACGTGGCTATAAAGCATTAGATTTGATGAAAAATCTCAAGGATAAAACCATACCAAAGTAGTACAGGTATCAATTATGCTTAGTTTGGTTTTCCCATTCCATTATATTGGCAAGAGATGTCAACAAGGTCATAGAAAATGATTTGTTGGCGCGTGCTGGGGATTTTGATAAATTCAACAACTATCCATATGTCTATGACATCTTCTACTTAACTTTCAAATTTTTACTAACAAAGCTATCCTCAGGGATGATTACATTATACGTCTTTTCTTGGGCTTTCATGATAAAATTAATCACTATTTTTACTCATCCATTAATTTGTATTGAATATAGTTATTACAACTTTTTTTCCTTGCTTCCTATTTACATTTTTTAGGTTTGGGCATTTAAAGCCACTCCTCTCCTCTAAAAGCAGGTAATGGATTACCCAAATAAGGTTTCTTATCCAAGGATGATTAGGTGGTTGGCTACAAATAACAACACAAGAATTAAATATATCGATCTCCTTAACCCTTCGGATGATGCAGTATATATTCTTTCAAGTAAAATAATTTAACTCAATGAAAGATATTGAACAGATGTTATATCTGGTGCAACAGATATTATATCTTATGCACCAGATGGGATATCTGTTATGACAGATTACCTATCCTATTCTAACTGGTGCAATAGATGGGTAATCTGGTTCGATAGACAATTGACATTTTACATCAGACTACCCATCTGGTGCTTTAGTTCTCTGAACCCAACTCTTAACAGATTAACCATTAATTATAAATTATGCAACATATGGATAATCTGATGTAACATATTGGTAATCTGTTGCGACATACAGATCATCTTTTGTATAAGTTATCTATTTTAACATGTAACCCAACTATGAAAATTATTATATTATATGATGTAGATGTATCTGTCTTTTTTATAGGTTGTACATCCATAGATCGTGCCTACTGAGCAGGAGTTGGGGATAACTTCTTTTATTACTCTAGGTCATATTGATACTATAGCAGACCCAATGGTGAAGTTAATAAAAAAGGAATTGAATTGAGTAACAGCCATAAGAAGAGCATTTAGGCAAGGTCAGCCTAGTGTTAAGGCTCTCCATGACCAAACTACTGCAATAGATTCGGGTGCTTCTTCTGGGGGTGTTGCTGGTGGAGTTGATGTTGGTGGCAGGTATGCTAATGCTACTCTCAATTGCAATGTTGAGCATATTGATGCTCAAGAAAAAATAAATACATTTGAAAACACGCCTCTCACGGGTCCCTCTCCCCATTACACAAGTTTCTCTTACCCTTACACAGTCTCTCTCACCCCTTTTTACTCTCATATTCTCATTGCAAATGCAAAGAGTGCAAGGATAGCCAGGATAATCTCTTTGAAAAAGTATAGGCTATCGCTAAAGCTATTGAGGAATTAAAATCCAAAAAGAGTGTCATACCATCTAAGAAGGTGAGGGAGCCATACACTCTTACAACAGAAGTTAGGAAGAAGAAAAGAGCAATTAGCCAAGTACTCTCCAATCAAAAATCCAAAAAAAATTACAACTCCTCCCTTTACAAAAGTTGTTGAAGTTCAGGGGCCATTCAAGAAGGTGGACATATACGTGGAACTTGGCACCAAAGAGAAGAGAGATTTGCGACAGGCCAAACAAAGGGCAAAAGATTACCCCATTGATACCTTTTCTGCTGAAGACTTCTGAAGTATGACAAATATGTGTACATAGTATATGGATAAGGTAAGTTTACTTTTCCTAACCCAGCCATCTAATCTACTTGTTATCTGTTGCAACATATGTGTATTCTGGTGTAACTTGTGGTGGTTCTATTGTAATATATTACCTATCTCTTACATAAGTTGCGTTAGATGGGTAATCTATGAATAGATTCAGAGAACCCTCTACAATAGATAGATCATTTGTTGTATTTTTCACTATCTTTTCCTTCTTTACAATTACTAACCTATTTAAAAATTGACTTCTTATATCACAGTATGTTGAAGAAATTCTCTGCCTCATGAGGGGCAGGCAATTAGCCTACCCAGAAGCTTATGATGCTATTGATACAATAATGGACCTCGACTTCTATAGGAATCTTAAGAATAGGTATGATTATCTCAGTAACCTAGCGTCAACTCCAGGTGGCGAGGGATTTTATTCGTTACTTTTTGAGTTCTAATGGGATGAAGAAATGATAAAATATATTAGAGGGTAGAGGCCAAATCCACACGGCAAGAGCTAGACCAAGGCAAAGAGGATTCTTGGAGTCATGAACGTGGATGAAGTACATTCTCGGGCTATTGAGATACTTCTTAAGGTAGGAAAGATCAATGTTTATGACTGCAACTTACCTACCTTGGACAAGGTTAAATGTTTTACCTACATGCATCCACTGTTGGAGTTGTTCCCCATCTTATTAAGGCAGAGTGAACTAATGGATCGTTTTCCAATGAAAGTGTTGATGAAGAAGTGATAGGATTTTAAAGGTCAAAACAAGGACATGTACTTTCCAAAAAATAAAATCATTGTCGCGTGCAGGTTGCATGCTCTTGCACACATCGAATGTTTGCTGACTGACACAAAAATAGCCGAGCCAATGACCTTTCTATGAGACAACGTTATGGTAAACATGCAAGAAGTTTGGGCTTCTGGGGTACTAACTGGACGCTTGGAATCTAGGTATAAAGAAGAGCCTGTGAAAGAATAATTTTTTTATTTTAAGTCACATCACTTTACATACATTACATTACATACATACATATACATACATGTAGGGGTAATTTTTTTGTCTGATGATAGTTGAATTTTTCACAATGCAACAGATTGTCCATCTATTGTAAAATATATTCTATCTATTCTGACAGATAATTTATCTGTTGCAATAGGTTGGTCTTCTGTTGCATTATGCTGATATAGTCTTATCTGTTGCAACAGTGGGAACACATGTTTGATAATTTCCAACAGATGACCAACATGTTATAACATATGTCTAAATCTGTTTGATATTTTCCAACAATTATGCTTGAATATCCATGTGCTCAACGACACCAAACCTGTAGCAAATACAGATACATAACTATGAAAATTTCAATAATCAAGTTTGAATATCCATGTGCCCAACACCATCAAACTAGTAGCAATAATGCCAACAATGTAGTATCTTCTTGCTCGGTTTTGCTTCTCTTCAATAGCCTTGACTTTCTTCAACAAACCCCAGATTACATGATTTTTTTATGAAGGTTATCGTTCTTCATACCAATCAAAGTAATCACATCCACCCAACTTCTACAAAAATAAGACTACAATTACAAAATAATTACAAGTCAATAAGTAATCAATTAATTAAATAAAATAAATATTACCTTTGAAATCTTACAAGTAAAAAACCTTAGACCTGAATTTGGTTGAGTCTAAGAATTCTTCAATAGAGCTTCATAACCACACTTACAATATCAAAAATCTTTGTCATAAAAAACAGTGGAAGATGAGCTCAACATTGTCAAGCTCAGTTGAAAAAAATAAAAAAAAATACATTGAAAAAATACAAACAATCGAGATGAATTTGCATAGAGAAAAAAAAGATAAAGAAGAAAAAGAATATTTGGGAATTTAGGGTTAAATCTTAGGAAAAAAGATGAATATATTAGACAATGGGAGAAAAATAACCATTGGAAACCAAATCAGAAAAAATGGGGGTTCAACGAGCCTTGGCTGCGTGAATTACACGCAAGCAGCCAGTGGAACAAAAAGTGAAAAACAGACACATTTGATGCCTATTTTATTGTACGTGTTTAAAATGAACACTATCTACTTGATGCCTATTTTATTTTAGATGTTTAAACTGAACACTGTCGATGGGTTTCATCTTTTTTATTTCAAGTCACTTTCACTTTTTTACAAGTAGTGGCAATTTTTTATGTGTAATGAAAGTTGAATTTTTATAATGCAATAGATTATCCATCTGTTGTAACAGATATTCTACCTGTTCTGACATATAGTTTATCTGTTGCAATAGGTTGGCTATCCATTGCACTATGTCGATATTTCTATCTATCTGCTGCAACAGTGAAAAGACCTGTTTGATAATTTCCAAAATATTACCTACCTGTTGCAACATATGTCTAAATCTATTTAATATTTTCCAAGAGATGTGTCGTATGTTGCAACAGATACATTATCTGTTGCAATATTTGAATCTAGTATTCCATTTTAATTAATAAGTTCAAATCTAAGGAAAATATAAAATTCATAGACAAAATAAATAAATTGAAGCCTTCAAAAATTAGCTGAAATAAATCAACAAATAAATTAAATGTAAAAAAATTATTGTGGGTACAAATCTCAACAAATACATCAATAATTTAATTATTGATTCTAAGAATTCCTAAGGAGGGGTGAGTTCATTACTTTGACAGACTCAAGCTATAAAGATCTACTTAATATAGACAAGTTATTCTTCATCTGGTGCTATGAAATTCGACTTTGGTCGTCGTGGATCTTTATTTTTGGTTACATATGGTTTCTGCACTTTCTGTTCTCTGTATTTCCATAAAAATAGTAGCATATTTTTAATGTTGTTCAGCAATAACTTCTACATCCACCTGGAAAGCTAGAACTAGTCAATGTTAATCATGGAGATAAAATAAAATAGAAAAGGATAACTCATCTATTCTAGCAAATCAAATAGGTATTTCTCCTATTTTAAATAATACCAAACAGATTATATTTCTATTGCAACAGATGAATCAACTGTTGGGACAAATTTAAATTTCTATATGAGGAAGACTTGTATGATAATTTCCAATGGATGAACCATCTGTTGCAACATATGACTCATCTGTTACAGTAGATAGGCCATTTGTTGGTACAGCTAAAAGCGGTACGAAAAGCTATTTGATTTGCTATAATAAACGAGACATATGTTTCAATAGATACTTTATCTAATGCAATAAGTAAGTCAGCTTTTGCAACAGATGTATATATCTGTTTGATAACTTTCAGCAGATGTGTCATCTGTTGAAACAGATATGTGTCTGTTTATTAGTTAGAACAGACATATATATTCACCTTCTTCAGCTCATGCTGCTCTCCTTTGGCCATTGTACATTACTCAATGCAACACACAGACAGAGGAGTAAAAATTTGCTTTTTGGGATTCTTGATAATGCCTTGAAAATTACTTTCCTTTTCCTCTTAGACTTAATTTCTAATGGAATGGATGGATATAAAATTCTCTTTGATGGAATGACACCCCTCTTAGATGTCAATTCCTTTATAGAAGTAATTAATGCATTAATAGCATTAATCACTACATCATGTTTCGTCTTGCAGTCTTGACATTTGCATACAGAACATTCGCTGGGAGAGGCAAAATTTGTATAATCAGTATGATCATACTCATAATGGTTTATTTTAAATACTGTAAAAGGAGCATCATTAGCACCAACAGCTCTATCACCACTAAGACTATTAACAAAACAAGCCCACTCTCTAAAATTATTTTTCTTGTAATGGTTATTGCTCCAAACAATTCTATTTTTATTCTGTCAATGACCTTAGGGACTGATAAAGTTTGCGTAGATCGTAAAGTAAGAAAAAATGACATCGTCAACTCTCGATTGGTCGGAACTAGCGACGGATGCACAATATACCATAAATCCTTATATATATTAGGATGATGACTAAATCATTCAAAAAAAATGTTAATTAAAACAAAAATTTAATTATAATTATACCTACTGCATCTTTTGGGGGGTTGAAGAGATCAAGAAATTTTATATTTTTATCATTTTTGACCGACAACCATCTCAAGATTCTTGGACAGAAAACTTCTTCCTGGTAGTTCACTTGTTCTCTTAAATAAGGAATGGCTTCAAACGCCCAAGCCTATAAAATAACGCCAATAAATCAAAACCATCATTGAGTAAAAAAATAAATAATATCATAATAAAAGAAACAAATATTTACCATGAAAGCCCATGAAAATCGATATAAGTTAATTGTCTTTGGCGCTAATGGAGTCAACAGATATTTGACAGTCATTTTGAAGCTTTCATAACCCCAAGGATAGTTGTTAAACGCCTCAAGATCCTCAGAGAGTTTTATTTAACCAACGCTTATGTTGTTGTTAACGTCTCTCGTCCAAAGAATATTATGTACAAACCAAACCAAGCACAATGACTATTTGTGCTTTTTTAAAATTATTTTACCTTTCAACGCTTCTATTAAATTTTTGCCTTTGAAGCTTGGACCAACAATGGACACCAGGTCATCACAATCACATGACTTGTCTTTGCATTTTTTGGGTGTGTGGGGTGCTTTTTTGGGTTAGAATAGGTATAACATGAGAAGGAGAATGAGGATAACATTTTAGTTCAGTAACTATGGCAAACTCCTTCCAGCTAAAATAAACAGGCATGGCACAGTAATTTATCCACACCTCATTCATCTTATCTTTGTTTTCATACATAAACCTATGCTTAAGAAGTTCATATACCGTTTTTATTTGGAAACGAGCATTGTTGTCCTTCGATAAATCAAGATATTTCCCAAAGCAGCTGTCCCTGAAATAAAAATTTAATCTTTGTTCTCAAAGTATTTTTCTGAAGGCATCGAAAGATTTTTTCCATGGCTGACTTAACCACGAAATTATCCATTAAATTTGTGGCACCATCTCACTATATTCTCATGGGATAACTATCAATGCTGAAGGTTTTAACCAACTATTCATTAGAAGGGCTATTAGCATTTGGATCATCTCTTTTGAAATATTTCTCTTCCCCGTGTTCATTATATTATGCTCCTGATTGAGATAATACTTGTAAAGCAAGCTCATAGAGTTGTGATGTAGCCTAGCTGCTTCACTTATTTCTTTAATTGGACTTGATTCGGTTTCTATTCTTTTAGGAGCCATATTATCTAAAATTAATAGGAACATAAAAAAATATATTATAGTTGATTAATGCATCGTTAAAAAATGATAACAGTAAATCTAACGTGCAAAACAGTAAAATAACAGTTGCAACAAATCACACATCTGTTGTACCAGGTAGGTTATCTGTTACACCAAATAACTAACCTATTGTAATAGATGAGTAATCTATTGCAATAATATAAAACATATCACTCATCTTTTAAGATAGATGAATAGTCTATGCTATAGATCATGCAACTGTTGCAACATATGAGTGATCTATTGGAACAGTTAAATAACCTGTTGCAACAGATGAGTAATCTGTTGCAATAATACAAAATATATCACTCATCTATTGAGAAAGATAAATGGTTTGTACAACAGATCACAGATCTATTGCAACATATAAGTGATCTGTTAAAATAGTTAAATAACCTGTAGCAATGGCTAAGTAATCTGTTATGATAATATAAAGTATATCACTCATCTATTGTGAAAGATGAAAGGTCTGTGGAACAGATCACACATCTATTGAAACAATTAACTAACCTGTAGCAATGGCTGAGTAATCTATTATGACAATACAAAATATATCACTCATCTATTGAGAAAGATGAATGGTCTGTGCAACAGGTCACATATCTGTTGCAACATATAAGTGTTCTATCAGAATAGTTATTAATGGTCAAATTGTTTAGATTTCTTCTAACAGAAGGACCGTCTATCGCGACAGATGAATGATTAGTTGAAAAAATCAATTCTTAGACATGTCCTGTTGGAAGAGTTGATAGGATTTTATCCAACAGAAGGTTCAGATCTTTAATCAGATAGTTTCTCTATTGCGTTAGATGGTTAATCT
>JAPEIP010000010.1:180549212-180566427 GCA_026120095.1 Capsicum chinense
CTTTTGTAGGTAATCCTAGAATGAATGAAATTATGGTAAAGGCACTTTTCACGCGGAGTCATTTGATGCTCCCCTTTATGGGGAAAGCCAACTAAACAGAGGGGGTCATTGTAACACCCTGAGTCTGTACCCCGGATGCTACACAGTGCTTGTAATCTCGAGGAACCACAAGCTAACCCATGACTGATACCTGCTGCAATGACTAAACAATAACATTGAATAATATGCGAAATTAGGCAGAAACATGCCATAAGGTTCAATCTATAAATAATACTAAATGCGGTATTAAATACCAAAACTGAAACACAAAACTAAAATCTGAATAACTGTCTGAAATACTCTAGTCTGGGAAGCCTGTAACTGTCTGAACTGTGGAGTTGATAGGACAAGTCCCCAACTAATTCTGTCTACTGACATAAACTGAAATACTATAAATAGTAATTATGTCCTCAAACTAAGAGGACTCACCACTACGCTGAATGCTAAAAGTCTGGTCTACTGAGGTTGCTCTGGAGCTCGTGCATCAAAACCTATGATATAAAACATCATAGCACAAAAACAATGCATCAGTACTTTGAATACATTGGTATGATCAGTGAGGTAGGCTGAAATGCATGGGTTCATATGCATAAATAATAATAATTGTATAACATGAGTATGACTGAGTAAGAGTACATGTATGAATACGTATACTGTAACTGAAATTGTGATAACACTGAACACTGAGTCTGAATACTGGTCAACTGATTTACTGGATACTGATACGCATAAATGATGACTGGGTGACTGTATCTGACAGTTTTGAATTCTGGGGAACTATACTGAGTTCCATACTGGGTTGAGTGACGATGTCTGATAGTCCTGAATCTGTAGAATTGGACTGAGTTCTATTTTGAGACTAAGACTAAAACTGAGACTATAGGAGGTAATCATCTAACCAATATGCCCCTTTTCTAACTGATTTGGGGTCCAACCCATAACCCCAGTTGGAAGGGTGTCAATACCATGCCACGGGGTAAGGACAAGCTGTGAGTTTACCCTTTCTGATAGAAAGCTCTATTGTCAACCCTCGCTGGCAAGATAAATCTGATGAGAAGTATCAACCCTCATAATATCTAGCAGGAAGATACCTCAACCTACGCTGGCTACAAAGTTCTGTAATGCAGCGAATACTGCTAAGGGTCAAACCCTCTACTGACAGGAATGCCCCTATCCCTGAGTTAACTCGATGCTGAATCCCACTCCCAACTGAATAGACACTGAACTAATTTCTAGTCTGTACTAGGCTGGAATGAACGGTTACTTAGATTATTATTTAGCTAAATTAGACTGAGTTCACTGAGTTCTGTTGACTGGCGGAATACTACTGAATTCTATTAACTAATAGAGTTTACTGAGGTCTGAAGTGAATACTGAGTTAGAATGAATTACTACTAAATCTACTGAGTTTTCCTGAACTCTGTAACTGACTAAGAGTACTACTGATCATGACGTGACTGATACTATTCTATGATTGACCATGGCTCTAGGTAATCATCTAAATTATTGGGTACAAGTACCCTCAGGACTCGATAGCATGAATTAAGAGTCATGGCATAAACATTAAACATGGACTATCAACTTGATCATCATTTATTCATTGGGGCATTTTAACAAACACTTGTATGATTTCATTCTCTTAATAATTCACATGAACAATTTATCAAACACTTGGAAGGCATAGAATATGCGCATAACACTAATCAACATGTGAGCACACAATTCAATCATCAAATTCACAATTTGAAGGCTTTAACATGATCTAACATGGTAAGACGTAAATTAATAAACTCCACATGAAACTTAGCATAACTCATGGATTTGATACTCAAATAATTATTATAAACATGAGTATTATCAAACTTATCATGGTATTCATGAAATTCATATACTTGAAGTTTAAAAATCTGATTCTTGGACTTCAAGGTTGGAAGAGACCCTTGGATGAACACTTCACATACCTTTGTTGAAGAATTTTTGAACGTTTACGGTTGAATCTTGAGTTCTTAATTTGGAATTTGAGCACCTAGGGTTTTGTTCTTGAGCTAATTAGAGAATGAATGAGTATATTTGCTCTGCAAAGGGCCTAATTTAGTGTTTCAAGGGCTGAAGGATGTGGGGAAAAGATCCAAATACCCCCAAGAATGCGGTCTTTTAATGATTGAAAACTGGGCTACCGACGCAGAGGTCGACACAACACATCGATAGCATTGATGTGATAGCCAATGCGTCGCACTATGTTCGCATCGATTCACTAGAATTAGACGCTGGTAGCTGGAGAAAATATTAATCAACAGTCGATGCGTCACACCAAGATCGCATTGATCCACTATTTTATGGTTCCAAAGGAGCTTCAAACGAAGTCCAAAAAATCTAAAACTTTTTCAAAAATACCTACGGACATTCCTGATCATGAATCAACCTAAACATTAATATTTAATGGAAGTAAAGGTCACGAAATAAGATTTCCAACCTTCGTAGGCTAAAATAAAACTAAGTCTGAGTACTTAGCTGAAAATATTCTAAGTTTGGGACCCATTGTCAAGCCTAAAGGACTGAATTAAGCTTATGATTTTATGGGGTCTTACATTATCTCCCCCTTGGGAATATTCATCCTCGAATAAGACTGTTGAGACTAAGAATACTGAGATACTGACTTACTTACTGGACATGAACATCTGGAACATGACTATATGCTTGATATTACTAGTATTCTGAATTATCATAGTGAACATGAATATCTGATGCATGGATATAGCTGAACATGATTCATGAATGCACGACTGTGATTACTGATAAACTGAATCTACATACAGAATATGCATATCTAATGTATGGATACATGACTGAACTGGCTCATGAACGTATAACTGAACATGTAATGGTAACTAATACCAAGTTTATATCTGAAATCTGAACATGGAACTGCATAGGCTTAAGGAAAACTATTACCTTGAGCAGAGTCTGGGTTATCAGAGAATAGATGAGGATACTTGGTGTGCATGTCTGCTTCTGCTTCCTAAGTATCTCCCTCAACGTACTAATTTTGCCAAAGAACTTTGACTAGAGAAACTTCTTTGTTCGTTAGTCTACGAATCTAATAGTCAAGGATTTTGACTGGGATCTCTTCATAAGAGAGTCTGTTCTGAATATCTATACCCTCAATAGGGACTAGGATTGATGGGTCACCTATGTATTTCTTTAGCAAGGAGACATGGAACACTGCATGAACCAAAGATAAATCTGAAGATAACTCAAGCTCGTAAGCTACCTTTTCAAAACTGTTGAGGATTCATTAAGGACTGATATATTGGGGACTGAGTTTCCCCTTCTTGCCAAAATTCTTCTCTCCTTTCATAAGAGAGATCTTCAAGTACATATAGTCAGCAATCTTGAACTCGAGATCCTTTACTGAACACGCATGAACGAGAACATGAGGACATGACTGAGCCTAGAATGTGATACATGGACTGAATATCGTGAACTAAATTGAGTCCTTTGAATACATGTCTTACGGATAAGATTGGAACTTGAGGGTCAACTTATGAGTACCCACTATTCTACTAGATTCGTTATGTGAAGAGAAGCTGGAAGGTTTAGGATATGAAAGCTCGGGGGTTATGGTGTATCTCCTCCTTAGGATATTATGTCCCTCGAAGAATGCTGACTTGGATGAGATACTGAGAAAAAAATTAGACGATGCTCAGGGTACCCATGAACTAAGTCGTGACTGAGTATCTGGGTTTCAAAACTGCGACATGATACATGAACAGAGCTGATCCTGCAACTTCCTGGTTGCCCCATCTTAGAACAGTTACATTCATGAGACTTCAGATAGTGCGACTAGTAAGGAAAGTTGGGAAACCAAGCCATACAAATTTTTCCACCCGACTGCTAAATTGAATTTCTGGCTATACGAACTAACTTGTGCTGAAGACTCATGCTCGTCTGGAGCATTTCCTTGACACTCTTTCTATAAAGTTTCTAGTGACTTTAGGGAGAAAAGAATCTTTGCCTAGGCTAAATAAAGCATCTGAATAAAAGTCACATTCTAGCTAAATTTTTGTAATATATGGTGAGGCCTACGACACCTTATCTAAGGTAGAGTGACTAAGCCTCATGAACTGCAACTAAGATTTTCAAACTTAAGATATATCCCTTAGATACCCTCTCGACTATACTTTCTACCTTAGCACGGTGCTTCACCTGAGACTACTGAAAATATTCATAGGGGCACTAGGCACTAATAGATTAACATACTATCTTATCTGATTAACTGAACGACTGATAGCTGAATACTGGTCATGTATGATCGAACTATCCTTAGTCTGAATAACTGGACTAAAACTGTAGAGTATTAAACATATGGGTAAGGACTGATTGAGTAACATGAGACAACTGAGCATAAATTTGTGGGGAACTTTATTATTTAAAAGTGCAAGACCAAGCATAAAACATGGTTATGAAATAGTCTGTAAATTAAAGTGCTGAAATACCAATATTTGAATAACTGATAACTGTATGCTATGGTCAAGCAGACCTAGAACTGAACGGAGTTACTAATTTGATTACTAGAATGGGACCAGGATCATAACTAAAATGGTAGCTGAGACTATAATTGAGATCATAACTGGGACTCATACTAGAACTGAATACTGAGTTCTGATAATTGGATACTAGTGACTGAGGTTTAGACTAATACTGAAGTACTGGATTCTGATGGATAAGCAACTGATAACTGATAGCCATAGTTCTGTAGAACTATCTGTGTTCTTTATCGAATTTTGAGGCTGAATACTAATTACTGAGTACTAAATACTATACTAGACTCGACACTTAACTGAGGCCTGAGGAATAGAATATCAACATCTTAGGTGGATCTACCAAAAGATCTAGGCTGAGGATATACATGTCATGATCTAAATTTAGCCGATTCGTTAGGAGGGTAGCGTGAGGGATGGGAACTGAGCATACTGTAAAACTTAACATGAGTACATGGGTCATGAGATGCATGACCTGAGTCTGGAGTTTCTGAATTCATGGAACATGGTTTGTAATACCGTGTGAATTGGAATTCCCTATACTAGGAACTGTAGGTGTACATGACTTTTGCTAACATGCTCGAATATGAGCTATGATCATAGAGATGACATGTAAGATATGAATAGATATCATGATAAATGATTGGTTTTGAGAGTCGGAAATACGATTCTGGGATAATCCATGTGATCATGCCCACTGCGGGAGTAGAAAAGAATTTCATCTATGAAAACTATGACGAACATGGCCAAGTACTGCTTAAACACACGGTTCATCCAGTCAATGAAGGTTGCTGGGGCATTGGTAAGACCAAAGGACATGACTAAGAATTCGAGGTGACCATATTGAGTTCTAAAGGCTGTCTTCGAGATGTCATATTCCCTAACCCTGAGTTGATGATAGCCTGATCTGAGGTCTATCTTGGAGAAATAACTGGCACCCTTGAAGTTGGTCAAACAAGTCATCGATTCTGGGGAGTGGATACTTGTTCTTGATCATAACATTATTCAACTGGTGGTAATCTATGCACATTCTGAGAGGACCGTCTTTCTTACGAATGATTAAAATTAGTGCACCCCACGGGGACACAATAGGTCTGATGAATGATGAATCCCTTATCTAAGAGATCCATTAACCATTTCTTTAATTCTTTGAGTTTTGTTGGAGCCATTCTATATGGAAGGCTAGATATGGGCTGAGTATCTAGGAGAAGATCAATTTCGAAATTAATTTTCCTTTTGGGAAGAATCCGAGAAGATCTTCGGGAAACATATCTGGGAATTCACATGCTACTGATACTGATTCTAGAGTAGGGGTTTCTAAACTAGAGTCCTATACTCGAATGAGATGGTAGACATATCCCTTAGATATCATCTTTCTAGCCCAAAGGTAAGAAATAAGTTGACCCCTAAGTGTTGAAGTACTACCCTTCCACTCCAGGACGGGTTCATTCGAAAACTGAAACTGGACAATTCTATTTCTGCAGTCGACTGAGGCATAGCAGGAATGAAGACAATCCATGCTGGGAATGACATCGAATTTAGTCATCTCTAATTCAACTAAATCTACTAAAGTAACTTTCTGAGATATCATAATCGGACAATTTCTATATACTCGCTGGGCTATGATAGATTTACCCACTGGGGTAGAAACTGAGAAGGGCTCTTCTAGAATTTTAGGACTAATTCTGAAATCAACTGCTATATATGTAGTAACAAAAAGACAAAAGAAGCTCCTGGATCTAGGAAAGTGTAAATATGCAAATGGAACATTTGTAACGTACCAATGACCACATCAGGAGAACTTTCCTAATCCTTTCGGGACTGAAAAATATAGAGTCTGTTTGGGCGCTGCCCACTGGTGGCACTGGAAGAGGCTCCCTACTGATTCAGGCGACTAGACTAAGCTGGGGGACGGTTATACTGACTGTGCGAACCCACATGAGGACACTATTTGACTCTGTGGCCTAGCTTTCCATATCCAAAACACACATCGCTGCCAGCTCTGCAGATACCCTAGCGGTTTCTGTCATATTTCTAGCAAAGGGATTGGTTTGGGCACTGCTAACACTGCCCTGGGGTTTACGTCCTGATTCCCTATCTCGGTTGCCATCTCTAAATTTTGGCATTGGATCACTGGCTGAGAAAGGAGCTGGAACTGAGGATTTTAGGTGGAACTGAGATTGATTCCTACCCTCTAACTTAGGCTGAGTGAAATTGAAACTACCTGTTCTCGCTTTCTTGTTGTAAGACCCTGCAAAGTACCCTCATAGTTTGAGCCTTAAAATATGTCAAACAAAGTAAATTTCAGCCCTAAAAGATTGAGAAGTGACTTCCGAAGTGATTGGTGTTTAAACCATATAGAATATTCTTAAATTTGACTTTTTTCATATAGAGAATTAAATTAGCTTTCCAACGATATCAATTTTGTCCAAATCCGGTATTGGGGTAAGAATTTATGGCCATTTTATCGAGAGTTATTAGAACCGCCCAGGTACAACGGATGATCCGATGGACCATCGAGTCTGTGATGGACCATCTCAACTAAGGTAGTAACTCCTTTTTTTAGCCCAAGTACACCAGCCAAGACGACGGACCGTTGAGTTTACGATGGACCATCACTGTGACCGTCGCGCTGAGGCAGTGTGGCCTCGCCCTGGACATCGTGCGATGGATGATCTAATGGACCATCGGACTTGCGATGGATTATCAATCCAACTGACGCATCGAGGCAGTATGTTTTTTTTGATCATCGTGCGATGGATGACTTGACGGACTTATGATGGACCGTTACTCCATCAACACTTCCATACTTCAACTAGTGGGCATGCTCTAAAGCCTTCGGTTTATATTTCCTCAAAAAACCATCACCAAATAATTAATCCACTAATACAAGCACATGATTTCATTCCTCAAGCCACTACATATCCATAAAATCGAAATCCCGTTCGACCACTCCAACCTTAATTCAACCAAACACAACATGATGAATCTCGAACTCGAATACCCCAACCTCTACTTAACAAAATTTCCCCATTCCAAGCACCACTTAACCAAATCCAACCCATCCAAATAGACGAGGAATGAAGAGAAGGACAAAAAGTAGAGTTCAGAGCATTCAATGAAGCCGACTTTATTGTAGGGAAATAAGAGGTAGACCAAAATGGATCAATGAGGCTACCAAAGTTGAGGAAAAAGATTTGGTCCAGCTCCTAATGGTAGAGAAAACTTAGGAAACCGACCTCAAGGTTATGATCAATGGAACCAACAAGGTAATAGGGATTGAGATGTGGGTATCAATTCAATCAAGGTTAGTATTCCAACATTCAAAGGTGAAAGTGATCTTGAATCTTATCTCTTATGGGAGTCCTCTGCTGAAAGGATCTTCTAATTTAATGATATCATCGAAGAGAAGAAGAGTTGCTATACCACAGCCCATTTTGAAGGGTATGTCAATACATGGTGGGATTATGTCAAAAGATTTGAAAATGTGTTAAATGAAGGACAACCCCCTCCATGGGATGTATTGAAGGTATTCATGAGACAAAGGTATGCTCCAGAGAGGTATAGACATGAGCTACTTTCCAAGTTGTACAACTTGAGGCAAGGTAGCAAGAGTGTTTGGCCTATTATGATGAATTCCAACAATTGATCTTGAAGATCGACCATTGAGATAATGTGAACCATGATATCATAGGCTTCAAGGTTTGATTTAACAAAGATATTTCCTTATGCATGACTATCCACAAGTTTGATGCCATAGAAAAAATCTTCCAAGTAGCCTTAGAGATTGATAGGGATATCAAAGAAAGGGCAACTTACAAACCAAAAGTGTACTCATCTACCAACCCTTGTAGTAAGAGTAAAAAGGTAGAGAAATCATCATCAGGGTGGAACAAGAATAAGGACTATATGTCCAATAACAAGAAACTCGTAGAGAAGACAACTCCAAAGTACCCACCAAGGAATGAAGGTAACAAATATCCTAATCTCAATCCTGAAGATTTTCAATGTTTTAAATGTCAAGGGTGGGGACATAAGGCAAGTGAATGTCCCAACTAGAGAAATGTGATCCTTAGGGAAGGGAAATTGTATTACCTTGGAGAAAAGGTGGGATTAGAAGATGAGAATGATTAAAAAGCCTAAGATGGAGAGGGGACCCAAGAAGATGAATAAGTAGAAGAGTATAATGAAAATTCTTGGCCTCAAGATGGAGAGTATTGAGGTTCCAAATTTTATTATGAGGCGTGCAATGATTAGTAAGGTGATAGATGACCTTAGTCAAAGGGAGAATCTATTTCATACTAAATGTCTTATATAGGAAAATATATGCTCTTTAATCATTGATAACAGAAGTTGTGAGAATGTGGCTAGTGCTACTTTGGTTGATTTCTTGAATTTTCTCACAACCAAACATGCCACACCATATAAGCTTTAATGGTTCAATGATTATGGTGAGTTGAAGATGACTAGGCAAATGGTGATTTGGATCAAAGTCGAGAATTATCTTGATGAGGTGCATTATGACGTGATACCTATGCAAACTTGTCATATCTTTCTTGGGAGACCATGACAATATGATCATTCAAGAAAGCATGATGGGAGGACCAATCGGTACTCTTTTCAGTTGAATGGTCAAAAATTCACCCTCCATCCACTTTCGCTATCTCAAGTGAATAAGGGTCACAAAAAATTATGAGAATTGAAATAGAAGGGTAAGAAACAAAGTCGAAAGGAGGACCAAATTGAGGAGCGGGATGTAGAAGAGGAGAAGAGGAGGTTGAAAGGGAAGAGTCCCTTGGTGATGTTGGCTAGGAACAAAGATCTTTTCAAAGAGTATGATGACAAAATACCCATGCTCCTCCTAGCCCATGATTTTTATGCTAACTACTTTACTTCTCCTATCCCCTATTCTATTTCCTTTGTTTTGCAGGATTATGGAGATGTGTTTTCAAAGGATCTTCCCTAAGGATTACCCCTACTTTGGGGAATTGAGCATCAAACTGATTTTGTGTTGGGTTCTCAATTACCCAATAAATCGGCCTACCGAAGTAATCCAAAGAACATAAAAGAACTCCAAATACAAGTCGAGGAACTCCTCAACAAGGGATACATCAAAGAGAGTATGAGTTCATGTGTGGTTCCGGTGTTGCTAGTACCAAAAAAAGATAGAACATGGCGCATCTGTATTGATTGTCGAGACATTAATAAAATAACGATAAAGTATTGCCACCCAATTCCCCATTTAGATAATATGCTTGATGAGTTAAATGGTTCTTGTGAGTTTTCTAAGATAGATCTTAGGAGAGAGTACCACCAAATCCAGATGCAACCAGGTGATGAGTGGAAGACCACATTCAAGACCAAGTTTGGTCTATATAAATAGTTGGTCATGCCTTTTGGCCTCACCAATGCTCCTAGTACCTTTAAGCGATTGATGAACCATATGATGAAACCGTTCATATGGAAGTTTGTTGTGGTATACTTTGATGATGTTCTAGTTTATAGAAAATCTCTTAAAGAATATGTCTTACATTTGCATGATGTGTTTGAAGTGCTTAGAAAAGAGAAGTTGTATGCTAATCTTGAAAAATATTCTTGTGGTGTGAATGAATTTTTCTTGGCATTTGTTATTAGCTAAAGAGGATTCGAGGTGGATGAATCTAATATAGACACCATCAAGAATTGGCCAATTCCAAAATCCATTGGTGAAGTAAGAAACGTTCATGGGTTGACTAGTTTTTATAGGTGATTTATCAAAGGATTTAGAACCATCACCACTTCCTTGATCGAGGTGATCATTAAGGATAAACCTTTTAAATTTGGTCATGATCAAGTCAATGCATTCTAAGCTTTGAAGGCTATGCTTAGCTCTATCCCCTTATTGCAATTACCCAATTTTGATAAGATGTTTGAGATTAAATGTGATCCAAGTAAGGTAGGAAATGGTGCCATTTTAATACAAGATCATAAACCTATTGCCTATTTTAGTAAAAATCTCAAGGGCTCAACTCTAAATTATTCTACCTGTGATCTAGAGTTATGTGCCTTGATTAGAGCCTTGAATAATTGGCAACATTATTTGTGGCCGAGAGAGTTTTTGATCCGAACGATCATAAATCCTTAAAACATATCCAGGCCTAAGATAAACTCAATAAAAGACATGCCAAGTGGATTGCTTTCCTAGAAACTTTTCCTTATGTAATTCAATACAAAAAGGGAAAGAAAAATATGGTAGCTGATGCATTGTCTAGGAGGCATATCCTTACCTCTACATTGTCTTCTAAATTAATGGGATTTGAGACTCTAAATACAATGTACCTGGAGGATCCTAAATTTTTTTAAATCGATCAAGATTATGAGATATAAGGTAGGGAAAAGTGGGAGAGAGATAATGCTTCTATGCACTACTCCAAGTTTGATGGTTTCTTGTTCAAAGAAAGAAAATTGTGTGTGCCCTCTAGCTCATGGAGAGAATTATTTGTAAGAGAGACACATGATGGGGGTATGATGGGTCACTTTGGAATTGACAAGACCTTTAGAATCCTAGAGGAACAATTCTATTGGCCCAAGATGCGTTAAGATATTGCTAGAATTTGTGGCCAATGCATGGATTGAAGAAGTGAGAAATCTCGATTTATCCTTAAAGGATTATATATCCTACTACCCACTCCTTAATGCCCATGGCTTGACATCTCTATGGATTTTGTTTAGGGATTGCCTAAGACAAGGAGGGGTAGAGATTAATTTTTGTTATGGTTGATAGGTTCTAAAAAATGGCCCATTTCATTCTATGTCATAAAATTGATGATGCTTATAATGTGGCTTCTTTGTTTGTTGAGCATTTTGTAAAAATACATGGAATTCCTCAGACTATTGTTAGTGATAGGGACTCTAAGTTTCTTAGTTACTTTTGGAGGTTGTTGTGGGGTAGACTTGGCACCAAATTGCTTTTCTTAACATCTTGCCACCCACAAACGGATAGTCAAATGGAGGTAGTAAATAGAACCTTGGGTTCTATGTTGCTCACCTTAGTTAAAGGAAAAATAGCCTCTTGGGAGGGCCACCGACCTCTAGTCTAATTTGCTTATAATCGTGTTATCCATTCGGCTATTGGTATGACTCCTTTGAATGTGCTTATGGTTTTAACCCCTTACCTCTTTAGATCTCACTCCTTTGCCTAGTGATGTTGTGATAATCTTAGAGGGATACAAATGGGCAGAAATCATAAAGAAGTTGCATAAGAAGGTGAGAATTCACCTTGAGAAGAATAATCAAGAGATGGCCAAATGAGTAAACAAGAGAAGAAATTGGTTTGTACTTGAACCGGGTGATTGGGTGTGGGTGCACCTTCAGAAGGATATGTTTCCAACCCAAAGAAAATCCAAATTGATGCCCCAAGGTGATGGTCCATTTCAAGTGCTTGAAAGGATAAACAACAATGCCTATAAGATTGACCTTCCTTTGGAATATCAAGTACACAATACCTTTAATGTGTGTGATATTTCACTCTTTGACATGATAGAAGATGATCAACCTTTGAATTTGAGGTCAAATTATTCTCAAGATGGAGAGGATGATATAATCCGAATTAGCTCCAAGCCATTCACTAGAAGTCAAGCCCGGGAACTTCAAAGGATCCAAGGATTGTTCATGAAGCGAGAAGGGGGGGTACTTGAAGAATCCTCCTTACCATCAAAAGGGTGTTATTTTTTGATGATTGCACTCACATTGGTTCAAGGATTGTTGGAGGAGGGAAGCAAAGGCAAAATAGGGATAGAAATCCCCTTGGAAAGGACTTGAGCCTAAGGCGCTTTGGATTCGCTTTTGATCCGCTCTAGCATTTCAAAAGCGGATCAAAACAGCCCCTAGTAGGCCTTTTCTTCCAATTGAGTCACTTTTGGGCCCTAAAATTGTAATAATTAGCCTAAACTATAAATACTTTTGAGGTTAGCTCCTTCTCTTAGTTTTTTATTGATTATTGATGAATGCTTCTCCATTGAGTGAGAGTATTGGGCAATTTTTGTTGAACTTTGGTTTAGAAACGTTGATTTAGAGGGCGTTCATCTCCCTCTTAAGCACTGTAGGAATTAGGTGTTTGATTAGATTGTAATTGAGGGTATTGGAGTTTGACATACTCTTTTGTTCTTGGTTACTTCTTTTCTTGTGTCTAATTATCTATCTTATAAATTATCTTTACTTTTTTCGTATCGTCTTTTGTTTTCGCAATTTTATTCTGTATCATTGATGGACATCTATGATGACTCTACCAGTAGCAAGAAATGGTCTTACCAAAATTATTTATTCATCAGGACATTCCTTCATCTCAAATACAATGAAATCTATAGGAAAAACAAATTTATCTACTCTTACAAGAACATTTTTAATTATTCCCTTCGGTTTGTTTGTACTTTGATATGAAAATTGAAGAGAGACACATGTGTCTTTAATTTCACCAAGATTTAACTTTTCAAAAATAGTAAAAGGCATCAAATTTATTGACACTCCACAATCACAAAGTGCCCTTTCAAAATATACGCCCCCTAAAGTGCATGGAATAGTAAAACTACCGGGATCACCAAGTTTTTGTGGTAGCTTATTTTGAAGTATAGCACTGCATTTCTCTGTAAGCATTACCACTAGAACTTCTTCCAATCTTTTTTTTCTTAACAAATTTTTTTTCAGAATTTTTACATATGAAGGCATTTGTAATAAAGCATCAGTGATAAAAATATTAATGTGAATTTGTTTTAAAATATCTAAAAACTTTGCAAATTGACTATCAAGATTTTCTCTTTACTTTTTTTATGGAAAAGGAATTGTAGCAGGTAGGGGGTAATTTTTTCTATATTTTTTTTTTATTTTTTTGAACTTCTTGTTGTTTTGATGATTCATTGGATTTTTCAGCATTCTTACCCATGTCGGTATGTTGTTGTGATTGTTGTCCTTCTTATTAATTTTCATAAGGTTCATTAAGTTCCTTACCTGATTATAAGTCAATGGCCTTAAGATTCTCTTTTCGATATTCTTTTTGTAGTGCTTGGTAAGGGACCTTAAATTTTTTCTGACACAAGAGCTGCCAATTGGATTATCTAAGTTTCTAAATTTTTAAGGGCTACACCATGATTTTTAATCCTTTCATCAGTAGCCGTAATATGTTTGTACAAAAGGTCATCAAGGTTTGAATAAGCATGTTGAGACCTTTGCTGATATGAAGTTGCTTGCTGATAGGGTCGGAAGTTCGATTGTTCAAGATTTTGATTTGAGAAGCCAGGTGGATTTTGTAAATGTTGCTTTTGGGAAGCTTGAGAGTTTTTAGCGTTCTTTGGATTGCTCCATTGAAATCCTGAATGTTTTTGTGCCATTGGACTTCTAAAAGGATACGGTTTGTATCCGATGGCACTAAACTGCTCATCATTTGATTGGTTACTTGACATTCATGGTTCAGATGGCTTTCTCCACACATATTGCAAGCCTCGGACTGGCTTGATTGTTGTGTATTTACCTAAAAAGATTTAAATTTTTGTGCCAATGAAGCAATTTGTTAAGTTAACATATTTAAAACATATGTTTGATTTACGTTAGCAGTCTTCTTGATGATTACATTATCAGATGACCATTGAATGGAATTTTCAAAAATTTCATTTAACAAATACAATGCCTCTTCAATTGTTTTTCCCATTATGGAGCCACCTGCAGCTGCATCAATCATATTTCTGGATGAAGGTTTTAAACCATTATAGAAAATATATAATTGCATGTGTTCGGGAATGCCATGATGTGGGCATTTTCTTAGCATTACCTTTAATCTCTCCCAAGATTGATAGACTGACTCAGTATCAGTCTGCAAGAAATTTAATATATCATGTCTTAATTTTGTTGTTTTAGTAGGAGAAAAATATTTTTTTAAATTTTTTTGAGTCATCTGATCCCATGTGGTAATAGAACCTTGAGTCAAACTTCGCAAACAAGTCTTGGCATCTCTTTTTAAAGAAAAAGAAAATAAACTTAACTTTATTGCTTTAGGAGATACTCCATTATACTTTGCAGTTTCAACAAGTTCTAGAAAATCAATTAGATAACAATGTGGATCTTCACTTGGATCACCAGTAAAGATACAGGATTGTTGAATTGTTTGAATTAGGCTTGCCCTCATTTCAAAGTTGTTAGCTGCTACTGGTGGCTTTCTAACGATTGATTCACTATTAAAATGATCTGGTCTAGCATAATCCCTTAGGATTCTCTGTCCTGCTCTTGGTGCCACTTCATCAAACTGATCTTCTACATGAACTGGTTATGGGACCTTTGGTGGATTGACATCGTCTCGTTGTTAGTGTTCCATTTGGTCACAAGTTATGTCCTCAAAAAATGTTCGCTCTTTCCTGTGAAGTCGGAAAGATCTTTTAATTTCAGAATCGTAATTGATCAACTCTTTCGTGAAAGAACAGATCATAAACAATCTGAAACTTAAAGTTTAATCAACTAAACAGATCACTAATTTTTTTTAACTTAAAAATAAAAATATTAATTATAGGTTAACAAGTATACAATGTTAAAAGCCCAACAAGTCCTACTTAACAATAATAAAATAGAACTATTACTACCAACAATAATAACAAAAAAAATATTTAAGAATAACAACAACAATTATGATAATAAATTCTCAAATTAGCAATAAAATATTTAATCTGAAGTAGATCTATGTCAATTCTTGACAACGGCGCCAAAAATTTGACGAGGCCAATATGTATAGGATTTTGTTACTCGTACTCTGTCAAATTCTAATATAGTTTATAATATCGTCCCACAAAGATTGAAAGATCTATGCTACAAATTTATAATATCTTGACTACTATTTGAGAGAACCAAATTGATGAAAGGTGAAGTTGAATTTTAGGTTACTCAAAACTAGAGAAAATCACTTCTTGTAAGATTAATAAACAAAAGAGTTGGGAATCATTGAATTCACTTGATAATAATTTTTTACAATAAAATCTATGTCTCCAAGTTATATTTTTTTCTAAAGGATAATTGCTTATTGCTAATACAATTATATTTTGTTACTAAAAATATTTAATTAATTAGCACTCCGTGAGGTTATGTCAATTAACTAATTTAATTCTAGTAACTATTAAATCAATATTCTCTTGCCTGCATTGTGCTGAAAAGGATAAAAGACCTCTTTCGATTAGTCCTTAAATCAATAAACTTATTTTAGTCAATCCCTCCGTGAGAATTATGAATAAAAGAAATAAGATAAACCCCTTTAGTCAATAAACTTGTTTGAATTAATTCCTCTGTGAGGATTAGAATTTAAAGAAACAAGTTCAAAGATTTTGGAATAATAGATAACTAAAGCTTACTTTCACTCCACTATTTTATTCATTAAATATTACATATTAATTTTTCTCTGTGAGAATTAAAAAATTTATAAAAAGATAACTTAAAAATAAAATATATGAAGATGATGATAACGATTAATTGAAACTATTATTCCAACACAAATATAAGTGAAAATCTTCAGGCCAAGATATGTTAAGACTTAGATGGTATTGTTAAATTGTATATCAAGCTTCATCAACTATCCCAACAAAAAAAGATTACTCCACCATGGAGTAAGAAAAATTAAGACAAAAACAAGAAGTATTTTTACTATAAGAAAATGATTAGAGCAAGAGACCAAGATCAACTCTTTCTTTCTCCTTAGAAAAACTAGAAAGTGAATTAGAATATTAAATAGATGGTAAATTGGATGATCTTCCTCTACAATATATGCCTATTTATAGATAAATTTCTACTTTAAAATTTGATGAGAATTACAAGACATTTTCAATATATCATGATATCTTGATGAGAAATTGACATCATATTTATCATGAAATCTTGATGGTATTTTGAAATGAAAAATATCATGAAACTTTGATGAGAACTTCAAAAACCTTGATGAAAATATTCATGATTTTATCTTTCTTGTTCTTGTGTAGTCTTTGATGAATTTGCAGTGGATGAATCTTCATTCCTTGTCTTATATCTTATTTCTTTCTTGTTTCTCATGCAATCTTTTTCCTGCAAGAATTGTAAGAAAATATATGAGAATTGAATATATTTATTCATACTTTTTATTTAAAATTATTATTTTTATATATTAAAATACATAAATAATTTACATTCATCACGCTCTTACCTATTAACTTTTTATTCTAATCAATGCCATCAACACCTTGCTATCGAAAATGATGTCCTTAATATGTTGTAATTGCACCATATCCCATTTATACTCCACTTAAAATTTAACATGTTACTTTATCACTTAACTAGTAAACCCATCCACGCTTTGCACGGTAATATAAAAACACCTTATATATACATTTCTGGAAAAATACATCGAATCACCCCTAAACTTGTAGCCAAAACTTAATTTAGACCCTAAACTTGTATGACAATTATATATCCCCTTTAACAACTTTCAAGTGAAATTTTTGCCATCCAAATTGCTGACATGGTAAATTTTTTAAAAAACTGCGAGTGAATAGCCAAAAACGATTAAAATAAATATGGGACCCACCTTTTAAATTTACAAATTCTTTATATATATATATAAATAATTAAATAAAACAAATTCTTCACCTTCTTCACTT
>JAPEIP010000010.1:180593614-180603991 GCA_026120095.1 Capsicum chinense
TTAAAAAAGATGATTTGTCGCGTAATATCCCTTTAAAAAAGGATGATCTGGTACCTCCTATGTATATATACTGTTATTGTCAAGCCGCAATTGCTATTGCAAAGAATAAATCTTATAATTGTAAAAGTAGACATATGAAATTGAGGCATGATGTTATTTAGCAATTACTGAGAGATGGAATAATTTCCATAAATTATGTGAAGTCGGAACTGAATTCGGTCGATTCACTGACTAAACCAGCAGAAAAAATTTAATTCTTCAAACCTCAAAAGAGATGGAGCTAAGGCCAATATAATTGTAAATAAAGATGGTAACCCAACCTATGTGATTGGAGATTCTATGAAGTAGGTTCATATGGGTAATAACAAATCGATATTGACTCTGCGCAGTGCTTGAATTGCTACTAAAATTGAGAGATGAGTTACAAACTCTTAATAAATTAATAGTCCTTATAGATGGTGTATTTAAAGCAGTGTACACTTGATGAATTTACCTATATGGGAAATGGAATGAGGTCGTTCCTATGAGACTTTTGACCTTAGTCTCTAGAGCTTTCATGAATACCAGGCACACGCATGGCCTATTGGCACAAAACCGCGTTGAACAACAAAATTACGATCAAAATATGATTGATAAAATATCTGGCTTTCAACAAAAATTATTCGGTTCATAGTAATATTATATTTCATCGATAATTTTGTAATTTAACTTTTATTGGTCTAAGTTTGGTTCATAGTCTAGAAGACACCAAACCTACTGTATTTTGTCCGTGCAAATCCAGCAAGTTAAAATTCTTTTTCTATAAATTAGTTTTGAAATAATGTGGGGATTGTAGGAAAATTATTTAGTTATTTCAAAATAATTTACATTTGAAGTTATAATGCCCCAAAAATCTATTTCGAGACACCACACAGTGCTTGGACCACAAGTGATCCCAAGCTAATTCATGAACTGGCATATTGATAAGCAACTAATAAAATATGTATAAAATAACTAAGTTTACTGTGCGAAAATATAATAATGATGGAATCTATGAAAATATAATACTAATACAATTTTACATTTTCATAAAGTCTAAAAACAAGGACTGAAATTACAAGACAAACACTAACTGATATCTGTGAATCCTCTACTATACAGACTATAGATAGCTGGGGCGCGACTCCAACTATCACTAATCAATACTTATGATTAAGAAAGTAAAGTACATAAATAATATCTAACTTATGTCCCCAAAGTAGGACTCATCATCTGCTGGCTAGAATCTGCAAACTGTTTGAATATGGTATGCGTGCTACAACTCATTCCTACATTATGAGACAATATAACACATAGACATATATGTGGATCAGTACATTGAGGATGTATTGAGTATATGGGGGTGAATGCATAAGTAAAAAATAATATCAATCATCATAATTTGTAAAAAAAAAAAAAATGCATGCTAAATGTTTAATGACTCACGTAAGCCGGAGTGTCTGAAATACTAAAATCTAAAGTAATATGAAGAAAATCATACTTTATAAATCTAGTGAGTCATAACATTTAGTTCTAAATTCTGTATTTCTATTCTATTCTCAAATCATATAGGCTAGGTGAAAAAGTGCTCACATTTTATGTATGAAAACTAAAAGCTGTAACTCTATAACAGAAATCTTAAGTAAAGTAATATTTAATTAAGTTTGCGAGCCTTTACACTTAGTTTCTAAAATCTGAAAAGTACTTTATCTTAGGGAGGTTCTTCTAACTGATATAAACTATGTAAGCATTCATGGAGTCCAATGTCTTTGTCCCCCTAAGGGGGAACATCCTCATGTTGGGGAAAGGAGTCATACTCTTGCCACAGAGTATAACCTATCTGGGTGATTATATATCTGTCATCCACGTAGAAGTGAGAATAATCTAAATCCTATATTGGCATGTAGTTTTGGGTATGAAACTGTAGTAACATACCCATCTTGGTGCTAAATACTACTCCCGTAACAATATCTATATGCTCATTCTGATGAAAATCCACTTTTAAAATAGTCTAATGGTGTAAAATGAAAACCAACTGTAATTCTGTAAAGCTAAATCTGTAATTTAAATCTGTAAAGTGGATTTCATATTTATTCAGAGACCAAAAGGTCAAATCTTTATCAATAATCTGAAAAGAATCTACTCATAAAGTGCTCATAGCACAATCAATCTTAAAATAACAATTCTCATTAGGGCTTAATGACCCATGCTTCAAACTCATGTAAAAATCATAGCAAAATATCATGCTCAATATGCTTCTTGAAAATACTTCAAAAATATCAAAATAATAAAATCAAGAATCTCAATATCATGCTTAAACTCAATTGGAAAAATCTGAAAAATCGCATTATATGCATAATTATATGAAAATAGTCATGCAATTCAACTTTCAATCACTTGAAATCTCATAATCTTCAAATAATAAATATGAACCCTAATTGAAAATCATGTGAATTTAACTTAAAAGATAGTTTTGGGCACAAGGACGAAAGGATTGTCCTTATTCATAACCCCATATACCTTAATTGATGATCTTAGATGAGAAAGCTTGAATCTTGGATTCCTATGATACTTTTGACGATGAATTCTTGGAGTTATTGAATTGGAAATTCTTAATCTTGAACTATCTTGGAGAATTGATGAGGAAAAATTGGATTTCTTGGAGAGTAAGTTTGAGCTTTAGGGTTCTCTTTTGAAAGAGAATTGATGAATAAGTTAACTTGAATTCCTATTTGTGTTCTTGAATATTGTTTCTTGAAGAAGAAAACTCAAATTGATGTTCTTGGGAATGTTCTTGAGTGATTTCTTGAACTTTGAATAAAAATCTTAATTCTTGATTGTTTTCTTGAATAGAAGGTGATGGAATGGATGAATCTTGAAGAGAATTGATTAGGATTTGTTCTTGGGAGTAAAGTAGGATAATGGGGGCAAAATAATGCCCCAATGGAGGTTATACATTGCTATATTATGACCTGGATTGAGGAGGGAAAAGAACCCATTGCCCTTATTAATTTAAAGAAGAAATTCGTAACTCACATCCCGATTTTGCCCTTTGCCGTGATGCGGTAACATCGCAGCAGCTTACTGCCTTACACTAAAATGACTATAACTTTTCTTTCTTGTATTGGTTTTAGGAGAAATTGATATCATTAGAAAGCTAATTCAATTATCTACAATTGGATGAGTCTTGAGATGGAATATTATACATACATCAAAAGTTATATACTTTCATTTTTGTAACCCACTCTTAACATTCTAAGAATGAATTTTAAGCTAGAAAAAACATGGGGTGTTACAATATCTCCCCCTTGGGAACATTCATCCTCGAATATGGATAATTAAGCTAAAAATTCTGAGGAATCCAAGGTTATAAGCTATCATGCACAACTGAAATAAACTGAATAATTGAATCTTAAACATAATGAGCCACTGAACTGATCTGCTAGTGCATGAATTCTCAAGAAAATAGCTATATGGCTGAGATAGAAATGAGAACGCCAACTTATGAGTAACCATTACTTTAGGATGGATTTGATTTCATGATAAAAAGATGAGAGGTTTATGAAATAAAAACTCAGGGTATTTCAACATCTCCCCCTTGGGATCCTTCGTCCTCGAATGATACTGATTTGGTTGAAATACAAGGAAAAGACTGAAATGATTACAGGATACTTATGAACTGAATCATGACTTAATATCTAAATCTGAAACCGATGCATGATGCATGAACTGAGATGAATTCGCAAATTACACAAAGTGAACAAATTTCCTCTTAGAATGATATAACTAGATGAGAAGATTAAAAACCATAGAAACTTGCCTGTATGGCTGCTAGACTGAATTACTGGCTAAACGACTTAACTCATATTGTAAATTCCACTTCGGCAACTATATTCAACCTTCTACTAGGATCTTACTAATGCACAATGCATCCATCCACATATATACAAACATGACATTCAAGCCTATCTTTATAACCACGTATGCACTTCTAAACAAACACTCATGAAAGCATCTTTCTCAAATTCTCTAATACCTCTATCAATAACAACTTCCATATACTATTCAATTCTTAGGAAGAGACACATAAATATCCCCAACTAACCAAGTCATACACAAAGAAAAAGCTTCACCTCAATATTTCTCTATTTATAGACCTACATAAAATAAGCATACAATAATCTTCCCAAATATAACATATTTACTTTCTCCCATCTACCTAAGTATTCATTATCACTACTAGAATCTAGAAGTCTGACTTAGTTACTTATCCTATCATCTCCTCCTTAGCTTTAAGACATCATTCTAAATCCGTGGATCACTGAATAAGCTCTAATCTAAACCAAATCACTTTACTCTAGAGTTTGGCATGAATCAATAAACATAAAACTAAACTTACCCTGAAGGACTATATCTTAATGTGTAACTCCCAATGCTAATACCTTCTTCTAAGATTCAATCCTTAGATTTCTATAGCCCCAAAAGTCATCATATAACAACTTAAACACTCACTAACTTAGAATCTTCACTTAACATGGATATTTCCAAACCTTTGCTGAACCATACAAACTTTCTTCATACTCTACTAATATCACATAATATCACATCTCTAAACTAATATTTTTTCTAAACCATGAGAATCAAGATCATATCAAAAAGGCTCAACATTATAAATTAAAAATCCTTAACTTAGCTATTTAGAGTAGCATATACTATCTAACTAGTCTTCTTCCATTTAGAAACTCAACGGCATTACTAACCACTCACAACACATAATAACCTTAGAAAATAATGCAACCCCATATCACCTTGGGCACACCTCTACATCATACCTGTAATATTATAATAAATTGCGAATAAATAATCTTAAGCTCTTGAACTCACTTTTCAAGTCTACTAGATCACCTTCATATAACTAGCATCATGTAATGCCCCAAATCTGGTACCTAGAATACTACACGGTGCTCGTGACCCTGAAGAACCACAAGCTAACCCATAATTGATATCTGTACCTGAACACTGCATAATATACTATATAAATATGGAATAAAAGGCTGAAAGGCCATAAGGTTCAATTATCTCATTAAACACAACATCTGAAATATAGTATATCAATAACAAAACAATTGAAATAATTGTCTGAACATACTATAGTCTGAAAGACTCTAACACTGTACTGTATGGATACGGAGTTGATGGGAAATATCCCCAACTAACTCCAATTACTGAAATAAACTAACTACTATAGAAGTAAAGTAATCAAATCATAACATCCTCGAATGATGAGGACTCATTGCTGACTCTGACTACTGAAACTAGAATGCTACTGATGTTCTAGAGCTCGTACTTCTGAACCTATGGTATAAAATACCATAGCACAAATGCATCAGTATGATTGAATGAACTGGTATGCTAGTGAGGTAGGCTGAATGTAAAAGGTTCATATATATGAACAATACTAACTGACTGTATAACATGAACAAGAGAATACATGCATGAATAAGTAACTATAATTGAATTCATGATAATATTGACTACCGAGTCTGAATACTGATATCATAAGTTACTGATAACTGATGTAACTAATACTGAGTGACTGGATCTAACAGTCTAGATTCTAATAAAACTAGCTGAGTTTTGTACTATACTGGGTGACTGTATCTGACAGTCTAGATTCTGTAGAACTATCTGAGTTCTATTACTAAAACTAAGACTCAGACTGTAACTATGGGAAGTAGTCCTTTAACTGACATGCCCCTAATAAGCTATTATAGTTACGTTGGGGTCCAATCTGTAACCCCAATTGGAAGAGTGTCAATACCACGCTACTAGTATGGACAAACTATGAGTGACCCTCATCTAACCAGTACTCTAATGAGAACAATGAGACCCTCATCTAACAGGTTAAGCCACCTCATCTGCCCTCATTTAGCAGGTTTGATGTCTCAACCTACGCTGGCTACGTAGTTCTGGAGTGCAAGGATTGTTTCTAAGAATCACACCCTCTACTCGCAGGTGAGTTCCCATTCTTGGTCTCACTCAGTGCCAAATCCTACTCCCATCTGAATAGACACTGAACTGAATATACAAGACTGAACTGGACTGAGTTTCACTGAATTTTATTGACTGAAGAAATATTATTGAGATATGATAATAGACTGAGATTACTGGACTGATACTGAATTTACTTAGTTTTTCCTGAGTCATGTAACTGACTGAATTCTACTGATCATGACTTGACTGAGATTATCGTGAAATTGGCATTGGCTCTAGGCATATAGCTAAATTATTTGGTACAAGTACCCCCAGGACTCGATAGCATGAAACTGACAAGACATGACACTTCTTGAACATATGACCATAATCAATAATTCATAATACAATCACTTGGGAGTTTCATGAAGCACTTGGTTCTTCTACTCTTGTACATGAATAGGAATGCATTCAAATATATCATGGTTACACAATTCTATTCTCACAGGTATTCTATCAAAAAATTTCAATGCATCACAATAGCATGAGAGTCATTTTGGAACATAAGGATAAAGCATGGATTCATTATTTAGGCCCTATTGAGTCAATAAGAATAATCTTACTCTCTTAGGTATTTTGTCAAACATTTAGTATGCATAACTTAGAGCTTAAGCATGAACATTAACTTAATACATCAAGTTCCTTCATTCAACTCAATTTCATTGATTTCAATCCATACATTAAAAAAATTTCATGAAAACATATTAAAGCTTCCAACTTGGAAGTCGTACAACAACATAAACATGATTATAATCAATCCACAACATGGGTTTCACAATTCATGATTTTAAAATAGGATTCTTGAGCTTCATGGGTGAAAGGAACCCATGAATCAACACTAAACATACCTCAAAATCTTGGATCTTGAAAGATAACTAATGTTTCTTGAACGTTCTTAGATTAGGAAACACAGATTTTGATATTTTCTTGATGGTTCTTGAACTTGAAGAACTTGAATTTCTTAGTTTCTTGAAGAAGGGTTTAGATCTTGTTCTTGGGGATTGATCTTTGAGAGGAACACTAATTTGGTGTTGTAGGTGAATAATGAAGTTATGAGTTCTGGCATGGTATAGTTAGGTGTTAAAGCGGGTGAAAAAGATCCACATACCCTTTTAAAAATGACTTAAAAATTACTGATCGGAAGTGGCGACGGTTTGGGAAACGGTCCGTCGCTGGCTCGACAGTCCATCGGTCCTGACTGTCACACTTTGCCAGAAGGTGGGTTCACTGCCTTAGTCATGACGGCTTGGGTGACGGTCCGTTGCTAGCTTGATGGTCCATCAGCCTGACCGTCGCTTTTGGGCAGTTCCGACAGTTCTCTGTAAAATATCTATAACTTTTTATTTCGATACTGGATTTGGATGAAATTGGTATCATTGGAAAGATAATTCAATTTCCCACATGATAAAATTCAAAATTGGGGAAATTCTATATGATTTAATCATCATTCACTTAGGACGTCATCCCTAAATCTTCTGGACACTAAACTAGACTTCAAAAAAAGTTCAGGGTATTACACATCACTAACCAAGAAATCATTACAGCCACCTTGATGACCTTTAACTGTTCAAACTCAATGTCTAGTGCTAGACATGATTTAACAACCTACCTTACAAACAATTCTCATTTGGAAGCAATAAAATAGAACATCAAGAAACACTAGTCCACTAGAATTTTAAAACAATAATCGATCACATTCATATGGCCTATCTAATCGTAATCCATTAAGACATCCTACTTTTACACTTCATTACTATCTACCCTTTTATACATCTAGATTAATATCATAGCTCCTTAAGTTTTAACTAAAAATCCTTTTTGTAACCTCAAGGGAAGCCAAAATTAACGATACTAAACCACCAAATACTTCGTTAATATCCTATACCTTTCAAATACAATAAATACCATCAATAACTCCTTTCGTACTTCAAGCAGACAATAATTCACCTTAACTATTAACCCATTCTCTACCCTTCACTAAACTAGCACACAAGGACATATCACCTTAATAAAACTGGATAACATGCCTAAGGTTATCTATATATATTCTATCAATCGCCATTCCCACTTTTTTTGTCACTACTCTTCTATACCCATACTTCCAGTTATAAGGCTCTACTATTTTATAAATCATAACACTGAAGTTCATAAAATCCATCAAATGTGTACTACGCTTAACAATCTAGGTTCATACAATCTCCTCTCATGAGCACTACCTGTATTAAAAGGGTCAATAGGCAGTTTGAATACATATCTAATTCTGTCTCAACTAAACAACTCATAAGGATGAGGACATAACTTTCAACTTAAGAAACTTAACACACAAAGAGCTACTCTCAAGCCCTTTGTGTGACTTTTAAAGTTTCTGCTAGTAAATCTGAGAGCATTATCTGGGGGAGGAACTGGAAATTTCTAATTGTGTTATCTCAAGAATAATACATAGATTAGAAAGTTTGGAGTAACACACGAATAGACAGAAGATTCTGAGAAAATAACTTTACTGCTTGATCTAAAGTAGGAAAGAAAGGAAACTTTTCTTAAATGCCTTGTAGCCTCTCAAAGAAAAGTACAGACATCTCTGTACCATTCCGCAAGACTCTACTAAACATGACTTCAAAGACACCCTAGGACACTTGAACCTTACGCTCCGATACCAAGTTTGTAACATCCCAAAAATCTGTCTTGAGAAGTCATACGGTGCTTAGGACCACAAGTGATCCCAAGCTAACCCATGAACTGGCATACTAATAAGCAATTGATAAAATATGTATTAAATAACTGATTTTACGTGAGAAAATATAATAATGATGGAATTTGTGAAAATATAATACTGATACAATTTTATATTTTAATAAAGTCTAAAAAGTAGGACTAAAATCACAAGACAGACTCTAACTGACATCTGTGAAGCCTCTACTATATTGACTATAGATAGCTGGGGCGCGACTCCAACTATCACTAATCAATACTTATGAGTAAGAAAGTAAAGTACATAAATAATATCTAACTTAAGTCCCCAAAGTAGGAGGACTCATTATCTGCTAGCTGGAATCTACAAACTGTCTAAATATGGTATGCATTCTACAACTCGCACCTACATTATGAGATAATATAGCTGTAACACCCTGATTCGCTAAACCAAAATGCTACACGGTGTTCATGACCCCGAGGGACCACAAGCTAACCCATGACTGATATTTGTACCTTTATACTGCAAATTATAATATAATAATGCTGAATACATAAAACTATAAGGCCATAAGGTTAAACTGAATAAAACCATGTGGGTGAAAATATCCAAAACAACTCAATCTGAAAGCTAAGTCTAAACGTAAATCTGAACATAAATCTGAAAGCCTTTAAACTATCTGAATAAGGAGTAGAAGGAATATTTCTCCAACTAACTCCATAAAACTAAACTAAAGAAATAAATAAATGTATCAAATTATATTATCCTCGAATCAATGAGGACTCACTGTGTCTCTGCGACTAGAATGCTACAGCTACTGCTGCGCTGGAGCTCGTGTCTCGAAACCTATGGTGTAACATGAAAAGAAAGCGCCATAGCGTAAATCCATCAGTACAACTGGAGTATTGAGTATACAAGAAGGGTAGGGTGAACATAAAGGGTTTTATACATGAACAACACTGACTGACTAATATGATCGTGGGAGTGCAAACACACATATATAGAAACTGGGACCGTGAATACGTGATAGCATGACCTGCAAGCTAATACATAGTTTACTGATAACTGTCATGACTGATACTAAAACTGATAACATGGACGACTGTATCTAACAGTCCTGTATATACTAAAATCTGAAGAATGCCCTGAGTTCTTTTATTGAGACTAATATTGAAACTGTGGGAAGTAGTGTTTAACCGACATGCCCCATGTATGCCATTATGGCTAAGTTGGGGTCCAATTTCTGCCCCGACTGGAGGGGTGTCAATACCGTGCCATGGGTAAGGACAGCCTGTGAGTGACCCTTATCTGGTGGGTACTCAATGAGAACGGTGGGAAGGACTGGACATGAATAACTGACTGTAAATGACTTAATCTTATTGAATTCCATTGACTAACTGGATGTTACTGATATCTGATAACCGACGAAGATCATGAGGTTTTCCTGAGTCACATGACTGACTGAAGTCTATGGAATCATATCTTGACTTCGGATATCGTGAAACATGACATGGCTCTAGGCACACAGCTATAGTTTTTGGGTACAAGTACCCCCAGGACTCGATAGGAGGAAACTGACACACATGACATGACTTGATCACAAGATTTGAGTCCATAATTCACAATATCATAAGTAA
>JAPEIP010000010.1:180609230-180636227 GCA_026120095.1 Capsicum chinense
AATATGAACGTGGGAGTTCAAACTCACATATATAGAAATTGGGACCGTGAATGTCATGACTGATACTGAAACTGATAACATGGACGACTGTATCTAACAGTCCTATATATACTAAAATCTGAAGAATGCCCTGAGTTCTTTTATTGATACTGATACTAAAACTGTGGGAAGTAGTGTTTAATCAACATGCCCCATGTATGCTATTATGGCTAAGATGGGGTCCAATCTCTGCCCCGACTGGAGGGGTGTCAATACCATTCCACGGGTAAGGACAACCTGTGAGTGGCCCTTATCTGGCGGGTACTTAATGAGAATGGTGAGAACCCTAAACTAATGGGTTAAGACACCATATCAACCCTAATCTGATGGGTTAATATGTCTCAACTACGCTGGCTATGTAGTTCTGGAACATAAGGATGACTACTAAGAATCACACCCTGAACTGGAGGGTGAGTTCCCATCCGTGGGTTCACTCGGTGCTAACCTCTACTCCTATCTGGAGGGACTGGACATGAATAACTGACTGTGCATGACTTAATCTTACTGAATTCTATTGACTGGCAGAATATTACTGATATCTAACAGCTGACTAAGATCATGAGGTTTTCCTGAGTCACATGACTGACTGAAGTCTATGGAATCATAGCTTGACTTCGGATATCGTGAAACGTGACATAGCTCTAGGCACACAGCTATAGTTTTCGGGTACAAGTACCCCCAGGACTCAATAGGAGGAAACTAACACAGATGACATGACTTGATCACAAGATTTGAGTCTACATTTCATAATATCATAAGTAAGGCTTTCATAATAAGAATGATTCTAAAAAAGCTATCACATGATCGAGAATGCACACAACATGTATATACTTGCATGGCTTTAATAACATGGTCATTCCATATCAAAAAAATATCATGAGCATCTCGTACAACTTTTTCAATTCAAGAAAATAGCACGGGGATCACGTTGAACATAAACTTAGAACATGGAATAGTCATTTAGGATTTATTATGTCATAAAAGCATGATTTATATTCCCTTAGGTATTTTCACAAACACCTTATATGCATCTTAGACATAGGTGGATTCAGCAAGATTACAAATATTCAACCACCAATTTCACATATTTATACGTTAAATACCGCCATATCCTTACAATAAACATACAAAGATCCCATCTTAGGCATCATCAAACTCCAACCACATGAAAATCAACCACCAATAACATAAACATCATGATACAAAATTTAAAAGATGGTTCTTAAGCTTCATGGATGAAAGGAGTCCATGAATCAACTCACGCATCCTAAGTAGGAAGATTCTTGATGATTGATAGAGGAATTTCCTTGAAATCGGATCTTCAAGCTTAGTTATGCAACCCTAGTTGTTTTTCTCTTTTATTGATCTTGGATGATGAGCTTTGAGATGATAACAGGGTTGTAATTTGTTTAGAAGCTATATATTTCATAGGGTTAAGTTTAGGGACGTGTAAGGAGTGTTAAAAGACTTAATTACCCTCGAAATAACTCAAAACAGAGTATTTTTGGCACCTGGAACTGACTTAGGCAGCGCCCAAGTGATTTCCTAAGCTAGGTTGGGCGGCGCCTAACCAATCATCTATGTTTGGTTGGGCGGCGCCTAACCAATCGCCTATCCTTACTGTCTCTCATGAAAATAGGCATAATTTTTTGCTTGGGTATTGGATTAAGGCAAAATTGATATCGTTGGAAAGCTAATTCAATTCTCTACAATTTGATAGGTCTAAATCATCCAAAATACCACATTAACATCAAGTTATACTCGTTCAAAGATGACCCTTGTAAAATCGAACACTAAAACTTGATAGATTCAAAAACTCTTAGCTTGTATTACCTTAAATGACTCATATGAACATGATTAATGCATCATAAGCTATCCTATCACTAGGATAGTCATTGTAAGTCATGTACTCAAGTATGAATCATAGGATAGGTGATTTCATACGTAGGAATACTTATTCACTTCCTAGCTTAGAAACATGGGGGTATTACAATAGCACATAGACATATATGTGGATTAGTACTTTGAGGATGTACTGAGTATATGGGGGTGAATGCATAAGTAAAACATAATATCAATCATTATAATTTGTAAAAAACACAATGCGTGCTAAATGTAAATGACTCACATAAGCTGGAGTGTTTGAAATACTAAAATCTAACGTAATAAGAAGCAAATCATACTTTATAAATCTAGTGAGTCATAACATTTAGTTCTAAAATTTGTATTTCTATTCTATTCTCAAATCATATAGGCTAAGTGAAAAAGGGCTTACCTCTTATGTCGGAAAAATAAAAGCTGTAATTCTGTAACTGAAATCTTAAGTAAAGTAATATCTAAGTAAGTTTGAGAGCCCTTAAACTTATTTTCTAAAATCTTGAAAATACTTTATCTTAGGGACGTTCTTCTAACTGACATAAACTATGTGAGCATTCATGGAGTCCAACATCTTTGTCCCCCTAAGGAGGAACATCCTCACGTTGGAGAGAGGAATCATACTCTTGCCATGGAGTATAACCTATCTGGGTGATCACATATCTGTCATCCACGTAGAAGTGGAAATAATCTAAATCCTACATACTCATCTCGGTGCTAAATACTACTCCCAAAACAATATCTATATGCTCATTTTCATGAAAATCCGCTTTTAAAATAGTCTAATGGTTTATAATGAAAACCAACTATAATTCTGTAAAGCTAAATCTATAATCTGAATCTGTAAAGTGGATTTCATATTTATTCTGAGACCAAAAGGTCAAATCTTTATCAATAATCTGAAAAGAATCTAGTCCTAAAGTTCTCATAGCACAATCAATCTTGAAATAACAATTCTCTTTAGGGCTTAATGACCCATGCTTCAAACTCATGTAAAAATCATATTAAAACATCATGCTCAATATGTTTCTTGAAAATACTTCAACAATATCAAAATAATAAAATCAAGAATCGCAATATCATGCTTAAACTCAATAGGAAAAATCTAAAAAATCGTATTATACGCATAATTATATGAAAATAGTCATGCAATTCAATATTCAATTACTTGAAATCTCATAATCTTCAAATAATAAAAATTAGGTATGAACCCTAATTGCAAATCATGTGAATTTAACTTAAAAAGATAGTTTTTGGCACAAGGACCAAAGGATTGCCCTTGTTCATAACCCCACATACCTTAATTGATGATCTCAGATGAGAAAGCTTGAATCTTGGATTCCTATGATTCTTTTGAATATGAGTTCTTGGAGTTCTTGAATTGGAAATTCTTAATCTTGAATTATCTTAGAGAATTGATGAGGAAAAATTGGATTTCTTGGAGAGTAAGTTTGAGCTTTAGGGTTCTCTTTTGAAAGAGAATTGATGAATAAGTTGACTTGAATTCCTATATGTGTTCTTGAATATTGTTTCTTGAAGAAGAAAACTCAAATTGATGTTCTTGGGAATGTTCTTGAGTGATTTTCTTGAACTTGGAATAGAAATCTTAATTCTTGATTGTTTTCTTGAATAGAAGGTGATGAAACGGATGAATCTTGAAGAGAATTGAATAGGGTTTGTTCTTGGGAGTAAAGTCGGATAATGGGGGCAAAATAATGCCCCAATGGATGCTATACATTGCTATATTACGACCTGGATTGAGGGGGGAAAAGACCCGATTGCCTCTCATTAATTTAACTAAAAATTACACAAATACACAACTTATGTGTTCAATATTACAAAAAATCCCAACTCCCTAAACATATTAAAAAAATCCTAACATATACATAAAATGCTATGTATATGTCGGCTATGTTATATATATTAATAGGGAGAGAGATTAAAGTAATTAAAAAAGTGGGAGAAATCGTAATTACTTCCAAAAGGGTTGGTATTTATGTTATTTATACTTAATTTAATGCAGAAATTCATAACCCAAATCTCGATTTTTCCCTTTGCTGTGGCGCAGTACCATCGCGACAGCTTACTGCCTTACACTAAAATGGCTATAACTTTTTTCTTGGGTATCGTTTTAGGTGAAATTGGTATCGTTGAAAAGCTAATTCAATTATCTACAATTTGGTGGGTCTTGAGCTAGAATATTCTGCATACATCTAAAGTTATACACTTTCAAAGTTGACCCCTCTAGAATTGGACACCAAACTTTGAATGAATCTAATATTCTTAGCTCCACTTAGCTCTAAGTGACTTCTATGAATATTATTCACCTAATGGATTAAAGTTATGACACAAGAATTCAAATTATGGATCAATATTATGGCAATTACACCTTTATCGCGACGAGGTGAAATCGTGTTAAGCTGTTGGAAAAGGACGAGTGTAAATTTGCACTCTGGCGTGATGCGGTGCCATCGCGTTGGCCACTGAAAATTAACATTTGGGAATTTAGACCTCTCCGCGATGTGTCAACATCACGGAGGTCTAGTGGAATGTGACGATTGCCATTTTGGTATCCACCGCGATGCGGTGAGTGCCCAGGTGGGACACTACATTACTAAAAATGCTCTAACTTCTTCACTGAGTGTCGAATTTGGGCGAATTTTATATCGATAGAAAGTTTATTCAATTTACCACATAGCAGAAGGTCTAAATCTAGAAAAATTCTGTACAAAATAAAGGTTCTTCATTTTTTAAGACCACTCTTAATATTCTAGGAATGAATTTTAAGCTAGAAAAAACACGGAGTGTTACAAAAGTGATTTGAAAAAGCCATCAAGAGATGTACTTAAGAAGGCTCACTTTGAAAGTCATCTAGATATATACTTGAGAAGGCTTACTTTGGAAACCATCTAGAGATATACTTAAGAAAACTTACTTTGGAAGCCATCAAGAGGTGTACTTGAAAAACTAAGTCTTACCTTTAAATACTCCCTCAATCCTTACAACAATCTTTAACATTCTAAATTTCTCTTTAGTTTTTGTCTCTTTCTTCTTATAATCCTGCTTAGTGATTTAGTTATTATAGTTTAACTTGCTGGTATTTGTGCTAATAATTTTGTTGATTCTTGTATCCTCTAATTAATTAGGGAAGTGCTTATTTAATTCTGGGGAAACATTTCACACTGCTGAAATAGTTTCTTAGGACAGTGCCTAGCATGACTCAAGTATATCTAAATAATATTGTTATTAATATAATATTGTTATTATTATTTTTCCGTTGTTCCCCAACAAATTAATGTTACCAATCAACACTAATTAAGTTGTTTGTAATTATCACTAATTGTTTGTAATTATCACTAAGTGGCTATAAGTAATACTAATTTTTTTTTCTATAGAACTGACACTATTCAAAATGTTAAATCAACCTACATTGAGAAGCCATCCGATGAGTTACAGAGCCAACCAGCAGTTGCCCATAAAAGTGTGATATTAGTACTAAACTTTATTATGAGCCAAATAGTAAGTTAACTATTATTGGTAAATTTTGTTGTTAAGGTCCCCCCAAATGGTGAATTGAGGAATGTGATTTGTACGATTTTTTTCTTTCGGGCATGTGAAGAAACTCTAATTGGTTTGCAGTGGTATCTTCGTACCATGTAACATGCATGCCTTACTCTCAACTGATAAGCGTGATTTTCCAAGTAATTATTATGATGTTTTGAAGTTATATGATGGTTTTTGGTAATCTAAACTTCATTCATGTACTCCTTTTTTTTTTTGGCAGTGAAGAAGCACTTAATCGATACTCCTCATCCTTTGGAGCATTCAAGTAGACACTTTAAACTATTAATTTGCATACATTCTTTCCATTTTATTTTTATTTGTTCACTATATCAAATATAGATTTCACTTTTGCTGATCGTATTTGGCATATTTTCTTCATTTCATTTTACTTGGTCCTCTTGCTAAAGATATTTATTTCAATTATTTGTCTTATTTATCAAATCAAGAGAAGTTTATCATTTTTTTCAATACTATCCCAATAATTAAATGACTACATAAAGTATCAGTAGTCAAATTTAAAATTTTAAAAGTAAAATTAATAAAACCAATTTAATAAATTGAACCCCTAATATATGTTTTCTTAATAAAAGTTTGTAATATTGGGCAATTATTAGATATCCTTGGTTGAAAAACCTCCATATTAATTGGCCTTCGATAGTCAAATTCTTTGAAGCCTATAATCCTGTTGAATTTAAGATTGCAAGGTGGAAGTTTTCTTCTTAGAGATTTTTTAAATGTAATTCTGATGGATCTACAAAAGGAAATTCAGGTCCTAATGCAAGTGTTTTTTGCATTAGGGATGTTACAGAAGAATTCATTTATGCATGTCAAGATCCAAAATAGGTATGTAATGACGTTTATCAAATCCTCTAGACAAGTAGGCCTAACTTATCCCAAAGAACACAATTTAAGAAAAAGAAGTAGAAAACAAAAGAACGAATAATTTCTCTCTCTCTCTCTCTCTCACACACACACACATACACACACACACGTGCACGTACACACACACATGCATACACACATATATATATAAACGAGACACAAGTTTTAAAAGGAATACATTTCAAGTCTGCTTCGTAAAAGTACATGCCTCTAATATAGAATGATAATAATAGCTAAAGTATCTTAAATGAGGTAAGAATAAGATAAATAAAGAGATATCCGGGTATGCTTGGAGTCCGCCAGCACTACCTCGATCACTGCAATATCAATACTGGAAGAAAATAATCAAAGTTGCTACTTAGTTCAATACCTACACGAGGTGCAAAAAATAAGAAATAGAAAAGAGAAGTAAGGGTGAGTACGAAATCACATATACTGAGAGTCGATAACAGATCCTAACCCAAAGCAATGGAGAGAACCACCAGCCCCAACTACCAAAGTTTTCTGAACAACTTATATCATGGTACTTTACCCTATCAGGGTAACCTATTACAATAGTCAAAAATTATATCAGGTATAGGGTAGGCACATTGATTTAGGTGAACACTTTTCATTATATTCAACAATACTGAAAGTCATTTATGAAGAAGACTCACAAATATGCTATAACAGGCTTAATCAATGATCATTAACTAAATACTATAGGATAGCAGTAGGGAGAGAGTATATATAACGATGTACGTTATGCTACTAAAATTTGCTACCCATCTATCATTTCAATTAAGCCACCATCATACACCACGTCTCATAATAACTTTATCTCCCAATCAATATAAAATGATATAAGGTAATGTAATAATGAAGTAAAGTGAATGTTCAAAATAAAATATCACAAATAAAGTTGTATCACAGTTATACGATATAAGAGTAAATATTAACATAATATCGAACCACACCATGATGTGGCAATGCAATGCAAATGCTGCAATGTAATATCGTGATGATAATGATGGGATGATGATGCATGTTTTAAAAGGTATCGCATAATTTTCTGTATACATCCACAAAAAATCTCATCGCTCTCAAGTAGGATCCATGAGGGGTTCACAACAACCCAGATACTCTTATAATCTTATTCTTATGTTTCATATCAATATTACCGACACATCTGTCAGTATAGACATTTTATAAAGTGACATTTTATAAAAAATTAGAATGTCTCAGTAATACCAATTCTCATGAATATGCAGCGTCATATAAGGATATAATGCGCACAACCAATCAGTATGAAGATCAAAATTCATTTATTGCATATATAAATGAGCTTAGAATCAATTAAATGTATTGATAATTCATGATATCAATTTCCATTTAGCACCACTAGAATAAATAGTCATCAGTAATCAATATGATCATTTCCAACCCCTCACTCGGGTAACACTATGATGAATATGCAATTAAATGCTCATATAAGCCCTACAACATCAAGTTAAGCCCCCACTTGAGCGATGAAATGACAAATAAGACATTTAATAAACAAAATATGACAAACAACATCAAGTCAAGCCCCCATTCAGATATCACAATAATATATTCTCTCAAATAAAAAATAACATGTAAATAAGCCCCCACTCGGCACACAATCATGAATAATTACTCAAGTCCATAATGAAATTCACATAAGTCCTACACGGGCAACATGAAACAAACCATAATTTCAAGAATAATTAATCACGGAACTACGTAAACATAGCTTAATTCATTCATTAAGTCTTATCAATTATTATAACTCTATTCATACTCTAAGTATACTCTAATCTCAATCATTCCGTCCAAAAATGTTGATAACATAATTACTCCCTAACAAGGCACTAAATCACAATCATCAAAATAAATTCCACTTGTAAGATTTAAACTCTAAAATAGGTATTCAATAACATTTATTCAAGATCACCAAGTAGTCTATCTACATTCTACTCTAAGAATATTTATAAGAAGACTAATTAAATCAAGGCAATAATCTAGCTACAGTCCATAAAAGACTCCACAACCCGCGAAGATGCTTACCATTTCACCAAAGAAAGACCTCTCATCCTAAGTGATATAGAAAACACAACAAACAAGCATACAATATATTTTGAAAAAAATCAAGGTACATCTCAACTTGCCTTAAATGAAGATCCACAAGCCTAAACACCTTTCAAAGCCTCAATCCGGAGCGACTCCCTCAGGTCAACAATAAATATGTCCAATCTTGTCAAATATGTCTTCTATAAGTCAAATGGAAGCTAATGATACACAAATTGACCTTATTTATAGCGGGTCCAAAATGAATTCGAAAAATGAGTTAGAAAATAAAAGGGATAAAATTAGAATTTTATCTAAGAATAATGTTCCCATATCAAGAGAAGTCTATAGCTGAAAACCAAGAAAAAAAGAGTAGAAATTGAACCTCAAATTAAAGAAAAATCAATTTACACTTTACCGAATATAAACCTCCAAAAATACATTTAAAATAAAGGATTTGAAGTTCTTTAGAAGATGAAATTAATGAAAAATGATAGAATAATAGTTTATGAACTTAACCATGGAGGAAATCTCGAAAACCCGTTTGAAATTACCTTAATCCAAGCTCTAGAAATAAAAAAATAGAGAAAATACAATTTAGGGCCGAAATAAGAGTTTTTAGTCTGTCTAGGTTATTTTTCTCTGTGATTGTGGGCCCCAAGATCGCAATCCCGAGGTTTCCCAACCCATACCTTAGTGAACGCAGGCCTCTGACTGCAAACTCGAACAGGAATCTTAACCCGGTCCATGAAATATACTTTGAGATCGCGGTATCCTCTGTTGCAATCGTGATGAAGGATTTATTTTCCCTTGGCAAACAAAGTGAGGGGATTGAGAACATGAAGGATAGAATGACAAAAACTTCACGAATGAGATAGATGAGGCTGTGAACATGAAGAAGGGTGATTCCTGCACCAGAAACAACTGAAACTAGCAACACACTTCTTTTAAAAGTTCTCTTAACGGACCCTCGAAATTCGTTCGGACCCCATAAATGAACCAATAATGCTACTAGGCTAATTTTACTATTTCAAACTCAACGATGATGTCAAAATTTAAAAAATTATTATTTTCAATAAATTAACCCACAGAACCCCTTTAACACCAATTTAACTAGTTTTCAAATAGAGAGTCGAAATGCAAAATAAGAGCTCAAGATCCGAATTAACCACACTATAAAATCGACATTTCAAACCTAATAGAAGTATTATAATCCTCATCTGAGGTTCGCATCATAAAATATTGATTGAAGTCAAACTAACCCCTTTTTAAGAGTGTTCAAAACCACAAATTTATTTAAAACACTTCTAAACACATCGAGAATTGTGTCAATCGTCCTCACAGCTCATAAATGAGATAAAATAATTACAAGAAAGAACAAAATGATCAAAATATAGAAATTTCTATGCCAAATCTGAAGGATGTGGGTCAATTACAAGCTTAGAGGCAGAAATAATTGCTATGAAAAGAAAGTTGGAGTACTATATTTCCTAGAATTTAATGCCTGTGGTATTAGAAACTGCTTCTCTTACTTTCAAAAAGGTATTGGATGGGATAAGAGAAGTGTCCTGGAATATCAACATTGAATTATGAAGGATATGTAATTTGAGGGTTAATATTTGTGGAGATTATATACACATTTAGGAAAGGTAGCAAATTGGCGGACTATTTTTCTAATCACTTTTTCTATTTTACCGAGATAGACATCATTAAATATATTTCAATCACAAAAGTACCAAAGGAGGGGAAGGTAAGCTTAAGCATGGGAAAGGATCAAGTTCCTAATATCTCAATTGCATAATGTCAAAATGCAAATTTTAGTGTGGAACTATCAGTTACATAACATGTCTAAATTTTCTTGAGGACAAGGGGTCACACAATCAGGACATACAAAGAACAAATGGTCGAGGTGAGGATAAATCAGAACAAAATAGTTAGTATGGGGATCTAAATGTATTCTCAAATTAATTAATCAATTTAGTTGGTGGTGTCTTGATGCGCCTTAATCTAGCAGTGATATCAACCCCCTACGAGCTCAACCTGGTGAGATATAGAAACTTTAGGAGGTTTCTTACAAAAATCAAATCAAATAACAAGAAGAGAAAAAAGAATAAGCAATTATATTATAGGAGAATAAGCAATTATATTATGATAGAAACCTCGATCTGAGATTATTGAGTTAAAGTAGTTTTGTGAGACCTGTCTATGTCTAAGGTGAAATCATCCAAAACTCAACTTGAATCAAATTTGGTCAGGATTGCATAAGAAAGTTTACTCACCTCAGCAGATCTTCCTCAACTGTTTGTCTTAGATTCTTTGAGCCGAATAGAAATGACGAAGTGCATTTCGATGGTCTGAAAGAGTTGGAACTGATCAGGGAAGAAGAAGCTTAAAGCTTCCAACCACTGAAGATGTCAATGCCATTTCATTTTTTCAGCTTGTTTTTTGTTTTACTTTTTTGCTTTATAGAGATTTTCTTTTTTGATACTTCTCTTTTGGACATGGTTCGAGTTTTGGCCTATCTGCTTCTGTACGTAATTTTGACTTTGGGTTCTAATAAAGGGCCAGATCAGTCCCCACTTTGAATTTTAATTTTTTTTTAAGGGGAATCTCAAGTAAACATTAGCCAAATAATATGAAACAAAGAAATATAAAGTAAAAATAATTATTTTTTTAATGTTTAATCATAGTATTAATACTTATTTTCCAAGTCAGTTTTCAAGAAATACTTTGCCCATCCAATAATATTTGTCCATCATGGACTTGTGTAAGACCCCGCAAAATTCTAATCATTTGAGTCCTTTAAAGTCTGCCAAAAGAGGTCTCACACTTTGAAAATTTTAGCGAAGTGTTAGGACTTAGTCATTTCTAAAGCCCTCAAACTTTGAGGAATTTATTTACGACCCTCCCGGCCTAAGAAAGTTAGTTTTTAAGTTGATTCATAATCGGGAAAGTCAATAGTACATCTCGAGTGAGTTTTAGAATTTTTAGACAAGCGTAAGGGTGTGTTTGAAACTCCAAAATAGAGGCATAGGGCGATTAACCTGCTACGCCCTGCCTAGTTTGGTGCTGGGGGGAGCCCGCGATGCAGACCGCAACACCCTGGCTAGAGCAGCACTCTAAAGCCCGCGATGCCTTGGCCAGTCCGATCCGGGTAATTTCTACAGTTTTGTTCCACATTTTAAGGGAAGATAAGTCATTTTTCCTTCACCCAATAGGTCCATATCACGGGATTAAAGTCCCAAATAGCATAGTTTCTCATCCTTTTCACAAAACCCTCTCAAGAACAAGCCCTAGCTTCATCAAGTTCAAGAATCAAGTCTCAAGAACTCACCCCAATCTCTATGAAATTAACAATCAAGGTATGTTAGGTGTTTATCCAACGGTTCCCCTCCACCCTTGAAGTTCAAGAACCTCTTGTAAATTTCAAGATGATTGTTTTCCTGAATTCCATGTTTAGTTAAAGTGTATTCATGATTATGATTTTATTTGGGTTCTAATCCATGATTAATTCACAAAATTCATGTGAATTAAATAGCATGTGTGTAGTACCATGTAGTTTCATATTGGAAACCTTTGAATTTGTGAGTTCGGAATCGTGATCATGATACTTGCATGTTGACTAGTATTATGTGCATAAACTATACCCCCAAGTGGTTGATATAATGTACATGTGCGTGAAATAGTAAAATCATGACATAATAGTATGTGTACAAGTTCATGGCACACAAGTGTTTGCTAAAATGCCTCAATGAATGAATTGTGACAAAGTGACTAGTTATCATGCTTTCAAGATTGTGCAATGTTGTTACTATCTATGCTATCGATTCCTGGGGGTATCTAATACCCGACAATCTTGCTGTTTACCTAGATTTATAGTAGTTTCAGAATAGTCTTAGTGATGTCACATTCAGTTATAGATTTATAGTATTCAGTCAGTTACAGAACTCAGTATATTCAGCCAGTTAACAGAACTTAGTAAACTCAGTCTAGTTTAGTTAGTTAGCATGATTAGTAATAGTCCAGTGAAGCCTAGTACAGTCTAGAAATTAATTCAGTGTCTATTCAGTTGGGAGTAGAAATCAGCCCTGAGAAAACCTAGGGATGAGGCATTCCTGTCAGTGAAGGGTTTGACCCTTAATAGCAATCCTTGTGTTACAGGACTACGTAGCCAGCGTAGGTTGAGATATCTTTCTTCCACATAAGGGTTGATACATCTCATACGAGTTTTCCTACAAGTGAGGGTTGATAAAATGTCTTCCCACCAGATAGGGTTAACTCACAACCATTATTAGTATCCCTTGAAAAGGTGCTAACACCCTTCTAACTGGGGTCACATGTTGGACCCCAACTCAATTTATAATTGGGGCATGTAGGTTAGATGAACACTCTCATAGTTACAGTTTGAGTTTTAGACTCAGTATAAAACCTCAGATCAGTTATTAGAATCAGGACTGTCAGCCACAGTCAACCAACTCAGTATAGAACTTAGTTAGTTCTATAAATTCAGGACTATCAGAACAGTCACCCAGTTACCAGTAACCCAATTATCAATACTCAACATTCATTTTAATATAATCTCAATTATAGTATATATGTAGATAGATGTATGTACAGTAATGCATCATCAATATTTTCAGAGTCCAGTTATACATATACTTTCACCCAGTTATATTTATATTATTTAGTTAATTATTGTTCATGCATATGAACCCTTGCATATCAGTCTACCTCACTTAGCATACCAGTACATTCAAAGTACTGATGCATACTTGTTCTTTTGCTCTATGATGTCTCATATTATAGGTTTAGACGTATGGGCTCCTAACCGTACTTATCAGCTCGGATTATCAGTAACAGATATAATGGTGAGTCCTCATAGTTCTAGGAAAAATTTATCATTTTAGTATTTCAGTATATTTTAGTAGTCAGAGTTAGTTGGGGACTTATCCCATGAACTTCATCTTTAGACAGTTAGAGGCTTTCGAACTAGATTGTTTTAGACAGATGTTCAGTTTTCAGTATTTATTTAACTGTATTTGATTTAGTTATGAACCTTATGGAAACTTTAGCCTAATTTTTGAATTATTACAGTATTATTACTCAGTTATTGCAATAGATTCCAGTCATGGATTAGCTTGTGGTCCTTCGGGATTATAAGCACCTTGTGATGTCCAGGGTGCAGACTCAGGGTGTTACAAAATTTATATCAGAGCCTAAGGTTCAACAGAGTCCTAGGGATTCTAAAAGCCGCATCTAGTAGAGTCTTATGCATGGATGTGTAGTGTGCCACACTTATGGAAAAGAGGCTATGAGGCGTTGTAGGAATAAGTTCCCTTTTTTTAGTATTCATATCATGTGAGTGAGCATGAGCTTAAGTTAAACTCTCTTCCTAATACAATGTTTCCTTCTATTTATAGAATATACCTCTAAAAGGACTAACGAAAGAAGAATGGGAAACCAGCTAGCACCTCCGTCCTTCCATCCAGATCCCCTAGATGAGTATGTTTCCCATGCAGAATTCAGAGTAGCTTTCACCACTCTAGCTTATTCTGTGGTAGCCTAATATGAATATATAGTTACTGTCTTGGCCAATCCAGTGGCCAATACTGCTGCATCTAGAATTTGAGACTTCACCCGAACTAATCCTCCATCATTTACCGGGTTTAAGTCAGATGAGAACCCACATGAATTCCTTGATCAGGTGCAAAAAGTCACATATATTATGTGGGTGACTGCTAGTGAGAGTACTGAGTTGGCTATATATCAATTATAGGATGTGTCTCACTTATGGTTTAAGTAGCGAAAGACGAATAGGGTCGCTGATACAGGGATCATAAATGGAAGGAGTTTGCAACTTCTTTCCTTGATAGGTTTTTCCTACTGGAGTTGAGGGAAGCTAAGGTTTTGGAGTTTATTAATCCTAAATAAGGCAATATGATAGTGAAAGAGTATTCCCTTAAGTTTACTCAGTTAGCCAGATATGCCCCTTATGTGGTAGCAGATAGCAGATCTAAGATGATTAAGTTTGTGTAAGGTGTGTCTAGCAATGTGGTCAAGAAGTGTAGGATCATAATTCTAATTAAGAAGATGGATATATCTAGGCTTATGGTCTATGCTCAGCAGATAGATAAGGCTAAGAATAAGGATAAAGAGGGCTAGAGCAAGAGAGCTAGAATAGGTAGCTTTAAATTCACTCAACTTAAGTTAGAGGGCGGTAATTGTTCTTAGTTTTGCTCAAAATTCTCAGTTCCATATCTATCCCCAGCCAGTGCTCTAGTGCTAAAATTCAGAGATGACAATAAAGATAGGGCCCTAGGCCCTAAACCTCAAGGTAGTATTAGCAGTGGCTGAATAAATCCTCTTTTCCAGAAGTATGGCAGAAACCACCAGGGTGTCTGCAGAGCTAGCAGTGATGTATGTTTTAGATGTAGTAAGCCAGGCCATAGGGTCAAAGAGTGTCCTCAGGTGGGTTCACAGAGTCATCATAATCGTCCCCCAGTTAAGTCTGGTCGCTCGAATCAGCAAGGTGCTACTTCTTGTACCACCAGTGGGTAATGCCCAAACAGATTCTAAGCACTTCAGTCCAGACAAGATCAGGAAAGTTCTCCAGATGTGGTCACTGGTATGTTACAAGTTTATCATTTACATGTTTATGCCTTGCTAGATCCAGGAGCTTCATTGTCCTTTGTAACTTCTTATATAGCTCTTGACTTTGGAGTCAGTCCCAAAATCCTAGCAGAGCCTTTTTTAGTCTCTATCCTAGTGGGTAAATCTATCATATCCCGATAGGTATATAGGAACTGTTCGATTATGGTATCTCAGAAATTCACTTCAACAAACTTAATAGAATTAGAGATGAAATATTTTGATGTCATTCTCAGCATGGATTGGCTTTATTCATTCTATACTTCAGTTGACTGCAGAAAGAGAGTTGTGAATAAACCTATCCTTGAGTGGAGGGGTAGTACTTCAGCACTTAGGGGTCAGCTTATTTCCTACCTAAGGGCGAGGAAAATGATATCCAAGGGGTGTGTCTACATACTTGTTCGAGTTAAGGATTTTAGTTTAGAGACTCCTAGTCTTGAGTCAGTTCTAATAGTAAATGAATTCTCAGATGTGTTTTCCAAAGATCTTCCTAGAGTTTCTCCTAAAAGGGAAATTAATTTCAGAATAGACCTTCTTCTAGACACTCAGCCCATATCTATTCTTTCATACAGAATGGCTCCAGTAAAACTCAAAGAGATAAAAGATAGTTAAAGGATCTCCTAGATAAGGGATTCATCAGACCTAGTGTATCCTCTTGGGGTGCACCAGTTCTATTTATACGTAAGAAAGATAGTTCTCTTAGAATGTGTATTGACTACCGTCAGTTAAAAAGGTCACAGTCAAGAACAAGTATTCACTTCCCAGAATCGATGACTTGTTTGACCAATGTTAGGGTGCCAGTTACTTTTTTCAGATAGACCTTAGATCAGGCTATTATCAACTCAGAGTCAAAGAATGTGACATTCTTAAAATAGCTTTCAAAAGTCGGTATGGTCACTTCGAATTCCTAGTCATGTCATTTGGTTTTACCAATGCCCCAGTAGCCTTCATGGACTTGATAAATCGCATGTTCAAGAAGTACTTAGACATGTTCGTTATATTCTTTATTGATGACATTCTTGTCTACTCCTGCAGTGAAAGTGATCAAGCAGACCATCTCAGAATAGTATTACAAACTCTCAAGTCCCATCAGTTGTTTGCCAAGTTTAGTAAGTACAAATTTTGGCTAAGGTTAGTAGCTTTCCTTGGTTACATAGTTTTTGGTGATGGTATTAGAGTTGATCCTTAAAAGTCTAAAGTAGTAAGAAACTAACTCAGGCCCATCTCTCCATCAGATATTAGAATTTTCTTGGGTTTGGCTGGCTATACCGACGGTTTGTTGAAGGGTTTTGTCTATTGCATCCCCTATGTCCAGATTGACTCAAAGAAAAGTCAAATTCCAATAGTTAGATTCTTGTGAGAAGAGTTTTTAGGAGTTGAAGACTCGACTTATTACAACCCAATTTTGACCTTACCAGATGGTTCAGGCAGATTTGTGGTATATTATGATGCTTCTTGAGTTGGTTTGGAGTGTTTTTTGATACAGAGAGGTAAGGTCATAGCCTATGCCTCTAGAAAGCTTAAGCCCCATGAAATGAATTACCCTACTCATGATCTTGAGTTAGTAGCTATTGAGTTTTCCTTAAAAATTTGGAGGCATCACTTGTGTGGGGTACATTTTGATGTGTTCACAGACCATAAAAGCCTGCAATATGTGTTTTCTCAGAAAGACCTGAACCTACGTCCGATAAGGTGGTTGGAGTTATTAAAAGTCTATGACATGAGTGTTTTATATCATCTTGGCAAAGCCAATGTAGTGGCTGATGCTCTCAGTAGGATGTCTATGGGTAGTGTTGCTTATGTGGGGGATGGTAAGATAAAGTTAGTTCAGGAATTTCATCAGCTTGCTCGACTAGGTATCTGCTTAGTCGATTCAGTAGAGGGTAGTGTATGAGTGCAGAATAGTTTAGAATCATCTCTGGTTTCTGAGGTAAAAGAAAAACAAGGCAGAGATCCCCGTTTAGTTAAGTTTAAGAGTCAGTTAGAGATCAGAAGGTATAAGTTTCATCCTAAGGGGGAGATGATGTATTTCGTTGTCAGGGTAGACTTTGTGTGCCATGTGTGGATTGATTGAGAAAGAGAATTCTTACAGAGGTGCATGGAGCACATAACTCGATTCACCCAGGGGCCACTAATATGTTCTGCGATTTGTGGGAGGTCTATTGGTGGAGTGGGGGATAAAGAGAGATATTACAGAATTTATAGCTTAGTGTTCAACATGTCAGCAAGTTAAGATTGAGCATTAGAAGCCTAGTGGACTATGCAGGAGTTCAGTATTCCCACTTGGAAGTGGAAGGAGGTGAATATGGATTTTGTGATGGGTTTGCCTTGCACTCGTCGTCAGCACGACTCGATTTGGGTCATTATGGATAGGATGACCAAGTCAACTTATTTCTTACCAGTTCATACCTCTTATTCAGCTGAGGATTATGCCAAACTCTATGTTAGAGAGTTGGTCAGTTTGCACGAAGTTCTATTTACCATCATTTCAGATAGAGGTACGCAGTTCACCTCTCATTTTTGAAAAGCCTTCCAAAAGGGTCTTGGTACCCAAGTTCACCTCAGTACAACCTTTCACCCTCAGATAGATGGTAAAAAAGAAAGGACCATTCAAACTTTAGAAGATATGCTAAGATCGTATGCCATTGACTTTAAGGGCAGTTGGGATGACCGCTTGCCCTTGATTGAGTTTGCATATAATAACAGTTATCATTCTAGAATTCAGATATCTCTGTTTGAGGTACTTTATAAGAGGAGATATAAATCTCTCATTAGTTGGTTTAAAGTAGGTGAAGCCACAGTGGTAGGGCCTGACTTGGTATTTGATACCTTAGAAAAAGTTTATTGATCAGGGATAGGCTTAAGCCAGCTCAGAGCCGACAGAAATCGTATTCAAATATGCAAAGAAAGGATCTTGAGTTCGAGATAGGTGAATATTTGTATTTGAAAATATTTTCTATTAAGAGATTTGGTAAGAAGGAGAAACTTAGTCCCCGGTATGTCGGTCCTTATTGAATTCTCAGCTATTTAGAAAAGGTAGCTTACGAGATTGAGTTGCCTTTAGACCTAGCTTCAGTACATTCAGTGTTTTATGTCTCCTTGCTAAAGAAGTTCAAAGGTGACCTAACACTTGTAGTCTCTATAGAGGGTATAGGTATTTAGAACAGTCTCTCTTATGAGGAAGTTCCAGTCAAAATATTTGATTTTCAGGTTCGCAGACTGAGGAACAAAGAGGTTTCTCTAGTTCAAGTTCTTTGGCGGAATCAGTCGGTTGAGGGAGCTACTTGGGAAGTAGAAGCCGATAGGCGGATTAAGTATCCTCACCTCTGCTCTGCAAACTCAGACTTAGCTCAAGGTAATAGTTTTCCTTTAATTTACTCAGTTCCATGCTCAGATTTCCTTTATAACTCTGTATTGGTTCAGTTGCATAGCATTCTAATATCATGCACACCTTCATGAAACAACTCAGTCATGTGTCATGTCTTCAGAATTTAGTCATGCTTTAGTTATGTATGTTCAGTATAAAAACTCAGTACATTAGTAGCTTTAGTCATGTAATCATGCTTCAGTTGTGCATATTCAGTATGTAATCTCAGTCTATCGGTATTCTCAGCTTAGTCAGTCTCATTCGAGGACAAATGTTCCCAAGGGGGAGATATTGTAAGACCCCACAAAATCCTAATCGTTTGAGTCCTTTAAAGCCAGCCAAAAGAGGTCATCGACTTATAAAATTCCAGCTAAGTGTTAGACTTAGTCATTTCTAAAGCCCTCAAACTTTGAAGAATTTATTTATGAACCTCCCGACCTAAGAAAGTTAGTTTTTAAGTTGATTCATAATTGGGGAAGTCAACAGTACATCTCGAGTGAGTTTGGGAATTTTTAGACAAGCATAAACGCGTGTTTGAAACTCCAAAGTAAAGGTTTACAACAATTAGTCCGCGGTGCCTATCCCAGTCCGGTGTTGGGGGGATCCCGCGATGCAGACCACGATGCCCTACCCAAACCGATGCTCTAGAGCCTGCGGCGCCCTGGCCAGTCCAGTGTAGGTAATTTCTGCATTTTTAAGGGAAAATGGGTCATTTTCCCTTCACCCAATGGGTCTATAACACGTGATTAAAGCCTCAAATAGCATAATTTCTCATCCTTTTTAAAAATCCTCTCAATAAAAAGGCCTAGCTTTATCAAGTTCAAGAATTAAGTCTCAAGAACTCACCCCAATCTCCATGAAATTAACAATTAAGGTATGTTAGGTGTTCATTCAAGGGTTCCCTTCCATTCTTGGAGTTTAAGAACCTCTTTTAAAATTTTAAGATGATTGGTTTCCTAAATTCCATGTTGAGTTAAGATGTATTCATGATTATGATTTTATTTGGGTTCTAATCCAGGATTAAATCACAAAATTCATGTGAATTAAATAGCATGTGTGTAGTAACATGTAGTTTCATGTTGGAAACCCTTGAATTTGTGAGTTTGGAATATTGATCATGATGCTTCCATGTTGACTAGTATTATGTGCATAAACTATGCCCCCCAAGTGTTTGATAAATGTACATGTGAGTGGAATAGTGAAATCATGACATAATAGTATAGTACAAGTTCATGCAACGCAAGTGTTTGCTAAAATGCCTCAATGAATGAATTGTGACAAAATGACTACTTATTATGCTTTTAAGATTGTGCAATGTTGTTAATATCTATACTACTGAGTCCTGGGGGTATCTAATACCCGACAATCTAGATTTTTACCTAGATTTATAGTCATTTCAGAATAGTCTCACCGATGTTACATACATTAGTACTCAGTCAGTTATAGAACGCAGTATATTTAGCCAGTTAACAGAACTCTATGAACGCAGTCCAGTTCTGTCAGTTAGTACGATCAGTAACAATCCAGCCAAGCCTAATCTAGTCTAGAAATCAATTCAGTTTCTATTCAGTTGGGAGTAGGAATCAACACTAAGCGAACCCAGGGATGGGGGCATTTCTATCAGTGAAGGGCTTAACCCTTAGTAGTAATCCCTATGTTATAGAACTACATTGTCAACGTATTCGGAGTTAGTTGGATACTTGTCATATCAACTCCATCTTCAGACAGTTAGGGGCTTTTGGACTAGATTATTTCAGACAGTTGTTCAGTTTCCGTATTTATTTATCTGTATTTGATTTAGTGATGAACCTTATGGCAGCTTCAACTTAATTTCTGCATTATTACAATATTATTACTTAGTAATTGTAATAGGTACCAGTCATGGGCTAGCTTGTGGTCCTTCAGGATTATGAGCACCATGTGACGTTCAAGGTGCAGACTCGGGGCGTTATAACTTGATAGACATGTTAAGAAATAAAAAATAATAGAAATAATTTTACTATATTGTTTTTTGAATATAATAAATGTAATGCTTTGAAAAATGCATTGACGGTTAGTACTATTTAATAGTAAGAATGAAATTGGTAGAAAGAGATAATTATTCATTAATTTTTCAAATTAGATAAATATTATTAGACATCAATTTTTAGTAACATAGACACGTATTGTTAGTCTAAGTTTTTTTTTGTAATTTATAGGGGGATTTTATAATCAAATACCAAAAAAAATTATTTCTACATTGAATAGGCCAACCTATCTGAAAATCTAATAAAGAAAATTGGGCTTTTCTATTCGGATCTAAAACACCAACCCAAACCCCAATGATTCAGACATATAAACATGCTTTTAGGGTTTCCTAATTCCACTAACTTCCAATTCTGTCGATTGAGCTCACTCTTAGGTAAAAGTTAATGTTGAATCCAAGCCCAAAACATTAATTTTTCTTGCTCCTGCTTTGGATCATTAATACCTTTCCTTGGTCCTATACTTTTTCATCTCTTTTCTGCACTCAGAAGTAAGTTTCTCCCCTTTTTTGTTTGAAATTGATTCTTTTAATCTCAATTTCTCTTTCTTTGAACTATTTTCTTCCCTTTCTTCTTGAAATCAGCTGAGTTCTCTTGTGGATGGGACCATTCTTGTTTTTTGGTGCTGAATCAAAGGGTCTTGATCCCTGACATGTCCAAGTGAGCCTTGTTATTTTCTCCTGCTCTATCTTTTTTTGCTTTATCATTTTGTTAATTCTCTTTTATTTGCAGATATGGCTAGGAGGGAGATTTTGGGATGCTCAGATGCGCACATATTTGAACAATGATCTTTTACTTAGGTGTATTAGCTTCTCAGATATCACATGACCTTTTCCCTTTACTAAGAGTCCTTTTTGATGGGTGAATATGTATATGCTAGTCATTTATTTAGCTTTTTTGATTCGCTCTTAGGATGTAAATATTTGCTTCTGTAGACTGCTATCACTGTTAGCTGTAGCCTCCAGCTATTCCATTCTTCTCATTCTTTTGTTGATGTTATTATGATGTATGGTGTAACACCCCAACTTAGGAAGGAGTCCCACATTGACAAAACCCAGGAAGGATGCTAGGTATATAAGAAAGACAACCTTATTCCTTAGTGATGTATTTTAAATCCGTGCGGATCTGGACCCAGAGCAGACAATATCACTAGTGGATTGGGGAGTTAGAGTGGTCTCTCTGGCCTTGATGATTTGGGATGCCCGTCGTGGCTTAGAGTGGTCTCTCTGGCCTTGATGATTTGGGATGCCCGTCATGGCTAGGGCCTCGGCTCGGGTCATGACAGAATGGTATCAGAACTGCTCCTGTATCGTCCCTATTAATGTGGGCTAGATTTTAAACTAAGTGTAGGAAAATCCCGATATGATGGGGCAAACCTCAGTCCTGAGTATAGGCAAATCCCAATTAGTGGGGCAAACCTCAGCGAGGACGTTGAGTCCATAAGGGGAGTGTATATAACACCCCAACTTAGGAAGGAGTCCCATACCATTAAAACATAGGAGAGATATTGGGTATATAAGTAAGAAAGCCTTATTTCCTAGTGACGTATTTTAAAGCTGTGTGGGCCTGGCCTAGAACGGACAATATCACTAGTGGGTTGGGGAGTTAGAGGGGTCTCTTAAGCCTTGATGGTTTGGGATGCCCGTCGCAGCCAGGGCCTCAGCTCGAGTCATGACATATGGATACTGTAGCTTGTCACTATTTAGAATCTTTCTTTGATGTCTAATTATTGGAATATTATAAATCTAAATTCACCTTTATCAATGGCTATGATTGTATAATGATCAGTCAAGTGATTCTCCTCTCTTATTATGTGTTGAAAATATACCTGTTTTTCATTCAATTGTGATCTAGTATCTATCAAACTCCATGGACAATGCCATTGATTAGTCAAAATTTTCAGCATAAATAGTGAATCTGTTTGAATTATGACCTTATTGATTTTATATTGTCCATAATGAATTGCTCCTTTTTGTATAACGTATGCTTCTGCATCCATATTTGTAGTATCATCCATTTTAGAACCCTTTGCATATATTAGATCTCCTCTATTATCCCTCAGACAAAATGCATAAGAGCTTACCCCCGAATTAACTCTAGAAGCTCCATCTGTGTTGTATTTTATCTCTCTCTTCTGAAAATTTCCATTCCACTTTAGTAATCTTCATCCTAGTTCCTTTTTGTTCTAACTCTCTTTGTATGTCTGGCCACATTGATTGGAATACTTGTCTAGGATTCCTCACTTTGGGAAATAATCCAATATTTTTGTTTATATCGAATGTCACTCTTTGAGTTGACAGAATTTTCCCATCAAGTTTAGAGCTGTTTATCCTCTTCCATAGTTCCCATAATATCATGCTAGGAATAGATTGATAGTATGATCTATCTCTTTCTTGTACTTCAGCATTCCACCAAGACAAAATAAGCTCTTTGATACTACTGCCAATCCCTTTAATAACTGTACAAGAGGAAAAATAGGACCATGTCCTGTTAGCAGTACTTGATCTGAGAAACACATGAAAGAGTGTTTCTTGATCAGGCCTTGTGCAACACTAGTATCTAGTAAGACTCTCAATACTTAATCTCCTTAAATTTTCATCCATTCGTACCTTTTATTTCCACATTCTCCATATTAAAAAAGCTATTTTAAAAGGAAATCCTTTAATTCAAATATTCTTGTGTATCCTATTCTCTTCTCCCCTCTGTCTATTGTAGTTCCAGGCTAACATAACACTAAATTTTCCATTTGATTCAAGCTTTCATACTGTACTGTCTTGCTCTTCACTTCTATTATCTAAATTATATGATCTGCCATGTCCTTTGAAAATAGTTGATTGATCAATTGTACAATCCAAGCTCCATCCTAAATTAAATCCTTCACCTGTTGGTAATTAGTATCCCATTCTCTTGAATTCTGTACCAAATTATATAAGTCCTATTCCCCAATCTAGTTATCAAACCAGGGGCTTGTATTTCTCTTTCTGATTCTCCAAAAGATTTGATGCTACACTAAATCCCTTGCCTGCAACAACTTCTTCCAAACTTGTGATCCTGCTCCAGATTTCCAAACTATTTCATTTAGATGATTCTTCATACAATACTTATTGTGCATATATCTACTCCAAATTGAATCCTCTATTCTGAAGTTCCACTAAAGATTACAAAATAAAGCCATTGATATATCTTGAATCTTTTTGAATCCTATTCCTCCTTCCTCTTTCGGGACACAAAGGTTATTCCATTTAAACCATTGTCTGTTCTTCCCTCCAATATGACTACTCTAAAAAATTGAGCAAACATTTTGTGTATTGTAGTCATAACATTTAAAGGAGGGTTCTCCGCTGACAAACAATGAATTGGTATACTTTGTAACACATGTTTTATTAGGACAAAGCTTCCCCCATAAGACAATAATTTTCTTTTCCATCCTTGCAATTTCCCACTGATTTTGCTCATTATGGACTGATAGTAATCCTTCATTTTCCTCATATGAAATATAGGGCATCCCAGATATGTAAAACGAAAACCCTTTCTCAATATTCCAATAGCCACTTCTGCTTTTACAACAACACCCTGAGAAACTCCCTTGTTAAATCCTTATTCACTTTTTGACATGATATTTTTTCATATTTCTCTAAAGTGCTTATCACTTTCTGTATTGTGTGAAGTTCTACTTTACATAAGATTATCATGTTATCTACAAATGCAAAGTGATTCACCTTTGGACTTCCTCCTGGCATTCTAAATATCTTAAAGTCCCTGGATTGAACCGATGACATTAATGCTCTAGACATCACTTCTACTGCTATAATAAAGAGAGTGGAGGATAGTGGGTCTCCTTGTTTCAACCCTCAATAACACTTGAAGAATCTATTTGGTTGTCCATTTAGCAAAATAGAATACCAATTATTTCCTACAAGTCTATATAACATATCAATCAAAAATTTACTAAACCCCACTTTCCTTAATACTTTAGTGAGAAATAGAAAATCAACTCTATTATATGTTTTCATCATGTCTAGATTGATTACTAGATTATGAATCTTACCTCTCTTTTTTATATCAGCAACTATTTCTTGAACCATCAATATATTCTATGTTATACTTCTTCCCTGCACAAATCTAGCCTATTCTTCTGAAATGATATCAGGTAACACTGATTTAATCTTCTCATGAATAATTCTGGAAAAGATCTTGTTCACAAAATAACTCAGTGAGATAGGTCTTATATAAAAAATGTGTTAACTACTAACTTTTTGGGTATAAGTACCAAATTTGTATAATTTACAAATTTAGATAATTCAAATCCACAAAAGAAAGATATAAATATATTATGAACATCTTCCCCAATGATCTCCCAAGAATTTTGAAAAAAAGCTCTAGTCATACCATCTGGACCTCCTACACTAGTCCTGCTTAGCCCCATTAATACTTGTTTAACTTCTTGAATATCTGGAATCCTATTCAACTCTTCATTCTGGTGTTCTGATACTTTAATTGGTAACTCATTTAGCGTTTCAAAATCACAATTCTCTTCTTCCTCAGAGAACTGCTTTTGAAAAAAATTCACTACCTTTTTTGCAATCTCTTTTTAATCTTCTAACCATTCCCCCTCTTCATTCTATATTCTTGCTAATTTCAACCTGCTTCCTCTCCTTTTTACTATTGTATGAAATAACTTGGTGTTCCTTTCCCTATCTTTAACCAATTCAAAACCCGCCATCTTCCTCCAAAAATCTTCTTCTCTTCCTAATTGGATATTCAATTCTGCTTGTTCTTTGGAATGAGCTTCTGTATTTCTCCCATTTGCGATCTCCTCGAACTGCTTCTCCCTACTATGATAACCTCCTCAAGTGTAGTAATTTCTTGGCAAATGTTACTAAATTAGTCTTTACTCCACTTAGACAAAGTTATTTTAACCTTCTTCATCTTATGATGAAAAGTTATGAATGGATTCCCTACTACATCTGTATCCAAGTTATCCTTTATTCTATTAAAACAAGCTTTCTACCTCAACCACATATTAAGAAACCTGAAAGGTTTATGAATATGCACATTAGTTGTGCTGAAGTGAATTTTCAAAGGATTATGATCTGACCCACTTCTAAACAAATGCTCTACTTCTAAAACTGGAAAGAAATCTTATAACTTGTCATTACATAGAACCCTATCTAGCCTTTTAAGAATATATTTCTCATCTGTTCTACCATTCCACCAAGTGTATTTACTCCCCTTGAAACTTGGATTCTCCAAACCACAAAGAGTAATGCAATTCTTAAAGTCTTCTGTCTTTGCTACTGTAACTGGAAGACCTCCTAATCTTTCTTTTTCACTTATAATCATGTTAAAGTCTCCCCCTACCAGCCATGGTTCATGAATTGATTGAGCTATGTCCTCCAATGAGTCCCATAACAATAACCTCTCTAGTTGAGTACATTTAGTATACACTAATGTAACTACAACTGCAATATTGGAATCATGATTGACTAATTAAGAGTCAAATGTTGTTCCTCATCCTTTATTACAATATAATCTACCATATCATCAAGAAAAGTCCCGATCTTTCCTGAAGTATTTTCTACTGCTTGTTTTATTCCTAATCTCCTCTTGTACTCATTAATATTATGGTTATCCTAGAATGGTTCCATTAAACTAATGAATGAAAAATGATGTCTTTTTTGTAGTATGATCATCCTAGTGAATGCTTTCTGAGTATTTATTAATCTGATATTCCAGATTAGTGCATTCATTTAGGCTTATTCTTTAATGAACTCCTTATCCGCATTAATAGAGATTTCGTTCATTTTTCTTTCTTTCTTCGTATGCCTTGTGATGATTTTAATTGCTCTATTTATTGAGGAGATAAATTTCCTTCAATTCTAACTTTGTCAATATTTTTTCTCAAATCCCCTTCTCCCAAAGATAACTTCTCCTCATTATAGCACTCAATTTGATTTTCCACTTGAATTACCAAAGGTAAGACATTTTCCACTACCTTTTTTGCTGCTTCCTCTTTATTGAACTTCACTATTTCTAAATTATTTATTTGATCCTCATTCTTTGCTGTATTCTGTTCTTTCATGTCCTTGCTATATTCTGTATTAATTGTACTACTGACCATTTAGTGGTTCTTTTCTTCTTGATTCTCATCATTCTTCTCCTCTTTTATCTCCTATTTAGTGATTGAATCCCCTACTTTAATAGGATGCTCTTTGTTGAAACTATTTATTACCCACTTTTTTATGCTTGGAGAATTCTAAAAAGTGTCGCGATTATGGATATTGTAGGCGTATCAAGGTGGAGGCGGTTAAAGAAGCTTTTCATAGGATGCATCGGGTCCAGATGAAATTCTAGTGGATTTTTGGAAGAGCATTAGCGGGGGCAGGTTTAGAGTAGTTGATAAGGTTGTTTCACATCATTTTTAGGGCGGTAAAGATGCCTAAAGCCATGAAATTGAATACCAAGTTTGTGATGAACACTGAGCATAAAACTGAGTAAGATTAAGGAGAACTGTTACCTTGAGCTTGATCT
>JAPEIP010000010.1:180643643-180657045 GCA_026120095.1 Capsicum chinense
ATATTACTATCTAATAAGAGGCAAAAGGCAAGAAAAACATACACCTCTCCGTCAACATACCTGCTTCTCCTACCTGCTTCATCAGTTGCCTTTTCTGTAATTTTACTATCTATTAAGAGGCAAAAGGAAAGAAAAGCAAACATATCTCTGTCAACATGCCTGATTCATCAGTTGCTTTTTCTAAAATTTTAATTATGTGTTCTCTAATTAATTATTATAAGTTCTTTATGCATTAAAAATTAATAATATTTAATTAAAAAAGTAAAATAGATATTTATGATTCTACCTACGCCATAAGCTGCTTCCTTCGTGACTTTATTATATCACCTCTAATTAATTATTATAAATTATTTATGTAGTAGAAAAATAACAACATTTAAGAAAAAATAAGATAGATATCTATGCTATGTCTACTTTAGCTGCTCCACCCATGTATTTTTGTATAGTAATTTTGTTGTATCACTTCTAATTAGACATGTTTGCTTCGCTGTTTCAATCGTGATTTTACTATGTCACTCTTAATTAATTATTATGATTATTTAAATTTTTTCACAAGTATTTTTTATAGTAATTTTGCTGTATCACTTCTACTTAGTTGTTCTGAGTCATTAAGATATCTTTGCTTTGCTGCTTCACTGGTAGCTTTACTATATCACCCATAATTAATTATTATGGTCATCTAAGAATTTGAAAATTACATAAAAAGTATTATAAATTACAATAGTTAACAACTTAAGATATTTTAAGAAAATAATATGTTATATATTTTACAAAAATATTATAAACTACAATAATTAAAATAAATTTAGTTTATTCTTGTTTTTATGTACTTTTCATTTTCCAACACTTAGATAACTTATAATAATTTGGTGTGATATGAAAAAATTATTAATTTATGTATTTCTTCTCAAGGAGATATCAAATCAAACATGGATGGAGAGAGTCATAATTTAATAGTAATTTTTTTTTGTGTGATTTGCAAATTACAAGTTTAAGAGGAGAAATAAATTATTAATTTTCATGACCCGAATCGAGGCCCTGGTCGTGACGAGCATCTCGAACCAAGAGGGCCCAAGAGCCCTCCTCTAACTGGAAATCATATACACACTTCATATACTATATGACAAATGCAGAAATACATAACAATACGGAAACATAGTCACAATATTACTTCAACTGAACAATATGCAATTTGATTTATAAGCCTTAGAAAATACATGACATCGGTCAGCGAAATCTCTAACAATTCTGAAACAACATATGTCTGACACTAGGACAAGGCCCCCAGTCGGACCATGATTCAAAATAAAATAACAATGACTTATAACTAGGCCTTCCGAAATAAAGGAGGCTCAACAACTGCAACTTTTGACCAAACAACTCTACTGCTTAGTGGAACTCTGAGATAGTGTCTCAGATCCTGAAATATAGAGGGTAAATACAGATATACTGGAATGCAGAACAATCCAAAAACAAAGTATAAATTTTTAAAAAACATAGGTGAGAGCATTTAATAAATCAAATATCATCTTGAAACAGTAGAAAACATATGGGCAGAATCTGAAACATTCAAAACACAATCTCCAATTCAAGACTCTACTCTTTGTCTTACTTCTGAGCCAGATGGTTCACTCTATAACTCTGCTATTCCATGGGCTATATGGAATCCGCCCTTCACTTGGTGGCCAAGCCCCCAATCCAAGTTTTTCGCAATTCTCTACTAAACCATTGGGCTATCGCCAGCGTATAATTTTCCTATGGGGTATTATAAACCCGTGTAGGCAAATCACGATTTCGGGTAATAAATTGTTTGATATGTGCCTTTTTCGGGTAACCATCTAACTCTCTTATGCCCAATTTTAGATTCTTTAAACCATATCTTCTTTGAAAAGTTCTTTCTTTCATAACCTTATCTAACTTCAAAGATGTTTATTGACCACCCAAAATAATTCAATTATCAAATGAAAGTTCACTATTCAAAATATTCAAAATCAATAATTTTCTCTGCGATGCTTTTATCTACAGTGGTCATCTTTTCTTTCAACTTAAAACCATTCTTATGGAAAAACATGATTGTTCACAACACAAGTTGAACACCTTCTCATTATCTCGAAAAGATAAAACAATTTGAACATAGTAATTCATCAATAGTCTCAAACTCTTCACAGTTTATAAAATTAATTCACAACTTACGAAATTCGTGGAATTTGTAGTAAAAGAGAAAATAGAATGTTCAATGTTCTCATTAATTTATAAATGTCGACATCACAAGATCACAAGAAAATAATTCAAGTTTATAGCACTACATCACATACTCCACAATTTCTTTATAACAATATAATATCCTTAATGCATAATCATCAATAATCTTGAACCCAAATTTGTTTGTATATATATATATATATATATATACTTTAAAACTAATTTAAAAATAGTAAAATCCATGCCCATGAGGTTTAGGATAGTCCTACGTACCTTAATCGATGAAGAATTTGCGAAGAATTGATCCCTTGAGATTGAATGCTTAACCCTAAGTTATTTTTATCCTATTGTGTTCTTGAAAGATGAATTAGGGATTTTAAGAGAGATAAAACATTACTAATAAGCTTAATTTCATTTAAGGATGATTAGGGATAATTTTCAAATGAAAAAAGACTTGGTTGCCCTTAATTTGACTTAAAAAATAACATTTTACGCCCTTGGGCCATATGGCATGCATAGCATTGCCCATCAGCCAAAATGGGATGGGCGACGCATTGCCCATGGCAGAACAATTCCAGTAGCCTTAGGCGATTGCTAGGCGACACACTCCAATTCGCAAAGTCATAACTTTTCGCTCGGGTATTGGATTGAGGTAAAATTGGTATCGTTGGAAAGAAACTTTGAAGACCTTTCATTTAATAAATTGTAGGCCCTCTAACTCGTCATATTCTAGGAGTAATACTCGATGGAAGTTTACCCACATTGAAACATTCACTAAAACTTAATTGATAGAAATATTTTCAACTTGTCTTAGAGTTAGGAGGTATTTGTGACCTCAATTCCTATCCAAAGGTATTCCCACTCTATAAAACTGATCATAACACATATATTATCAAAGAATAATTTGGTTTGGGTCTATACGCGCAGGAACGATGGTCTAAATTCTAGCCCGAAGGTGCGGGGTGTTACATTATCTCCCCTTTGGGATCATTCATCCCCGAATGATGGGTAGGGACTTGTTAAAGCTCTACAAGTATGGGATAAGGAACATAACCTTGCATTGGACATTTTTCCTCAATAAAATATGCAAAGGCATCACACGATCTTCATGCTAAACCCTGGGGAAATGGGTAAGCACAAAACATGCAATAATGAAACTTTACATCGACATGATCTTGGCATGTGTTTTATGGCACATGAACAAACCATTGTAAGACATGAATTTTCCTAAGAGTCCTCAGCCAGATTAAGATTGGTACAAGAATGAGATAAGATTCTCGCGGGGGACAAAAGAATATTAACATTCTCCATCTTACAAGATACAATGAGAAGACTTAAACTTAGAGACACTACTTGTCTACGCCCCAAACAATAAATTACATGCCTCATCATTCCCATCTTACAATTCTCACCATACCCATCTAACCACATGGAACATTGGTTTGTGTTTTCATTAATCACAACATTCAAGTCTATCATTACTACTCGTACTTCGTGGATCTCCCCACTAAGATAAGCAAATTCTATCAGTCTTTCCAAGATTTTTGCCACATATCTCCTTCCCTACTATTTCACTTAACAGAAGTTCATCTCCTTCTCTTCCGTTTTCCTATAATCTTATCTCAAGAAACTACATTAAAATTTTTTACCTTCTAGAACATCTATTCCGCTACCTAAAATATCACTATGCTTCTACAACAACCTTCATACTAACATACGGAGGGTCATTGACGGACCCGAGCATAAACATCATAAATGGAATTAACACTTATCAGACCATAACTTATACTTATCGCACTACTCAAGGAGGGACTTGAGGTAAAGATACGATAGAATGGTTACAAAGTGCTTCATACATCAAGTGTCTAGATCATAAGTAAAGAGTCGTCTGGCATAAACTCAACATAGCACGATTTTTGAGGGCAGACCATAGCGAGAAACATGAGTGCTTACAACAAGAGGCGTATAACATAAGTTTAGAATTTTTAAAGTCAACGACTGAGACAAAAACTTCTATCCGAAGCTATTACTTCTCATTTTCAAAGCTGAAATAGTCATGAGTTAGCATAAACTCTATCACTTTGTCTAATCCCAGCATAAAATGAATTATTATCATATGAAAAAATAGTTCCTCAGAACCAAGGATGATTTGGGATATGAATTTATGGATCATGAACATCATATCATAGAGCTTGAATACATGAAAGACTGGATTTACTGAGAATTATTGATTCTAGTTTAGAGGTCGAATCATAACATAAGTTACATAAAGTGCTCAAACCTTAGACATAGGAGGGACTTGAATACAAGAGACATTGGCAGAATAACCTCTTAAATTAAAGTAGGAGGAATTGCATCATAACTCTTCCCCGCAACTTGCCGCACTGAGAAAAATTTGAGAACTACCTTAATCCATCATCTCCCCCTTGGATCAAAGTTACAATCCTAAACTTGCAGTCATACATTCACATCAAAATACATAGACACAACTCTCAACACAAAAAGGTATCTCGCCATACACATAAGCGCTAAACTCTCTTTGATAAACTATACTTTGAAGGCCTCGCTTTTCGAAAGTGCTACTCTTAGCTCTCGCTAGCCTCTATAGCCATCACTATAAAACTCTTACTCTCAGGAGCATACGTCTCCACACTCTTTATCACAAAAAGGTACCAGTATGCACATGAACACAAACTCCCCTCCATAATTTTTTATACAAGGATACTAAATTTATTCTAAGACATCCCCTTCAGGTACACTAATCCTAACATTCTCCAACCCCCAAAGTCATCTATTTATGGTTAACATTATCATGGGCATAGAAATCCATGCTTTTAGACACATAACACTTTATCTTCAACTCCTTAGAATACTTAGCATTACACCTCTAATCATATAACTTGTAACTTAACAAAATTTGTAAAACTATACCAAAGGCACATATTGGCTACCTATATTTCCTCAATTCAAATCTATATAACACCATATAACAACTCCTTAGACTTCTCCACACTAAGGAATCTTGCGGACATAGACTGCGCGTATTTGACACCATACACATAAAACCTTATCTAACAACATGCTACCGGTGGACAACTTATGATTATAATTACACCATTATCCTCTTAACTAGTTTCTCAATATGTGCATTGCACGTGTATATGAAGCTAGAATTATGTATTACTCTTATATATTTTTATAAATAACATTAATTGTATTAAAATGAACTTTTTTAATAATAAACTTTAGCAAAAAATTGTATTTTAATTTTAGCTCACTAAAATATGTTACTATTTCTTATTTGTGACCTCACAATCTTCATTTTTTATTTCCTGGGACTTCGCAATGTTTGAGCTTTTAGAGAAGAAATGTCGTTTTAATAGCAATCATAAAATAAAAGTTTATTTAAATAAATAGGAATTATTGAAAGTTTGTTCCAACCACTACTTTGAACATAAAAAAATAATTAGCTAAACAATAACTTTAATAGAAAAATATAACCTTCCATATATAATGTAATGACCTAATTTTCTGGAATCGAAACATCACACGGTGCTCATGATTCTGAAGAACCACAAGCTAACCCTCTACTGATATCTATACTTGAGCACTACATAATATAGATAATAAATGTGGAAATTGGCCATAAGGTTCAAAACATCTAAAAATACTCAAAACTCAAAACTAAATACTGATACATCTGTTCGAAAAACCTCTAAACTGTCTGAACTGTGGAGTTTATGGGACATGCCCCCAACTAACTCTGTCTATTGAAAATAAACTAAATCCGATGTAATAATAAAATAAGGATCATCCTCAAATGAAGAGGACTCAATGCTACGTCTACTGCTGTTGACTGGGACTGAGCTGCTAAGGGTACTCTGGATCTCATGCCTCTGAACCTATGGTGTCAAATAAAACATCATAGCGCAAATGCATCCGTACGGGAATATACTAAGTATGAAGATGAGGTAAGGATAAATGCAAGGGCTTATGCATGAACAATTACTTAACTGAATAATCATGAGAGTACTGAATGAGGATATATGCATGAATGCACAAATCATAATTGAAATCATCGTGACTCAAAATACTGTAACTTGGGTACTGCTTTACTATCATCTAAACTCACTACTAATACCGAGATACTAAATAATTAAATCTCTTGATATTGATAACTGAGTACTGGAGTTAAGATCAGTTATCTCTAGCGAGTGATCTCAAAAACTGATGTTACTGGAGCTGATTAACTAAATCTATTCATATCAATGACTGCGCTCTGAGTTTGCTACTCTCAACTGATTGAATCAGAGATCAAACCTCTCTAACGGATGATCTCTAGATCAACTATCAATAATAATAAGAGATTATATCTGAGATCAAACCTATCTAGTGCAAGATCTCTAAATCTGATAATGAGACTAATCAACTGAATTTGAGAATGAGATCAGAAAAATCTAATGGTTAATCTCTGGATCTGATAATAAGAATACTCAATCGAATATGAGACTGAGATCATGCCTATCTAACGAGTGATCTTTGGATTTGATAATAAGATTACTCACCTAAATATGAGACTGAGATCAAGCCTATCTAATGGGTGATCTCTAGATCTGATAATACTGATATAGAATAACTTTATGAGGGACCAGGCCTATCTAGCGGTTGGTCCTTGAATCTATGGAACTATCTGAGTTCATTACTAAGATAGATGACTGTATCTGATAGTCCTAATTTTTAAGTTCTACTCTGAAGACTAATACTAAAACTACAACTGTGGGAGTTCTCACTTAACCGACATGCCCTAAATCTGAACTGGTCGGGTCCAACCTGTAACCCCAACTGGAAGGGTGTCAATACCATGCCACAGGTAAAGACCTCAACTCTGGTCCATGCCACAGGTAAAGACCTCAACTCTGGTCAAACCTTTTTAAAGGGTGACTCTCACAGGAAGTCAAGCCTAAGGTAGTATAATAGTCAAGCCTTATTCTAACGAGTGACTCCTGCTCTTGAGTTGGCTACGCAGTTCGAGAGTTCAGGGATTGCTCCTAACAACTCTGCCTCTCTAAGGGGAGCCACTATCCCTGCACTCGCTCGGTGCTGTCTCCTACTCCCAACTGAAAGACTTTAAATCGATTCTTAATTAAACTTAAACTGAGCTGAATCTGATACTGATCATGTTTCTCGAATGATCTGACTGGGTTAAACTAAATTCACTTAGTTTCATATCTGATGAAATATTACTGAATCTCGTTATCTGACTGAATGATACTAAGCTCTAAAAATATTACTCGAATACTACTGAAGTCTGAACTGAACTCTCGAATACTACTAGATCTGAGTTGAATACTGCATTGAGGCTAGAATACTAGCGATACTGAGATTACTTAGAATACTAAGATTTCTTATGTTCTGTATCTATATGAGGGTACATAGTTCTATAACTCAATGAGTTTTGAGAATTATGGCATGACGGAGATTATCGAGAAAAACTGATGCAGGCTTGAGACTGTAACTAATTTGTCAGGTATAAATACCCCCAGGACTCGATAACATAAAAATAAAACATAGCCATTCTTGAATAATCAAGATCATGGGCATTCATTCACCATCACAATAACTAAAGAATCTCTTCAAGCATTTAGAAATCATAAACATATGATAGTATATGGAGACATGCTATTGGCTCATACTCTATTCAACAAGGTCTTACATCAAACACTCAGCATGTATTAAATTCTTAGCATGTATGGAAGAGCACATAATTGGGGGAACTTCATGATATCATTTCATAATTCATTCACTAAGGCTTTTCAAACAACACTTGGCATGAATGGGCTTGCACACAATTGGGAATTTCTAGTCAACATGCTATAATGGCTCTAATTCCTTCACATAAGCATTTTATCAAATGTATGGGGAGCATGCTTTGCTTATTCAACAATTTCTACACTTAATTGACTTAAACACATCACTTAACAAGCAACTTGAAGAGGGTTTATTATGAACATCACATGAATATCACATACTAGGGTCAAAGCTTGAAACCTCATAAACAAAATATGAATTAAAAAGTCAATAATAGCATGAACTCCAATTTCAATTCACATAAATCATAAAAACTCATAAATATAAGATCTTTGAAATTTAGAAAAGGGTTCTTGAGCTTCTTGGATAAAAGGGACCTAAGAATCAACATCTGCATACCTTAGGAAAACTCTTTCTTGAAGGCTCTTGGAGAGATTCTTGATTTCTTGATTTCTCTTGATTTTTCTTGAAGAAGAAAGAAGGGTTTTGATTTTGTAGAAACCCTAGCTTTTGAAGTTGAAGAGGAGAAATGAAGTTGTGAGCCTTGATCGGGTATAAATAGGGGCTTAAAAGAGTGGGAAAAAGACCAAAAAACCCTTTTAAAAATGAGTTAAAAATACTGAACGGGGGCTGCAACGGTCAAAGCGATGGTCCGTCGCTTAGTCTGATAGTTCGTCGAATCATCCATCGTACATCAGTCAGAAAAAAAAACACTACCTCGATGCGATGGTTTCATCGATGGTCCATCCCAAGCCCGACGGTCCGACTGTTCGTCCGTCACACGTTGGCCAGGATGAGGCCACACTACCTCAGCGGCGACGGTCCTAGAGATAGTCCATCGCTATCTCGATGGTTCGTCGTCTCGGTCATTGCACCAGGGCCAAAAAAGGAGCTACTGCATTAGTTGCGACAGTCTGGGTGACGGTCCATCGCAAGCTTGACGGTCTGTCAACCTGGCCGTTGCACCTTGGCGGTTCTGACTGCTTTCTGTAAAATGGCCATAACTTTATCATCCGATGTTGGATTTTGATGAAATTGGTATCGATGGAAAACTTATTCAATGATTTACTTGAAAAAATTCGATATTAGGAAAATTCTACATGGTTCAAAAATATTTTTCACTTGGAAAGTTACTTCTCAATCTTTTAGGCCGAATTTATACTTCACTTGACACGCTTTAAGGCTCAAACTATGAGAGAATTTTGCAGGGTCTTACATATAAGATATTGTCCAAAGGGATCAATTTTTTTTTAAAAGAAAATATCAAAGAACTCATGTAAAAATTAGCCATCTCCCATGAACTTAAACTAAACAATAAATATTTTATCAATGAATTATTTTTTAAAATATCTTTTCATCTGTTAAATTATTATGAGTTTATTATTGTCACATCCCAAAATAATCCTTAGATGTGACTGGCTCCTGCTAACACCACTTTTTGGGAGAACCAATTTCCATACATTTACATTGTCTACAAACACACATATGCAACTCCACATGCATGAAATAATCATTAACGCAGAGTAATTATCCAATAAGATACCACATAGAGGTTTATGAAAACTACAGTAATTTAGATATCAAATCTCTAACCCAAGTCTCACACTAAGTTCATAGAGCATCTAAATAGAGTTACATGAGTTCAACTTTTGGGCATGTAAACCCAACGAAAAGACATGTAATATAAAAGATCTAAAGCTGAATGACAACCTTCATAATCAATGGGAAGGCTCACACCAGCAATGAAATTCACGCGTAAAAAAAACCGTCAACCACTGGTCTCTTCCTCCGCAAATGTAAGTAAGGAGTGAGCTATATATATATATATATATATATAACTAAGTAAGATAATCAGCTCGCTACTTTAAGTACTCTTGGGACAGTATTAGAAAATACAACAACCTCAAGAATATAATGTTATTACACACAGGAACTATATCATAATAAGGTAACCAACGAGGCCCAACAATCCTTCATCAAGAACCATATACCTCAATACGATTCATATACAACACTTATCATAATTTGTAGTTAAAGTAGTTTTCCAACATCAGGAGTTTCAGGCAACATACACAATGCACCAAATATATCAGGAGTATACACAATACTCAGAGGAGCATACATAATTTCCCATATCAAATCAACAAGCCTACACAGTGCTCAAGGAAAACATACACAATATCCCATATCAAATCAACAAGCATACATAATGCTCAAGGGAAGCATACACAATGGCCTAAAGGAATTAAGAAGAGTACATAATGCTCTAATCTCACAGTACACAATCATATCACATCACAAAATAATTCATAAAGGGAGAATTAGTATTCTTAAACATAAAGTATATACGTCTGGCCTTAAAGACCATCGATTCTGCCAAGCACACACTCATCCCAACATTTGGACCAGACAGAAAAAAATATATTTTAAAAATAAATTTAAAAAGAAATCACCCAAAGCTTAAATTCTCACTTACCTAGCTAACAACAAATTTCTAAACCTTGCAAAGCATAGAACACCAACGAAACAACCTCCAATGGCCTCAATCTATACAAAAATATTAATTGACGACATTAGTTACATAAGTCGGGGTCAAGTCTCAATATCCCTAACTCTTAAACTTCAAGCTAAACCTTACCATCTCGCACCTTAGACCACAATTTAAAATTACAAACATTTTGATCTTATAGTTTGGGCTTAATTAGGGATCATCTACCCAATATTTTGGAACTTTTTTTTTCTAAAATAATCCAACTGTGCGTAGGAAATCCTTGAATGGAGATGTGAAACTTCTACAACAAAACTAATTCAAAACTAAAAGTGTCTCAAGTTATAGGTGATTTATAGAAAAATGTCTACCATCATCATTGACTAATGATTTCTCTAAAAACAGTCACTATCTCATCATTACTTAGATATTCTTCCAGTCCTTATTTCAAATTAGTAAGTAATCATGGTATTCTCTTTTAGGAATAACAGAAAAGTTCAACCGAATCATAGGAAGCCTAACAACGTTCTAATTGTGGAAGGATCTTAATACTGTGTATATATTTTTTCCCTTTTGGCAGTAGCAGCAGGCGACAACTATAACAACATAAAGTAAATTGCTATGCCTAAAACGTAAGAAGAATTTTATACCTGACGAGAGTAATGTTTGCTATGCAGAATCTCTAACCCTCGCTTATGATCATTTGTTTCTCCTCAAAATAATGAAACTAATTGCCTTAATATTTTAACCCCTTATATTCTAAGTCGTGGAATCTGAAGATGAATGAATTTTGGCTTGCTCACTTTAATTCTATTAATTAATATTAATAAAATAGGATAATTTCTCATTTGCCCCTCATTAAAAGTTTGGTTATTGCAATTATAACTTGAGACACACAACACTTTATAAACTTAATTAGTATGCTCCTTTTTTAACATACAAAGCTTTGGTGTTCTAGTGAACTTGAAAGAACAATAATTGATTTCACATTCTATGTATCAATATATAAACTTCAACATATGTTTATTATTTGCATTAAGTAGAGCATGAATTCACAATTAAATATTTTGTGTATCCACAAGCTAAGGTTGAATGTATATCAGATAGTTATAATGGGATTAGAATTATTACCCATCTCCCTAACTTTAATAGCGTACAAGAAGCTCCGCCATTACATTTAATGATGAATATGAGATTTAATACATTATTTTTCTTCCAAAAAAAGGAGAGCACCAATGTCAAAATCCAACAACTCAAGCATATATATTATTTTCCTTGTCACAAGAAGTGTCAAATTTATATTTTTTCTATGTAACATCTATATATATGCCAACATGTGTTCATTAGAAATAACAACTTTATATAACTTGCGAACAAATGTTATTTGTAATTATAACATGTGAAAAAACACCATTTATATTATGGGGTCATCCAAAATAAACAATCTTTAAATCAAATACACTAAAATCACAAAAACAGAAGAAGCAAAAATTATCAAAAAAAGAGAAGGATTAAGAATGATGAACCTATTTTTCTCGTTGTTTTCTTCTTAATTCATTAGTTTGAAATTGTCTTTTTCCATTTGAGTCAAACACTGCTGGTTCATATAAAGCATTTTTGTAGTGTTAATTAATATAAAAATGCTTTTACATACTTATTTTTAAATTAAAATATCGAAAAAAAGAAAATCAAAAGTCATTAGTTTTAAGTAATGACTTATGTTTATAAGTCATAAGTCATAAATCCATTCAAATAGGCTCAAAAGTAACTTTCACAATAGTATTCACGAAAAAAATATTGGCCATATAAGAACTTCTTTTAGACATTGCTATATTGAAATTCATGTTTTTTAATCATCATCACCATAGCCTTTGTTGTTGATAAAATAAATACCTCACATTAACTTTTTATTTAAATCGGATATATGCACTCATGTCATGCAAAAAACTGAATGGTTGCAGTTATATTGGTTAAATAATTTATGATAAGGTGAAAATTTTGAATGAAAAAAAAAAGCTTTTAAGATTAAAAATCTCTAAGATGAAACTCAAAGTAGTACCATGTTTCTTTCTTCCAATTTTTTTGTATGTTTTGTTCCCGAGATTAGTGCCAAACCTATCCTGTAAGAAAATAAGTTTCAAACAAATTAAAACAAAAATAATATTTTAAAGTGTCAATCTAAATTCACATAATTTGAGTCTGAAAATGAAAAGTGTCACATAAATATAAATAGATGGAGTGATTAAATGAATGAGAGTACAATTCCATTGACAAACTAACCTTCAAGGAGAGTATTCGAGTCAAAATCATCCGTGTTGAATTACAAAAAACAACAATTATGCGTCAGCTGCCGAACAATTTGAGACAATGTAAATAAATATCGAGAAGAAAGTGTCTCAGAACAAAAAATATTTTAAGGGTGTACAGGAAGCAAGAAATTTGAAATTAATTGGTAAGAAATAAAAAGCATTAACAAAAGAAAACCAACCATAATGCGGCTAAGATTTGAAGAAGATTATAGTTGATGAAATCCACTCATAATAATATTAATTATCAAATTGTTTCAATATCGTGCACGATAAAAATAAAAAATTTGCCAAAAGGAGTTAAACTCCAAGTGGTGTCTTTAATGATCATATTTTTTCATGAAGGAGCACATCGCTTCGTAGCCAAGCATGGGTTTGGGGTACGTTCTTGCTGCGAGTTTTGTGCCATTTCTAATTATCATATTACTTTTTTTTTTCTTAAAATTAAGTTCAATTTTTAAGTTGGGGGTACTTTAGTAATTTCACTTTAAATTTTGAGTTGGTGCTTTTAAAGTAGTATAGATATAGGTAACTCAACCACAATTCATCATTCTTAACACTAATCTTCATGACTACATATATATGTGTGTGTGTATAT
>JAPEIP010000010.1:180669920-180718538 GCA_026120095.1 Capsicum chinense
GGGTATTATAAACCCGTGTCGGCAAATCACAGTTTTGGGGAATAAGTCTTTTGACTCGTGCCTTCTTCGAGTAACCATCTAACTCTCTTAAGCCCAATTTTAGATTCTTTAAACCATATCTTCTTTGAAAAGTTCTTTCTTTCTTAATATCATTCGGGCACATAAAAAATAAGGTATCTTCATACCCAGACTTGCAAGTCATGTCACACATCTCTTCTGCCCTTACCTTACTTCAAAGATGTTTATTAACCACCCAAAACAATTTAATTATTAAAAGAGAGTTCACCATTCAAAATATTCAAAATAAATAATTTTCTCTGCAATGCTTTTATCTACGGTGGTTATCTCTTCTTTCAACTTAAAAGCATTCTTATGGAAAAAATGATCGTTCATAATACAAGTTGAACACCTTCTCATTATCTCAAAAAGATAAATCAAGTTGTACATAATAATTCATCAACAGTCTCAAGTTCTTCATAGTTTATAAGATCAATTCACAACTTGCGAAATTCATAGAATTTGTAGTAAAAGAGAAAATAGAACATCCCATGCTCTCATTAATTTATCAATGTTAACATTACAAGAACACTAGAAAATAATTCAAGTTTAAAGCACTACATCACAATCTCCACAATTTCTTTATAACAATATGAAATCCTTAACGCATAATCAGTAACAATCTTGAACCAAATTTATTTGTATATATATATATATGTACTTTAAAACTAATTGAAAAATAGTAAAATACGTACCCATGAGGTTTAGGATAGTCCCATATACCTTAATCGATGGTTAATTCACGAAGAATTTATCCCTTGAGATTGAATGCTTAACCCTAAGTTGTTTTTCTCCTATTGTGTTCATGAAAGATGATATAGGGATTTTAAGAGAGTTAGAACGTTACTAATAAGATTAATTTCATTTAAGGATGATTAGGGACGGTTTCAAATGTAAAAAGACTTGGTTACCCTTAAAATGACTTAAAAATAAAGTTTTTACGCCCTTGGGCCATATGACATGCGACACATTACCTATGGCCTAAGCTAGGCAGTGCCACGTATTGTCCATCGCCTAAAAAAGGATGGGTGTAGCATTTCCCATCATCCAAAATGGGCTGGGTGACGCAATTCCCATGGCACAAAAATTCCAATAGCCTTAGGCGATTGCTAGGCAACGCACTCCACTTTGCAAAGTCATAACTTTTCTCTCAAGTATTGAGGCAAAATTGGTATCGCTGAAAAGTTAATTCGAAGACCTTTTATTTGATATATAATTATCCCTATAACTCTTCATACTCTAGGAGTAATAGTCAATGAAAGTTGACCCACATTGAAACGTTCACTAAAACTTAATCGATAGAAATATTTTCAGCTCGTCTTAGAGTTAGGAGGTATTTTTAACCTCAATTCATATACAAAGGCATTCCCACACTATAGAATTGATAATAACACATATATTAACAAAGAATCATTTGGTTTGGGTCTATATACATAGGAATGACGGTCTAAATTCTAGCCCGAAGGTGCAGGGTGTTACATTATTGCTTGTGTTAGAATAGGTTGCCAATATACCACTCCCTTAAAATTTTTTATGGTGGGTGATATGCACCACCTCATAGTTGTATGAGGGCTTTTTTAAAGAAGAACAAATTATGGATTCCATATTTTTTAATCAACAGACAATTTAATATTGCCACCCTCCCCTACGCCTACTCCTACTTGTTCATTCCTTTTTCTTTATTTTCCGCCTTCTTCTTCTTTCTTTTATCGTCAACCATTTTCAGTCGCCCTGCCATGTCTTTTTCTACTACTGATAATTTTTTTTATATCTTTTTCTTTTTCTTTCTCTTCTTTCGCTGCTTCTCTTATATCTTTTCTCTTCTTTTCTTTCTATGATAAGGAAATTGATTTGTCCTTTCTAATTAGAAAATTAAAGCAAGTTAATTTGCATTCCATACAAAAAGTGAAACTGTTAATTTCATACCAAAAGTGAAACTGAATCAACAGAGTAAAAGATCAATTTCATATTAGATATATTCAGGGAAAACATGTTTACATGACCCATGAAAAAAATAATACAACCAATCAAGAGACATTAAAATTTTCAATCATCTGCTATAGAGATCCAAAGAACTAAGATATTGGTGGCACCGTGAATTTACAGGAACAAAAAAGACAAAAGTAAAAAAGAGAAAAAAGAACCAGAATAAGGGAAAGGAATTAATGGTTGGGGGTAAGGGTATGGATGACTAGCAATGTTAAATAGTTTATTAATTGAAAACTGTGAGACCCACTATTTTTATTCTATAAAAAATGCCCTCACACAACTATGAGGTGGTGCATATCACCCGCCATAAACTTTTTCCACTCCCTTGAGGTACTTCCTTTCATTAAACGAGAGATATTTTTTATCTTGAGCTATCATTCTTTATTAAGCAATAATGAGGAAGCAAAAATCCTAAAATTAAAGACAACAAATTAAAGATAGATAAAATTTGAGAATAAATCCCCAATTTTGAGATGAAGTGCTAAGAATCCTAATTGATCTTAGTATTCAAAATTAGTGGATTAAGACTAATTATGATACTAATAAAGTCAATTCAAGAACTTAGATTCAAAGGTGATCTAGACCCCTATTTCGAAGAAATTAAAGACAATTATTAGTATAAGACTAATCATGTTCTTTAATTAACATTAATAGAAACCAAAGATATCAAGTTAAGAATTAATTTTACCTCCTAAAGAATCATTCTTATAAGGTCGCAAGATAATTCCCAAGTAGCCACACACAAAGGTGTAAATAAGAGAAACTACCAATTAATAATGTTATTGTCTGATTGAAAATCTAGGAAATTTTAAACTAGGAAATTTTAAACTAGAAAACTTTTAAACTAGAAAAATTTAAACTAGGTAACTTTTAAACTAGAAAACTTTAAACTACGAAAGCAAAAGTTTTCGAATATAATCAAAACTCATATGGGCTCAATCTTCTTTTTTTTGGTCCTGGACTTGAATCGTGAAATATGTGTAGCACTTTGCACATTCTTCTCCATAATTATTGGACTCGTTCTTTGGCTCTTCTTTCATCATAAACATCTTCTTGATTTGCATTAAAGCCCATCAATATTAATGCAAGTGGGTCAGCCTGGATGCTACCATCCCCCTCTTTTTGAAAATAAATCTTCCTCAAATTTAATTCTCGCAAAATTAATAAGACATACAATAGATAAACAATATCCATTACTTGAGAGCAACAATGGTAGAAACAAAACAAGATAGTAACCATGCATCCACTTAACCCAATTAATCCTTGCATGTATAAATACACCTTTATAAAGCATATCTGAGTCATTATCCCCATAGAAAATTCTCTTCCTTGTATGAGCACAAAAAAATTCACATCTAGATAACGTAGGGAATGATATATTCCTCTCCAATTGAGCTCTATTAATAAAGTACTCCAATGGGCTTGCCAAAATTGACATAAGATTTATAGTATGTACATCAAATTGAACACTTCTATGATATATCCAAGCATCCTTAATTACACTTTTCAAAGATTTTCCCACATAAAACCTATTCACTTCAGTATGGGAGTTTTCAAGAAGGTTATAAGAACCTTTCAATCTCAAAATAAAATATCTATTAAATTCTAAGTAGTTGCTCAAATTTATCAATAATGAATTATGAATAGGTTTAACAAAGGATATTTGATCACTAGTATCATAAGAGACATGTATTTCCTTATCACTAATAGCAAATACCTTTTTAATCGTACAATCACCAAGACTTGAAGAATCGTGACTCATTAGACAAAAAGAACCATATTCCTATAAGTAACCACACAAAAACTTATTTGACAGAAGAACAAGAAAGGAAGAATCATCAAACTCATTCACAAGCTTCTTCCTACAAACACCATGCCTCTTCTCTACAAGTAGGAATCCATATTCAACTTTGTCATACTTAATATAAAAGGCAAAAAATTACTCATATAGTTAAACTTAGATGTTGCAACTAATGACTTATTATAGATCAACATATCATCATCCTCAAATATAAGTTTGATGCATGTAAGTTTCAACTTCTCTACCACATATGAACTTATCACATTAGTACCACTTTCAAAATCAATAATCATAGAGCAAATATTATCCTTTATCCCATACCTTGTATGAAAAATATTTCTCTTTAATTTAGTTATATTCACTTGATTAGGTAGATTTTGGGTGACCTCTAATGCGTCGAGTTGAGAAGAAATCTTTCTAAGTGTCTCGACTATGTTGTTATTTTGAGTCCCAGCATCAGTATCCTTTTGAGACATCTCCAAAAGCTAAAGAAAAAAATCTCTCAATTTAACTTTTTTTTTTATCTACCCCTCTTGCCTTATCCCACTCAAATTACAACATTTGGTTGATTCCTTTAGAATTTATGTATTAATCCTAATAGTAGTATTCCCTTTAGAAATAAGATGTAGAGAGAGAAAGAACTTGCCAACTCCCAAACGAATTGGGTTTGGTGAGACAAAGGAAAAGACCAATTTTTTTTAAAAATCTAAACTTTTCCCTCTTCTTGGTTTTCCTTCTTGATGTTGGAAAACAAGAAACATAATAAATTTGGGATTTCTTGATTTCCAAGCAACCTTTTTCTTAATCTACTAAAGGGACAAAAAGTAAAAAGAATTTTTTTAGAGGGGACTACAAAATTCCCAAGAATTATCAAAAACAAAATATTGATAGAACCTCTCTAATACCACTTGATAAGAATTGGGTCACTTGAATAAACAAGAAAATAATGCGGAAGCCAAAACCCTAAGATTAAAGAAAGAAATTAAAGATAGATGAAATTTGAGAATAAATCCTCAATTTTGAGATGAAGTGCTAAGAACCCTAATTGATCTTAGAATTCAAAATCAGTGGATTAAGACTAACTATGATACTCATAGAGTCAATTCAAGAAATTAGATCCAAAGGTGATCTAGATCCCTATTTTGAAGAAATTAAAGACAATAATTAGTATAAGACTAATCACATTCTTTAATTAACTTTAATAGAAACCAAAGATATCAAGTTAAGAATAAATTTTACTTCCTAAAAATTGTTCTTATAAGGTTGCAAGATAAATCTGAAGAAGCAGACACAAATGTGTAAATAAGATAAACTCTCAATTAATAATAATGTTTTTTGATTATAAATAACAAAATCCGTCCCTATATATAGGGAAAAAACCTATCCCAAATAGCATGGTATTCAAATTATACTTTTATGAAAATAAAAAAATCTAGGAAATTTTAAACTAGGAAAATTTAAACTAGAAATCTTTTAAACTAGGAAAATTTAAACTAGGTAACTTTTAAACTAGAAATCTTTAAACTAGGAAAGCAAAAGTTTCCGAATTCAATCAAAACTCAATGGGGCCAATATTTTTCTTTTTGGGCTTGGATTTGAATCATAAATATGTATAGCACTTTGCCAGTTCTTCTCCATAATTCTTAGACTCGTTCTTGGTCTCTTCTTCCATCATAAGCATCTTCTTGATTTACATTGAAGCCCATCAATATTAATGGAAGTGGGTCAGCCTAGATGCTATCACCTTGTAAGTTGAAAGGAATTAATTGATGTGTATTTATTAGCCACCATACATGATAAGAATTTAAAGCAGTTTCATATTTATTATGTGATGAATTAATTGGTCAGTAAGATTTACTATTCATTATTCATTCTTGTTATTTTATAGAGTAATTGAATAACTGAAAAGAAATAAGTGCGGGCCAAGATGTACATAAGATGAGTTGCTTTAGGTTTTTCAAATATCAAATCAAATTAGTTATATCAAATTTCTAAATTAGTAAATCAAATCAATAAAAATTGAGATTTTCAGCTTCAGATATTCTCGAGTTAGTTTTTCAGTATTTTCGATATAGTCTTAGAAAAAACACATAAATTTTGTTTCAAATATTTATTTATTCCTAATAAGATATTTCTTTATATAATGTGTTTCTTAAGCAAATAACACAAAATGTGAGATGAATGATATTTATTGGGATCAAATTAATAAGGCGTCATATCATAATTAAAAATTCAAGTCATGATGGCACCTACCACATTCCTGTGATAGGTAAGACAACTCAACACACAGGTATCATAATTAATTAAATACATGGAAGAAGTAAATAAAAATAGACTCAAATAAAGACGCATAAATAACCCAAACAAGAAGTTTAGGTAGCCACAAGTACAAATATCTAATGATAGAATCCATACAAAAAAGAGTCTAAAATATCTCAAATACGAAAGACAACAGAAAATTTAAATAGGTAAGATCTGGTAGGCATTAGATCAAGTAGTAACTACCTCTGGGTCCTAAAACTAGAAGTCTAGAATGAATCAACATCTCAATGCAGTCGGTTCAACATCTGCATGTTAAGTGCATAAAAAACAAGTATGAGTACAAAAAAAAACGTGTACTCAAAAATATTATCGGCTGATCCTAATCCAAAATGAAAACACAAAAACATCTAAAAACAATCCAAGAAACACAATTTAATGAACTTGGAAATAGGATGGCACACCTAGACTAACAGTTAAATCACAATTAAAAAAATATAATAAAACTCAGAAACACTCAAACAACTTAAATCAGTCAAAAGATGAAAGCTCATCCAACATACTCATACCAAATATCAATACATTACAATGAGTATGAATTAAAAAAATACATATGTTGTGTATGCACCTGTTGCATCGTATAGACATGTCACAATCTAATTTATGAGTCATGATAGCACCTACTCTATCTCTCTAGTAGGTAAGTCGAACTATAGCCCGGAGCTAGATGCAATGGAATACTTTGGTGAAAAATGGCCTAAAATCCAAAAATTAATAATTAAAGATTCATATAGTAATAATATAGTCATAAAAGTCTCATAGATAGATAGAATCGAACAAGTATCCTAAGACTCAGTAATGTTGGCATAATGAACCATATTAGTGAGACATTTAAATAAGCTAAACTCTATAGATTATACCAATAAATCATAACTATAAATTATCCCAATACTCATATCTATATACGAGACCAATAATCATAACCACAAGCTCATCCGTAATCATGTCTATTATGCATATTATTAGCCATATCAGAAATCCATATCAATACTAGTATTCATAAGCAATACTATTAAGCATATCAAAAATTCATACCAATAGTCATATCCACTACTAAAATAATTTCATCCGCAAAAGTAAATGATTAAGATGTACATGAAGTCTTGAGTAGGTAAGGATACTAGGTCTGCATATCATTCTCGATCTCCCAAGTAGCCTTCTCTACTAGGAGGTTCTTCCATTTAATCTTAACTACAAAATCTCCCTAGTGCTCTCGCTTAATAACACAAGCCAAAATGAGATAGGCTTTTCCCCGAAGGTTAAAAACTCATCCAATAGGAATGAGTCCCACTAAGCACATGAGATGGATCAGGAATGTATCACCACAACATAAAAACATGGAAAAATGAATGAACAACAATAAAATCTAGGGGTAAGACCTACTCATAAGCCACCCCACAAATGGTACAAATAATTACAAAAGGTCTAATAGATCTGGGGCTTAGCTTGCCTTTACTTCTAAACCTCATCACACCCTTCATGGGTGATACACGAAGGAGTACTCGATCACCAACTCCAAATCTCAAGGCATGAAATCTATGGTCTGCATAAGCCTTCTTCCTACTATGAGATAATCTTAACCTATCTTAAATTACCCTGACTTTACCCAATGACTCCTGAAGCAAGTCAGTACCATGGGGTCTGATCTCAAAAGTCTCAAACTATCTAATTGGGGAAACACATCACCAACCATATAAAGCCTTAAAAGGCACAACCTATATACTTGTATAGTAACTGTTATTATATACAAACACTGCCAAGGCTAAGTACTGCTCCCACTGACCTACATAATCTATAACACAGGCTCGGATCATATCTTTTAGAATTTTAATAGTGCGCTCCAACTGCTCATTTGTCTATGGGTGGATAGTGGTACTAAGATTAACCTGAGTACCTAACTCCTCCTAAAAAGCTCTCCAAAAGCTAAAAGTGAACACGAAACCCCAGTCTGAAATAATAGATATAGGCACACTATGCAAATGGACTATCTCACGAACATAGATACAGGCGAACCTCTCGGCACTCAAGGACATTTAGTAATGAAATATACCAACTTGGGTAATCAATTCATAATAACCCAAATACCATCGGAACCATAGAAAGTACAAGAAAAACCACTAACAACATCCATGGTGATCCACTCCTACTTCAACTCGAGAATGGGTAACCTCTAAATAAATCCACCAAGACGCTGATACTCGACCTTTACCTGCTGACAAAATAGGCAACAAGCTTCAAAGTTTTCCATATCTTTCTTCATCCACTCCACAAATAATATTGTCTCAAGTCTCTATACATCTTGTTTGTACTCGAGTGAATAGAAAACCTAAAGCTATGAGCCTTATGCAAAATCAACAGAATTAAGTCATTGATCCTCAAATCATAAATATGACTATCAAATTGAAGACACCTTTAGAATATATGGTATATCTCTTGGACTCACCAACCAACACCTGATCATGGATGACGGAAAGCCTCTTATCCTCAAACTAGCAATCTAGAATCTTCTTAAATAGTTAGGATCTTGCCTCGACTCTAGCAAGATCCTCCTAGGGTTTAAAATATCAAGTTGCACCATCAAGTTGGCTAGGGACTGATTATTCCATGCTAACAACCTCTGAGAAATAGAAATACTAGCCAAGCTACATACTCACTGCCTTTCGGCTTAAGGCGTCTACTACCATATTTTCCTTGGTTGTTACAAGATAGAGGTATCATAATTCATCCACATTGCTGTCACGACCCAAACTAGGGCCTAGCTGTGATTGGTATCTCATGTCTCACATGGACCAAAGATCACTCCCTGTACCTAACCTAACCAAACTAAATATTTCATATCCCAAGGTTAACTGAATTTTAAACAAATAGCAATATAGCATACACTGGTCTAAGAAAGTTTAGATACATGTCCATAACCAACCACCGATGACCAGTACACCGACTAGTCAATACCTCCTAATAGCTATAGTATTCCAAACAAAGCCTTTTAAACTATGATCTAAAATTGGATATCAATAAAGTGTTGGAACATGCTATAATATCTCAAAATCTGATCCCAAGATGTCACATGGTGCTCAAGACTATGAGTAGCCTTAAGCTAAACCTATTTTCCTATTACTAAAATTGAATCTCATAATAAAGGAAATATAAACATAAAAGTATTACTAAATATGGAAAATTGTCTGAATATAATATCTGAAACAATATCTGAAATAAAATACTGTGAGTCTTAATCAAAACTAGCAGTCTGATAAGCCTCTACTACCAATAACTAGCGAGTCACTGGGACAAAACCCTCGCTAATTCGAGCTATATGAAAAGAATACTAAATCATATAAACTTATAAGCTACAAAATCTGAATGAATAAGTCCTCGAACTATGAGGACTCACCGACTATTAGATATAGAATAAAATGCTCAAACTACTCACGCTACTGATACTGAGCACATGAACTAACATTATGAGATAATGTAGCACATATACATATATATAGATCAGCACTTTAAGGATGTAGTGAGTATATGGAGGTGAAATGCATAAGTAAAACATTATCTCATCATCAACATTTATAAAACAATACATGCTAAATATAAATGATTCACATAAGCTGGAATATCTGAATAAAATTATGAGCCTTTAAACTTAGTTTTCTAAAAGCTTTTTTGTTAATATTTTACTTTAACTAGCAGGGAGGTTCTCTTAACCGACATAAACTATGTGAGCTAACATGGAGTCCAACATATTGTTCCCCTAAGGGAAAAACCTCATAATGGGGAGAGGTGTCATACTCTTTTTAGGGAGTATAACCTACTGTCTATGTGATCAATCATAAGCTAAAACTATAATCCATATAGAGATGGGAATAATCTGATAATCTGTTCCTATATTGGCTACGTTATTCTATGAAATATAGAGCATGCTAATCCCATACTTCTTTCTCGGTGCTAAATACTACTCCTTTAAATCTGTATGCTTATTCTATTGGAAATCCACTTTAGAAACTAGCATAAAGGTTTATTATGAAACCAGTTATTCCCTTATCTGATTAAATATGTAAATAAAGCTCATCTAGATTCTGTATTATATAATAAAGCTGTAAAGTGGATTCTATAGCTTAACTGAGGATCAAAAGATCAAAGCTTTACTGAGAATCTATAAATTAACTGATCATCGGATGCTTAAAATGTCATCTTTCTTGAAATATCAACATATAAACTTAGGCTTAATAACCCATACATCAAACTCATGTCAAAATATTATGATAATAATGCTTGATAATGAAAACAATGATAATTCATCTAAAAATTTGGAAATTTCTGCAATAAGCATGAAAATATGAAAATAGATATGCAATTCATCTTCTAAATCACTTGAAATCTCATAATCTTGCAATTAGCAATAATGGGTATAAATCCTAATTTAAATCTCATGAATATTCATTTAAAATCATATGAATTTGTAAGTAAAACTTGGTTTTGGGAACAAGGATGGAAAATGATCCTTGTTCATAAACCCCACATATCTTGATAGATGATTAGATGAAGAAACCTTGAATTTTAGATTCCTATTTGAGTTCTTGGAGATAAGTTCTTGATTATCTTGTCTTGGAAATTCTTAATTTTAAGCTTTCTTGGAGAAACAATGGAGGATGGATTTCTTGGAGAAGAAGATTTGGAGCTCTAGGGTTTTCTTTGAGAGAGAATGGATGAATTTGGGCATAAACTGCCTTGAATATGTTTAATCTTATATTTTGGATGGATTGGGGCCTTGGGAATTTACCAAAATACCCCTTTTAATATTTAAACAAAATTGGAAAGCAATATTTTCAAAAGTGGCAGGCCACTGTGACGCGCCACTACTGCAGCGGCTCAGTGGAAATAGGATAATTAGGAACTGGGCGTTCTCCGCGATATGTCACCATTGCGGTGCCTCTTTGGAATGCCATTTTGGCCATTGGTGCGACGCTCTACTATCACGTTGGGCTACTAGATTTTGACAAATGGGAAATTAAACCTCTTTGCGCGTGGGGCTATTGTGGAGGGCCACTGGAATTCGAAGATTACCATTTTGGCATCCTCTACAATGTGGTGAGTGACCAGTTGGACATTACTTTACTTAAATCACTATAACTTCTCAATAGGGTATCAAAATTTGAAGCTTAGCCTTAACATTCTAGGAATAAATTTAAGCTAGGAAAAAGATACGGGATGTTACACATGCCCCCGACAATAATGAAAAACCAATCCAAAAAGATTGTCAAAATATAAAGGAAACCATAATCATGAAATAGGGTCGTCCAAAGTATGGAAGCTCACCACTTTAATATGACTCGCTAGCTGATACGAATCCAAGTCACAGAGTAGGAGAAATAGAAGTATGGCCAGTTCCTCTATTGCGTGGGGATACAATGTCTGAAGACGATTAGCGGAGTGTAAGCTAGCATGTAACTCAGGGATAAGGACAAAAAAAATGATAAGATCAATAGTTTAAAATCATTCAAAACCAATGCAAATAATGAATACATAAACATATATGTATATATATCAAATACCGGGATGGGGAACAAGGCATAGCATGAACTTTAAAACATTAGCCTAGATTTTGTAGCTCAACCATCATATAATAGTACCTACGAGCTATATGGGCCCCAGATCTCACCCCCTGGTCGGTCCCCAGTGCCTGTAGTCACACAAACCAGAGAATAATCTCATATATATGCATATGAGGGACTAGAACCCTCCCACATACACCATGTTGACTTAAGCACCCAATCATATAATGATTTATGGGGGATTCAAACCTCACTAACTAAGAAATAATAATAATAAAAGGGACTCAAACCTCCCTGGTCTCTTTGATCCCCGCATAGGACAACGTTGTTCCAATATCGGTCATCCAGACCTCCACTTTTATGACCTAGCTACAGAACCATTATTATATCCTAATTAAAACAAGTATCACACATTTCCATTCATTTAACCATATTTCACATTAAGGCATATAATGTTGGTATTGTCATACCAACTACACTTGCAAGGTAGCACATCATGCCAAAACTATTTCCATTAACTTGGGGAGAATAACTTCTTTTGTTCATTAATACACATTGGGGAACACCGACTCCCTTTGTTCATTAAATCAAACCATTCTATTTCAAAAACCTTTTTATATCATACTATAGTTCCAGACTAGTTCAATTTTTTTTTTTACAAATTCCCACTGTTCTCATAACTAAAACTAATTTCACATTATGGGGTTGGGGTTATAATCACTTCAAAAGACACAAATTTGGGAAAATCGCAATTCCCTAATTCATTCATCGTACCCATTCACCCACAGGTTCAACACTATATTTAAAACTTAAAAATTGGATATAAATCATGAAAAACATTATTCACTTCATAAACGTTCAAAACCCCCAATCCTTGTTTCAAAACAATCACAATAATCTCATGAACAATACTTTAAATCACTTGCTTTTTAAAAATTAACAATGAGGGAAGTGTAACATACCTGTAATAGTAAGATGTATAGAGAGAAATCACCCTCTAGAACCCTAATTCATCAATCTTTTGAAAACCCCAAGTGTTCTTGACCTTGAGGATTTAGGAGTATTTGAGGAGTTACTTATATGTTTTTGAGAGATAATGACACCCTAAAAGAGGTTGTAAGTCACAGGGTTCTATTTGGTTAAGATGGGAAATATCTAGAATGCCCCCAACTTAAAAGTTGAAAAGTGTCGCCTTTGATTACGAGTTAACCTCTTGACTTGTAACCACACCTTACAACTCATCATCATGAGTTATAACTAAGGCACAATAAAATATTATCCTTACGACTCAATGTCACCAATTGTAATAGGACCTATGACTCAAAGGGTCCATTCATAGTCAACACAGAATTAGGACATACACTAGATACCCAATGATTACACCTAACGGCTCATTAAATCTCATTACAACTTTTAGTGTGCCACCATACTCAGAGCAAAATCAAGCCACAAATATACTGGTTTGGTTACAACTCATCCCAATGACTCGTTAGGATATCCTACTACTCAGGAGGGTCCAGTCGTAACCAGGGTAGTGGGCTTAGAGTTTAGGACATTTTCAAGGGCCACAATTCAGGGTGTTCCAATTCTACCTCACTTGGATCATTCATCCTTGAATGATTGGATAAGGAAATTTCCAGAACGATTTGACTTCACACACCTATATTATTACCTTTAACAAACTCAAAAAATAAAGATGCTAAGCAAATCAATCTTTCTTTAAACAAATTCAGAAAACAAAGATGTTAAGAATTACGCATACCCTATGCACAATTATCTGAAACGAAAAACAAGAATGGATAATTGGACTTCATGTCCTCTTTGGCTTCCAAAGTAGCCTTTTCAATCTTGCAGTTCCTTCATAGAACCTTTATTGAAGCTACGTCCTTCGTCCACAACCAAAAAACTTGCCAATCTGAAATTTCAAAATATACTTTCTCTTATGATAAAAAATCTGAAGTACCCATCTCCTCCAAAGGAATAACCATCGAAGGATCACCTATGCACTTTCTTAACATCAAAAGATGAAACACCAGATGAGTGGAGTTCAAACTAGGAGGCAACTCTAACTCATATACAACATTACCAATCCTCTTCAAAACCTAGTAATAGCCAACATATAGGGGATTGAGCCTCTTTTTCTTCCCAAATTGTATTACTCCCTTTATGGGAGATACCTTCAAGAACACCCAATCACCAACCTCAAACTCTAACTCCCAATGCCTCACATCCGCATAGGACTTCTGGCGGCGTATGGAAGGTTTAAGTATATCTAGAATCACCTTCACCTTCTCAAACCACCCAATAGGAGACCTACATATCCTACCATACAATGCCTTAAACGGAGCCATCCCGATACTACTGTTGTAGCTATTTTTATATGCAAACTCTATGAGAGGAAAATAATCAACCCAACTACTACCATAGTGAATCAGGCAAGCTCAAAGCATATCTTTGAATATTTAAATAATCTATTCTACTTCTCCATCAGACTATGGGTGGAAAGAAGTACTAAGGCTCACCTTAGTTCCCAAACTTCTCTGAAATAAATGCCAAAAAATGTGATGAGAACTGAGTACCACGATCTGAAATGATAGAAATAGGCACCCTATACAACTTCACAATTTCTTAGAGGAACAACTTTGCATAATCCTCTGTCGAATAACTAGTCCTCACTATTAAGAAGTGAGCAGACTTAGTTAACCTATCCACGATGACCCAAATCTAATCAAACTAATTTTGAGACAAAGGAAGACCGGTAACAAAATATATATTAATTATCTCCCATTTCTATACAGGCAGCTCAATCTCTTGAGTCAACCTACCAAGCCTCAAGTGGTCAATCTTAACTTGTTGATAGACCATGCATTTAGTCATAAAGCTGGCCACATCTCGATTTATATTGTTCCACCAATAAATCTCCTTAAGATGATGATGCATCTTTATCAAACTAGGATAAATGCCATAATACGACCCATAAGGCTTATCAAAGATGCTCTTTCTTAACCCATCTTCATTCAGAACACATAATCTACCTTGGTATCTTAAGATGCCATTGCTATCGATCTCAAAAACTACAACCTTTTCCTAATCGATATCTCCCTTAATATTCATTAACATAGGATTTCGTACCCGATTCTACTTTATTTCAGCAACAAGGGATGACTTTTCCACCTCTTACACAAGTACATCACCACTCTCAGAGTCCAAGATACAAACTCCCAAGGTTAGATAAATGGTGAATATCTTTCACTAACTCCCAAATATCTTCATCCATAAGAGCTGGACTCCCCATGGATAACCTGCTAAGAGAATCAGCAACCATATTTGATTTACTTGGATGATAGTGGAGACTCATCTCATAATTTTTTAGCAACTCAAGCCACTTTCTCTGCCTAAGATTTAACTCCTTCTAGATAAACATATATTGCAGGATATTATGATCGAAAAAGATATCTACATAGACTCCATACAAATAGTGATGCCAAATATTCAATGCAAACACCACAACCAACAGCTCCAAGTCATAGGTCGGATAATTCTTCTCATGAATTTTCAATTGCCTAGAAGCATAGGCCTCCACCCTGCCATACTGCATCAATACACAACTAAGTTCTACATGGGATGTATCATAATAGACAAAAAACATATCAGTAACCTCAGGCAGGGTAAAGAAAGAGCTAAAATTAACTTATCTTTTCGCTTCTCAAAACCACCCTTACAAGCATCAGACCACAAGAACTTCACCTTCTTCTGGGGAAACTTAGTCAACGGGGCATCTATAGTAGAGAAAATCTCCATAAATCTCCTATAGTATCCGACTAAACTCAAGAAGATCTAAATATTGTTTGGAGTCATGGGCTTTGGCCACTTCTTAACCACCATATTTTTCTGTGGATCTACTATGATTCCTTCACGAGAAATGGCATGACCCAAAAAGTAACAGCTTTCAACTAGAATTTGCACTTTGAAAACTTAGCATACAAATGATGATCTTTCATGGTTTATAACATGATATAGAGGTGATCGGCATTATCTACCTCACTCTTGGAATACTCTAGAATATCATCTATAAACACGATAATGAACAAACACTGAAGTTGATGAAAGACCCTATTCATCAAGTTCATGAATGCCGCTGGGGCATCAGTCAAACTAAAAGGCATGACTTAGAATTCATAATAACCATATCGGGTTTGAAAGATAGTCTTAGGTACATCCACCTCGATAATATTTAGATGATAATAACTAGACCAAAGATCAATCTTAGAGAAACATCTAGCACATGAAAGCTGGTCAAATAAATCATTAATTTGAGAAAGAAGATAATTATTCTTTACCATAGCCTTATTAAAATGATGGTAATCAATGCACATTCGAAGGGAACCTTCCTTATTATGCACAAACAAAATAAGAGCATCCAATGGAGACATATTACGATGAATAAAACATTGTCAAGGATGTCTTTCAACTACTTCTTAAGCTTCTTCAACTTAGCTGAAGCCATTCTATAAAGAGGGATAGAGATAAGATGAGTGTCCAGAATAAGGTAAATCCTAATGCCAATCTCCTTATCGGGTGGTATACTAGGAATATCATCTAAAAAAACCATAGGAAATTTATTAACCATGGGAACGAATGTCAATGAGGGAGCCTTCGAGTTAAAATACTCAACTAAGACCAAATGATAAAGACATCCCTTGGAAATAAACTTTAAGGCATCAAAGAACCCCTCCCCACTCAATGACCAGCTCATTAGGGATTTAAACATGACCCTACGGGTTCAATAATCTAAGGAGGCATAGCACGAATGCAACCAATCCATCCATAATATAAGATTAAAATCAACCATGTCTAACTCTATCAGATCTACCAGACTTTCTCCACCCAATAGATACCACAAAACCCCTATAGACACTTCTAGTAACCACATAGTCACCATAAGGGTTTAAATAAAAAAGGGATCGGGGATAAATAATATCTGAGTAGATGCTAACATATTTGAGGCTTTTAACTGAGAATAGTTGCAAAGTATTAAGGAAATTTTGTCATTTTTGATTGTTTTATCTTTGATATTACAGTGAAAGTTGAGATTTAAGAGAATCAACAATATTAGGAGTAAAAAAGTTAATTTCTGAGCAAGTAGAGAAGGACGTATAACTGATAACTTGTCTGATAAGTCTTTAGCCTTGTGATAAGCTATCAGAGTTGCTGTCAGGCTTAAATAGAGAATGGAATTTAGCTGGAATCAGTGACGATATCTATGATAGGCCGTCAAAAGTGTGATAAGCCATCAGGCTCATCGTTAGGCTTAGGCAGGGAACGGAGTTTGAAGTGAAGAAGTGACAACATCTTTGATAAGTTGTCATATGTCTGATAAGCCATCAAGCCTCATTGTCAGCCCAAGGCAGAGATTATCAAAAATGAATAGAAGCTGATGAGATTCCTGATAAGTGATCAGACTTTTGATAAGCCGTCACATACGTCGTCGCCTGTCCGAGAAAATACTGTGATCTATGATTTTGTTTCCATAATTATAATGAAGTATTCAAAGCATATGTTAGGGTTTTATAATCATCTTGGAACTGACATTTTGAGCATTTTTCTCTCTAGTTTTCTGAATTTAAAAAGACAATTATTTTTGGAGAGATTATAACTATTATTTTTTTGGATTTTCTATTGGATCAAATTTGAGAAACACTTGTTGCTATTGAGCTTGCTATAAGATCATCTATCTAAGTATGAAATCAACTTGTTGTATTGATTATTTTATTATGAGTAGCTAAATTCCCTTAACTCGAGTTGTGGGACCTATGGGTTTGGGTTTGTAATATAACTAAGTGTTCAAGATTCTAACGGTGGTAGGAAATTTTTGTTAATTCCATTATTTTACATGCTGACTATTGGTTGCAAGCAATAGGCCTCGCTTACTACTAATTTTCTTGAGATAAGAAATCAACCCTAGTAAGAAGTGAATTATCAACTGGGACTTGAAAGCATTAAACTTCCATTTAATAATTAATGCTGTAACAAGATTAATTAACTTGAGATAATATCCTGTTATGAAATATTAATTCCCTAAGTTTGAGAGAATTAGGTGGTTAAATTTCTAAATAGGTTGAGAAACATTTAGACATAACTTCGACAAGAATAGTCTGCTATTCCTACCTACCACAAGAATCTTTTACCATTACTAGCGTCTATCAAATTCTAACACCTATTGTGAACATAACTCTGGTTCTCCTTATCATATTGATTTCAAGCACTGAATTGAGAAGTAATTATTTGCTACTTTTTCAAAAACCTGTATTCACAGGAAACTGCTAACTATCAGTTGATTAACCCGTAGATAACTCAGATTCACACTATATTTCCTGTGGGATTTGATCCCAACCTAGTTGGGTTATATATTGACAATAATTGCTTTTATTTTCATAAGAGAGGTATAGTTTGAGAGTTATAAAAAATGGCACTGTTGTTGGGGAGTACGATTGTAAATTGAAGTTTGTCTATTCTAATTGACTGTTGGTCAAGTTTCCTAGTTTTACATTTATTTGTTGTTTTTGTTTGCTGTAGGACATTTGTGGTGTATGCCAAGAACCAGAAGTTCTGGAGAACCATTATTACCATTTAATCTAGAACTTAAACTAATCGGCCGAATGGTAGACCAATAGGAGGCTGACAGGTTAGAAACATTAGCTAGAGGTCAGCTGAATATGCAGAATGACGGTCAACAAGTACGACATCCAAATCCATAGGATGAAGATTTAAGAGACAAGGAGGTGATAAACCCTGGTAATCCAAGACGTGCAGAGCAAATAGCTGCACCAGTATAACGTAATGCTAATAGAAACCATTCGTTCCGAGGAAGGAAAGATCACTAGCCAGTCCAGTATGACCTTAATAAGGACGATGATAGAATGGATGGAGCAGGTGTAATGGATGCAATTATTCCTCCACTGTTAGCACCTGGAGCAAAATTCAACATTATGAGTACTATGATTTAACTCCGTAATCTAAAGAGGTTATTTGGTGTCCTTGCTGGGGATGATCCAAACTTATATCTGGTGAACTTTATCACCATCTGTAAATCTTTTAATAACCCAGGAGTGGGTCAGAATGCTATCCATTTGAGATTATTTTCATTGTCTCTATTTGGGGAGGCAACATTGTGACTTAATTAGATGGCACCTAATTCTTTAACCAACTGGAGGTAGTTGAAAGGAGATTTCCTAGAAAGGTTCTTTCCACCTTCCAGGAGGGTACAATTGAGGGATGAGATCAGTAACTTCAGACAGCTCCCAACTGAAGCCTGGTATAAAACCTAGGAGATATTAAAAAAGAAGTTGATGCAGTATCTGAACCACAATATGATGGACATACATTTGATGGAGACTTTGTATAGGGTTCTTAACTCTGTGCAAAACCAATTATAGATAATGCTGATGGTGGTTTTTTTATTGATCTTACATTCCCAAAGGCTTTAGAAATGCTATAAAGAATGACCAAATAGAGTTGGGCATGGCATACCAGAGACTCTATGGTAGCAAGCCCCACTATTTTTGTGGGTATGAATGCAGAAAAAATATAGAAGGGATGAGGAATATGATCAAGACATGGCTCACCTAAAGATACAGATGGACTTGCTAACCAAGCATTTACTATCATGTAAGATTGAGAAAGTGAAGGCTATGGGATCACAGGGAAAAGTAGAGTCTTGACTCAGAAGAAGAGACAAACTATATAAATAATCAGGGGGTTTTTGAGGATTTAACTAAGGAAATCAAGGCCGGACTTATTATGAAAAGGCTGGATATAAGAACTAGGAGAAAGGAAATTACAGGAGAAATAATAATAGGAGTGGGTTATATGTCCCCCTAGAAATTGTGAGGCTGCTGTAACAAGTTCTGAAAAGATGTCCATGGAGGACATGATGGCTAAATTGTTAAAGGGAGTGGAGGCTACCAACTCAGGGATGACTAAGATGAAGACCGATATGTCATCTATTAATCAGCTGGTAAACTCGCACTCCACTTCGATCAAATAGCTGGAACAATAAATGAGCCAACTCTCCATAGTGCTAAACCAAAGAAAGAGTGGAACGTTATATATTGATATGGTTTAGAATCTACAGAATGATGTCTCATGTATGGTGATTACCATTAGAAGTGGCAAGATATTACCTAGCCCTTATGTGGGCAAAGGTAGAGTTAAAGATGTTATTAAAGTAGATGATGAACCCGAAGAAGAATGTCCAGTAGAGTCTGGAAAGCTGGATGGTTCTAATGATGCTCCAAAAAAAAGGAAAGAAAAGGAAAAGGAAGTAGTGGTGAAAACTCTCCCAAGACCACCGGCTCACATTTCTCAAAAATTGAACAAAAAGGTTGAGGACACAAAATTTAGTAAATTCATGGTGATGTTAAAGAAGTTAACAATAAATGTGCCTTTGGTGGAGGCACTTGAACAAATCCTAGGATATGATAAATTTATAAAGGATTTGGTGATGAAAAAGAGGGAAGTAAGCTATGAGCCAGTGGATAATCTCCACCATTGTATTATCATTGTTACACAATCCTTAGTATAGAAGAAGGATGACCCTGGAGCATTCACTATTCCATGTACAATTGGGTGTCTCAATTTTTCTAAGGCCCTATGTGATCTAGGGGCAAGCATTAATCTGATGCCACTAGCCATGTATATAAAGCTAGTTTTGGGGGATCCTACCACAACAAACATGCAGTTGGTGATGAAGGATAGGTCTGTAAAGAAGCCAGTAGAAATATTACATGATGTATTGGAAAAGGTGGCCGACTTTGTACTTCCTGCTGATTTTGTAGTCCTAGACTGTGAGGTAGACTTTAAAGTACCTATCATTTTGGGTACACCGTTCCTTGCAACTGGGAGAGTGGTAGTGGACATGGAGATAAATGAGTTGAAGTTTAGGTTCAATGACAAAGAAGCAAGTTTCAAAATGCACTCATCCATGACACAGAAAAAGAAGATGAGTGTCTTCTCAATCGTGGATGTGTTTTATAAAGATGGGAAAGAGGTAGCAATATGGTCTCTTGACAAAGTCTGAGTAGTCAAGATAAGCTAGTAATGCCGCGATATTAAATCAGGTGCTATTGGGAGGCAACCCAAAATTTTTATGTTTAAACACAAGTTATTTTAATTTACTTAGAAAGGAAGCATAATGAACTGAAGAGGTATGCAGGGGTATAGGTAAAAATTAAGAAAGTCAACCAAGTGACCCTGATGACATATGTGATGAGCTATCACAATTGTGATAAGCCATTAGATATGTTGTCAGAAAATCCAAAAGAAGGCAGAACTCTGCCTAAGGTTGATGATATTTGCAATGAATTATCACATATCTGATAAGCCGTCAGGAATTTTTGGGCCTAATTACTAAAAATATGACCCAACCCATAGTCAAACCTTTCGACCTTCTCGTGTATCCCTTTTCTTTTCTTTAAGTTTTATTTCTTTCCATAGTTAGTTTATTTACTTACTTTTTTCAAAATTATTTCCTAAGTAAAACAAAAAAAATATTCCTTTCTTATGAGTGTGGGTTTAAAATAAAGATAAAGAACTCTTCTTTCATTAACTACTTTATCTTATTCGAGTAACCAAGTGAAGTCGCCTATCAGGTATTCTCATAACTTAACTCTCCTCTTTATTAGGTAAGTGATGCAACTAATATAAATCTTAGTTTCAAAAGGATTGAGGAGCGTGTAACTTGCCATTGTGTATGTGTGAGAACCTAGGGCTTAGCTTAAAAATATAAATCCATGCAATTCTAAGAAGAAAATGGTTTGACAATCAAGACTAAAACTGAGCTGGAGGTTGTATTCTAAGCTGACGACGTGTTGATAAGTTATTACAAATGTGATGGCTTATCAGACTATGTCGTCACAAGTTAGGAAAAATATGCTTGTTTTGTTTAAGGTTGATGACACGCCTGATCAGTCATCACAAATATCATAGCTTATCAAAACATGTCATCAGAACTTTGGTCTGATATAATTATGAACCTTTTTTGAGGGATATGGAATTATAATGACTGAACTTCTTTAGTTGTATGATCATGAGTGCTAAATGAGTGCTTTCTTTTGCTACAGGTCTTATAATGGCACCCAAAGAAAAGAGCCCTAAACCTACAAAGAAAGTGAAAAAGAAGAGTGTACCTTAGAGATTCTTCGATGAGAAATCTGATTATGAGGAGGAGAAGCCATTGCTCAAGAAGCAAAGGAAAAAAACCCCAAAAAAGCCTTTGCCACCTCCACTAGTTGAGGAGAAGGAGAGTGAAGAAAGTGATACTAAAGTAACTACAACACCTGACAGTAAGACTTCTGAGCAGCCTGAGTCTGAGCATTCTAAGTTTAGGGTGCCTAAGTTAGAGCATACTGATTCTGAGAAACCTAAATCTGAGGGACCATTATCTGATTCCTCTTCTACTAAGCATTAGGAAGATAAAGAATCTCTGATTCGGGAAACTTCGGTTAAATACAAGAACCCTGGGGTTCGAGATAGTGCTAGGTGAAAAATTCCCAAGGCACAGAAAATCTTCTGTGATGGGCTTCTCAGAGCTAAAAGGAGGACCATTGAAAGGCCAATCTTTGAAGAAAAAAAGATCATCACTACCGGGTTGAGCAAATACCCTGAAGTGGAGCAGAAATTTGGAGACCATGACTTGGGATTGAATGCAAAAGAAGAAATCTCATTTTGCCCTACACTAGTTTGTGAGTTCAATGCAAACTATTAGGATCGATTGGAGAATATGTGTAAAGAAGGAAAGAGATCAGCAGATCAACCTTTGTTGGATAGAGTTCCAGTACGGGGTGTGATAGTGGATCTCTTAGAAACCACAATCAACAGATTTCTTTATGGCCCCGAATTTACTCCTCAGGCCATTTTACCTATATTCTATGCTCGATTGAAGCATCGTACAAATCAACGGTCTTAGTTAGCCACCCTCATAGCTGAAGGGAAACCTGAATGGCTGACCAACCCAAATAAAAGGATTTTTAAGGCCTTCCTGACTCAAGAGGCAAAGTTCTGGTGAGATATAGTGCGCACCCATTTGATGCCTACTGAGGGAGATAACATCCCTAGTGATGATAGAGCAATACTGGTCATAATTATTGTGGCTAAACTCAGCTTAAAATTCGGAGAGATCTTGCTGAGGAGATGAAAATTTAGGTCTCAAGGCCCGACACGACGTATCCTTTCCATTGTCTAATTACGAGGTTATGTCAGGCAGTAAATGTACCTGAAGTTGCAGTGATAGACAACATATATCCTGCCAAGAAGAACCACAACCCCATCTAATATGATGAAAATCAGCTGAGGATGACACTTGATAGAGGAACAGGGGTTGCAATAGAGCCACCAGTAACAGATACCAGGTCAGCACCTAATGTAGCAGTGTAGGATTCTGAAGCTATAACACTGACATTCTCAGCACTACCAAATTCAGTGCCTAGAAATGAAACAAATCCTTCAGCTGCTGTGAATACCACAAAATTTCCATTCAACTAAATGAATTTTAGGAGAATGGCAAAACAAGCCAAGTGGTACGAGGCTCATATGTAACTTTTTTCCAAGTAATTTGCCTCTGTGGTAGACAAAAGGATTAAGGTCGCACTGGAGCCCTTCTGAGCCTTGCCCGGTTAGATTGATGAGTTATAAATTGTTTCAATACATGGTTAAGAGAAATGTTAGGCTCATACCTTGCATAATTTATAGCATCCCTAGACAAGGTAAAGGTGGATATTGGGGTATTACAGTAGTACCAACTTATGGTGTCGGCAGATCTAATTATTGATGAGTGTGAGGGTAAAATTCCATTACTTGATCTCATGGGAGAACGAATGAATAAAAAGAAAAAGAAAGGAGAGAAGAAAGGTAAGGGTAAGAGAGAAAGGTCTGATAGTGATGAAGAAAGAAAAGTAGAGAAGAGAGTGAGAAAGAAGGATGACAAAAAGGAGACGAGGAAGGCAATGATCAAGTCACTAGCTGACAATGCGAAATGGGAGGAGGCCCTATGAGCAAGAGCCGTAGGTTCCTCAACTAGTAGGCCTCCAATAACTGGTAGGCTAGATATGTCAAAATATAAATAGACTCCCGATGGAGATAAGGTAGCTGAGGATGCAGCTGCAGGGTTAGGGACCCATGATCCCCGTTCTTGATTTACTCCAGGTATACCCTAAACCTTAGTTTAGGTTTTATTTGATTTTAAGTGGAGGGTGTAGGGTGAGTTATTGTTGTAACATTTTGTAGTTGACTAGGAGAAATACAAGTACCCGAGACAGTTAACATGGTTTTGTTATTTTGTGAACACCTCTCAAATGGTCTAATTATTTAACTGTGTGATTTGTATCTAATTTTGACCACTGTGCATCTTTGTATTGTATTAGTTCTAGTGACTTGATAACTATTGCTAAATAATTGTATGAATAGGATAAGTAGTAACTTTTGATATACTTGTGTGCCATATGAGTGTGAGATTTTAAATAGTCCCCTTTGTATGTTTAATCATGTACTTGTTCGATTAGTCTTACCTAGGTTGAAGGGTAGGGGTTAGGAAAGGATCATAGGCCATTTTGATATTAGCCCAATTTAGCCTAAAGGACCTTCCCTATATGCATAATATCCTTTGATCCCTATTTTGAGCCTGAATAGTCTATTTCTTTTTATGATACCTATCGCCGTCCTATTTATATCATAATGAACCTGTTTTGGCCTTGGTCCTTCTTGGACACTGTGCACCTTGACTTAGGAAAATAGCCTAAGTTGAGGGTGTCTATCATAGGGGTACATGATGTAAAATGAGTATGAAGAAAGGTAGAATAAAAGAAAAGAATAAAAAGATGGGTGCGGTGGAAAAGAACAAAAAAAGAAAAGTTTTGAAAAAGAAGAATTTATTGTAGAAAAGACTGCACCAATCAGGAATATATGTGATCAAGAAAAGAAAAGAATAGAAAAAGGTTAATGAGTGAGACCCCAGAAGCTAGTGTAGTGTCAAGGAGGATTAGTCACTTTAAATATCATCGAGTATCATACTAGTCCCTAACCTACATTACAAGCCAAAGAGAAGACCTATAGTGATACTAGCTGACCTATCTAAAAATCATGGTAATGAAAATAAGGGCAAGCCTATGGTATTTGGCATACATTGATTGGAACTTCATTCTAAGAGTGAGTGTCTTTTGGTTGTCCCCATGGTTACATATGTGATATATGATATAAGTGAAGTGGGACTTCTTTGGAGTGAGGGGACACTGGTTACGTTGCTAGTTGCTAACTTATTTGGATAGTGTAATCTTGGTATATGCATCGTTGTTGTTGCTGAACTGATGCCATATCTTGATTCCTATGTGTTGCATTGTTGTTCTTCAATAATATACACAGTTATTTTTAAATTGATTGACCTTGGAGATGGTGAAGATGTTTTGAGATAATATGGATGTTTGACTGCTGAATGTACTTTGTATCCTCTTGGTTGTGTTTTAGTTGCTTGAGGACAAGAAATTGTTTTAAGTTAAAGGTGTTGATTTGTGAGCAGATGCTAACACATTTGAGGCTTTTAAATGAGAATAATTGCAAATTCTTAAGCAAATTTTGTCATTTTTGATTTTTTTTTCTCTTTGATATTGCAGTAAAAGTCGAGATGTAAGAGAATCAACAATAAGGGGAGTAAAAGAGTTGATTTCTGAGCAAGTAGAGAAGAAAGTATAACTGATGGCTTGTCTGATAAGTCATCAACCTTGTGATAAGCTATCAGAGTTGCCGTCAGGCTTAGACAGAGAATGGACTTCAGGTGGAATCAGTGACAATATCTATGATAGGCCGTCAGAAGTGTGATAAACCGTTAGGGTTGTTGTTAGGCTTAGGCAGGGAATAGAGTTTGAAGTGAAGAAGTGACGACATATTTGATAAGTCATCACATGTCTGTTAAGCCGTCAATCCAAATCGTCAACCCAAGGCAGAGATTATCAAAAGTGAAGAGGAGCTGACAACATTCTTGATAAGCCGTAAGCCATCACACACGTCGTCGCCTGTCTGAGAAAATACTGTGATCTATGATTTTGTTTCCATAATTAGGAAAAAGTATTTAAAGCATATGTTAGGGTTTTCTAATCATCTTGGAACTGACGTTTTTAGCATTTTTCTTTCTAGTTTTCTGACTTTAACAAGGAAATTATTTTTTGAGAGATTATTACCAATGTGTTTGTGGGATTTTCTAGTGGATCAAATCTGAGAAACACTTGTTGTTATTCATCTTGCTGTAAGATCATCTATCTAAGTATGAAGTCAACTTGTTGTCTTGCTTATTTTATTATAAGTAGCTAAATTCCCTTAACCCGAGTTGTGGGATCTATGGGTTTGGGTTTGTAACGTAAATAAGTGTTCAAGATTCTAACGGTGGTAGGAACTTCTTGTTAATTCCATTATTTTACATGCTGTCTATTGGTTGTAAACAATAGGCCTCGCTTACTATTGATTTTCTTGAGATAAGATATCAGCCCTAGTAAGAAGTGTATTATCAACAGGGACTTGGAAGCATTGAACTTCTATTTAATAATTAATGCTGTAAGAAGATTAATTAACTTGAGATAACATCCTGTTATGAAATATAAATTCCCTAAGTTTGAGAGAATTAGGTTGTTAAATGTCTAAATAGGTTGAGAAACATTTAGACATAACTTCGACAAGGATAGTCTGCTATTCCTATCTACCACAAGAATCTTGACCCGTTACTAGCTCTGTCAAATCCCAACACCCATAATTAAATAACTCTGGTTTTCCTTATCATATTGATTTCAAACACTGAATTGAGAAGTAATTATTTGCTACCTTTCCAAAAACCCCCATTCACAGGAAATTGCTAACTATCAATTGATTAACCTGCATGTAACTCAGATTCACACCATATTCCCTGTGGGATTCGACCCCAACCTAGTTAGCTTATATATTGACAACGATCGCTTACATTCTCGTAAGAGAGGTGTAGTTTAAGCATTATCAATAAACTTGGGACCAAAACAAAAATAAACAACCACAAATAGGGTCACATAATAAAGAGTAGACCTTAGATCAAGAAAGCAATACACATCCCCAGAAAAGATTTGTAACATACCAGTGACGATATTGGGGGATGCTCAGAATCTTATCGGGTAGCTAGAGAATACAAGCGATTTCATCGTATTAGAAGTAGAAATAACACCCTTTTGTGTAGGAGCTGATGAAATGAAAATAGGAATCTTATTTTCCCTAGAAGAAACCTTAGAAGGACAATCCCTCTGCAAGTGACTAATCTGACCATATTTAAAACACATGTTCCTCCCTTCTTCACACAAACCATGGTGCACTAGCACCTGGAATGTACAAGGAGGATATGATGGAGCAGACTGAGCCCCTCCAGCCTGAGATTGGGAACCTTGTGCCCTAAATCCACTATCATGCTGAGAACGGTGATCACCCGATGGATTCATATGAGGATCAAAAGCTGTAGAGTAGGAAGCAGAACCCTCCACTTCTTCTTAGACCACTTTTCACGTCCACCATTCAGTTGCTGACCTTCACCCTGATCCAAAAACCTAAACTTCTTATTTTGCCTTTCCCCAATCTCTGCCTGCTTAATCCTTTCTTTCTCAACTTGCTACATATACATAACTAATCTGGAGATGTCTATATCCTTGTTCAACAAGGACATCTTACTCTCTCGAATAAAATCACGGGATAACCCAAAAGCGAATTTCCTCATTCTAACCATTATGATAGACGCTAACTCGAGAGTATATCAGGATAATTAATGGAATTTCAAGGCATACTCCTTAAACGTCATCTTTCCTTTCTTCAAATTAACGCACTCTTTTGTTTTTTTCCACCCTCAACTCCTAAGGAAAGAAGAGGTCCAGGAAAATACTAGAGAAATTATCCCACAGTGTGGATTTGACATCATCTCCCCTAGACTTTTTCCATTCCTCATACCATTGGTATGCTTCATTTTTCAATTGGTAGGCTGTGAATTCTATACCTTTCACATTAGTAGAATGCATAAATTAGAAGATCTTCTCCATCTCATTAATAAAACCTTAAGGATCCTCTTCAACTTAAAACTGGTGAATACAAAAGGACCTAACCTCAAAAATTAGCCAACCCTTGTGGCCTCAGAAAATGGAGTAACAGAAGCTACACGCTCAGACTGAGAAGCTACTGACTGAACTAGCCTATGAATAGACTGACAAAATTAAGAATTAGACATGTCAATATGAGAAGCTTGAGAAGGAATATAGGGGACCGGTGGAACTCTAAAAGGGAAATTAGGAACTGGACCCGTAGACCGGGTCTGTGCTTATAAAGTAGGGCGTGTCCCATCAGTATTGTCCTCAAGTGGGACAGAAGAGTTCCAATGAGCTTTAGATTATCTGGGAGGCATAATCTGAAAATCATACAAATAGGAATGAGAGACTCAGACCTATAGCTTGAAGCAGAACAACAAGAAAGAAAAAATTCTTAAATGTGTCATAGCCCCTCTCATATATGTATAACGTGCTACACACCCATAAAAGAGACTCTGCTCAACACGAATTTGTTAAACAATCAATGACACTAAACCTAGGCTCTGATACCACTTTTTTCAAAACCTAAACAAGGGCCTAGCTATAACAAGTATCTCAAATCCCACGTGGACCAGAGATCACCCGGTGTACCTAACCAAACTAAACACACCGCACCCCAAGGTCGGTTGAATTTCAAATATATAACAAGATAGTCTACAATAGTCTAAGAAAGTTTAAATCATGTCCATAACCAACCATCGATGATCATCCAACCAACTGACCGATACTACTCAATAGCCACAGTAGCCCAAACATAGACTTCTGAACTAAGATAAAATACTGAATGTCGGGACATGCCCCCGATAATAGCCAGAAACCAAATCTAAAGGAATAGTCAAAATATAAAGGTAACCATAATCATGAAATAGGGTCTTCAAAAGTATAAAAGCTCACCACTTTAATCTAACTCTCTAGTTGATACCCAAATCCAAGTCATATAGCAGAAAGAGTAGAAGTATGACCAGTTCCTGCATCAAGTGGGGATGAATCATATAGACATGGTAAGTGGTATGAATGCTAGCATGTAACTCGGCGATAAAGATAACATAATATATAATCAAAAATTTAAAATCATTCAAAACCAATGCACATAGTCAATGCATAAACATATATATATATATATATCACTTACTGAGATAGAGAACAAGGCTTAGTATAAAATTTTAAAACCTTATCCTGGATTTGTTGCTCAACTATCATATAATAGTACCCACAGGCTATATGGGCCCCAACTCTCACCTTGTGGTCGAGCCCCAGTGCATGTAGCCACATGAATCGGAGAATAAACTGGTATATGTGCACATTGGGGACTCGAACCCTGCAACATATACCAAAGTGACTTAAGCACCTAATCATATAATGATTTATAGGGGACTTGATCCTCCCTAATTGTAAAATAATAATAAAAAGGGGAACTCAAACCTCCCTGGCCACTTTGACCCCCTCGTCGGCAAATGTGGTTTCTAGTATCGTCACGCGAACTTCTACTTTCATGACTCAGCTACTCAACACTTATTATAGCCTAATTAAAATATGTATCACACATTTACATTTATTTAACCACATTCCACATTAAGGAATACAATGTTGGTATCATCATACTAACTACACTTGCAAGGTAACACATCATACCAAAAATATTATCATTAACTTGGGGAGAACAACTCCCTTTGTTCATTAATACACATTGGAGAACACCGACTCCCTTTATTCATTAAATCATACCATTGTATTTCAAATGCCTTTTTATATCATGCCATAGTTCAAAACTAGTTCAATTTTTTACTAATTCTCACAGTTCTCATAACTAAAACCAATTTCATATTATGGGGTTGGGGTTATAACCACTTAAAAAGCCACAAGTTTGGGAAAATCACAATTCCCTAGTTTATTCACAATACCCATGCACCCATAAGTTTAAAACCATATTTAAAGCATAATAATTATATATAAATCATGAGGAACATTGCTCACTTTGTAAATGTTCAAAACCCCCAACACTTGTTTTAAAACCATCATAATAATCTTATGAACAATACTTTAAATAAATTCTTTTGAAAAATTAACAATGAGGGAAGAGTAACATGCATGTAATAGTAAGATGTACAGAGAGAAATCACCCATGAAAGCCCTAATTGATCAACCTTTTAAAAACCCTAAGTGTTCTTGACCTTGACGATATGGGAGTATTTGAGGAGTTACTTAGATATTTCTGAGAGATAATGACACCCTAAAAGAAGTTATAAGTCATGGTGTTCTATTTGGTTAAGAGGTGCAATGTCTAGAATTCCCTCAACTTAAAAGCTGAAAAGTGCTGCCTTTGATTATGATTCAACCTCTTGACTTGTAATCACTCCTTACGACTTGTCACTATGAGTTGTAACCAACGCAGTTCCACCAAGGCACCCCACACTGTTATCTTTCCATCAAATTGTCACCAATTGTAATGGGACCCTACAACTCGTAGGGTCCAGTCGTTGTTAATACAGAATATAAATTGGGACATACATTAGACACCCTATGATTAAACCTAATGACTAATAACATCTAATTACGACTCTTAATAAGCCACTCGTACTTAGAGCGAAATCAAGCCACAAACTTACTAGTGTGGTTATAAATCATCCCAACAGCTCATCAGGGCACCTTATGACTCAGGGGGTCCAGTCATAACCAGGGCAGTGAGCTCAAAGTTCAAGAAATTTTCAAGGGACAAAATCTGAGGTGTTTCAGTTGCCTAGCATTTAACTCTCCTTGGGTCATAAGATGTTGAAGAATGTAATGATCTGTGAAAATCTCACAATGCACACCATAAAATTCCTGACAATATTTAGTAAAAAAACTACTTTTGCCAACTCTAAATCATGAGTGGGGTAGTTGCGCTGGTGAACCTTCAGTTGCCTTAATGTGTATGCAATAATACGACCTCACTGTAGTAATACATAAGCCAAAACAATTCTAGAGGCATCATAATACATGATGAATCCCTCACCTTCAATAGAAAGAGCTCAAATAAGAGTTGAAGTGATAAACCCCTTTAGTTTTCCGAAGCTTGACACACACTCATTGAACCATCAAAAAGAAACTTTCTTTAGAGTCAATGTGGTCATCGACACTACAATAGTAGTAAAACCCTCAATGAATTATGTATAATAACTAGCCAAGCAATTTAAGCTATGAACCCCAATTAGAGATGTCGTCCTAGACAAATGAGTCGTAAGGTCGCCATACAGTTCATAGGACCCAATAGTAGGGTGACTAATGAGATTGCCCAAGGTGTCTATTCTGAGTACGACTAGACTCAATGAGTCATCAAGAATCTAAACAAGTTGTATAGTGCTCTTCGTAGCCAAACTAGTAAAGGTTACTTATGTTCCTTCATTGAGGATGACCAGGACCATATTTGTTGTAGTGAAAGCTCATAAGTCATAATATGTGACTTGTAGGGTCAACAATAAGGGGTACTTAGGCTATTTCTTAGACTATGAGTAATAGATATGACTCATATCCAGATATCACGAGTTGTAAGGTGAACTATGACAACTGGGCAACTTTTTCTACATTTTTAAGTGGGGGCATTCTTATCATTTCCCTCCTTCACACTTTGGACCCACATCCATAAAACACCCAAAGAGGGTTATTTCCATTAATTTAATAATCTAATACATGCTTTATTATATCTCAAATCCCTAAGTCAAGAACACCTATGGTTTCAAGAGTTTGGCAATTAAAGCATCCAAGGGTTGATTTCTCTCTTTAAATTCTTGATATCTCAGGCATGTTACTCTTCGCCAAAGCTTATTTTATTGAAAACATATGTTTAAATCGTTAGTAATGTGATTTAATTATGGTTTAGGAATATGGGTTTGAAGGTTTTCGAATAAATGTTACTTGATTTGGATTCCTATGATTTAATATGCATTGTTTTGTGCTTTATCAAAAGTTTTTAAACTAATTGAGTTCATGGGTATGGGAATTGAAAAATGTGTCGAGACATTCCCTTAAATTGATGATTTTGGATTAAAAATTTGTTATGACAAATGTGTTCCCTTAACTCACTTGTGTAATTTATTTTGAAAGATGGATTTTCACATTTTTGACTTACTTATACTATTGCATTGCATAAATGGATAAATTGATAAACGTGGATTTTCAAGGCATTGTTAGCCATGCGTTGATTTTAAAAATTGGAAGCTCGGGGGTCGAGGCATTCCTCCGAGTTAATTTGATAAACTAAAAAAGGGTCATGGCATTCCCTAAATTTGATTTAATGAACAAAAGGGGTCTTGGCATTCTCCTACATTAATTTAATGAACAAAGGGGGTCAAGGCATTCCCCCAAGATAGTGGAATTATGATGGAATAATTATAAGCTTGCTAGCATAAAGGTATGACGATGCCTATGGTGTGCTTTAATGGATAATTCCTTGGTTAAATGGAAGGGTTATATGAAACTTGTTTTAATATGGGCTTAAAGGGGATTGTATAGCTTAGCTATGGAGGTGGATGTCCTGGAGGGACTGATTTTAAAACTCATATTTGCCTTCGTGAGGGTTGGTTTTGATGACTACTTGGATATGACACATTTTATACATAAAATTATATCCTGGATTAATGTGGGGTCAGGGTATTCTAGTCTTTCTTAATACCTCCAGTTTGTGCAGTTAACACTCACTGGGTAATCTTCAGTAGGGGGAGATGGACCCATATAGCCAAAGGGTGTTTTTATGACGGTTGAGCTACACCGTCCATGCTAATTTTTTTTACTTTCATGCTAAACCTTGTTTCCTACCCCAACATCTTATATATATATGTATGCATGTATGTATGTGAACATGTATATTGAGTTAGACTAGATTTTGAATTGACATTATTTTATTCTTATCTTGCATCACATGGTAGCTGTCAACCCGCTAACAATCTCTGGGTGCTGTATCTCCATGCGAAGCAGGAACTAGAGATACTTTTATTTTTCCTACACAGTGATAGGTGATCTTTAATCATTCATAAGTTAGCTTGAAGTGGTGAGCCTCCTTCTTCAAAAAGGCCGTTACTTCTAGATTTATATTATGTCATAGATTATTTATCATAGTATCTTTTGGTTATATGGGGGAATGTCCTTGCTTAGATTATTTTTGGATAGTAGGGGCTTTATGGATTACTATGGATTGGGATGTTGTTTAAATTCTGAAATTTCTTTTCTGAGTTTCCTATCTTGTTAGATGTTTGGAATTCAGCTAATCTTGTTATATGTTTGGAGTTTATCCACTGCTAGCTGAATTGAGTTTTATTTGGCTAGGTAAATGAGGTGGTCTTCAGTCCTCGGTGGACTTGAGATACCCATCACAGCCAGGCCCTGATTTGGATTATGACATCACCCTATCTCTAAATATCAACATAGCACGAACGTCGATTAATGTCGGCAAATAGTACTCAAATCCGCACTAAAAAGGTACAGAAGTGTAGTATGAGGACCAAAACCATAGGTACTCAATAGGCATCATCGGCCGACTGAGCTAAATCATGATATGAACATGATAAAATGCAAGATAATGTAACTAAGTAAAGGTATAGAAAAACCTAAAGTAACTCAAACATCGTTGTACATGAATAAGTAATTAAACTAGAATAATAGCATAATGTAATATAAGGCATCAACACAGGCAATTATAACCACAAAATTAGCCCCCATGCACAAATTAGGCAAAAAAGTAAATAACCCATCGCAAGCCACCATACGCTTGGAAGGTACAAATAAGATAGAGTAACCCACTACTATTATTTATCAATTCTGATAATACAATTAGAATTCCTCCAAGTCATGTCATAATATAACCATCGATTGTCCATATTCATTATTTTCCAAAGAATCAACACCTATCGACTAACCATTATGTAACAACTAATTCTCATGCATCCATAAATCATCCTTTATCAACTAAGCATCACTTATCAATGAATTTTCATACATCCATAAACCATCCTTTATTAACTAAACATCACTTATCAACTAATCCTCATATAGTAGCTAATCATCACTTATCAACTAGCCATTGTATATCAACTAACAAATATATTCCAACTAACCAATATTTATGAACTAACCAAATTTATCTACTAACAAAAATTTATCAACTAAACATCATTTATCAGCTAATTATTATATCCCTAGAATATGTTCATATCACATAACATTATAACTATTGCCTTATTTTCATACTTAGTTTGAATTACTATTGTCAATTTCACACCCCGATATTGTCATATCATAATAAGTACGATATCATAGTAAAAGCTGTGTGTATATATATATATCTGGACTCTAAACGGTATGAATATTTAACAATATCAACCTAAATTTTATCATAATCACCTTTCAGTCTTGCCATGTATATATTATCACAATCATCCTTCGGCCTTATCAGGTATATGTATATCACCATAACCATCCTCGAGCCTTGCTGGGTATAAATAAAATTAATAAGATCATCAATATGGTCAATAGCATAATCAATAAAGTACTTAATAGCATGGCCATTAACGTAACATATTTTCATGATCAATAATCATAATTGAAATCATGAGTTCTAGCATAATAAATAGCATAATTTCCAATTGTAACACACTGAATCTGGTATCCGAAATGCTACATGGTGCCCATGACCCCGAAGGACCATAAGCTAACCCATGACTGATATCTGTAAATTGAGCACTAAATAATAGTAATAATAGCATAAATGAGAAAACATGAACTGAAAGGCCAAAAGGTTCAATACTAGTACATAACTTAAAAGTATGGTACAACAATACCAAAATAACTGAGATAATTGTCTGAATATACTATAGTCTGAACCCCTCTAAATTGTCTGAATAAGGAGTTGATGGGACATATCCCTAACTAACTCTGACTACTGAAATAAACTGAAAACTAAATTAGTAATGAAATCATCATGTCCTCAAAGGATGAGGACTTACTGCTAACTCTGATCGCTGAACTGGGATGCTACTGGTTCTTTGGAGCTTGTACTTCTAAACCTATGGTATAAAACACCATAGTGCAAATGCATCAGTACTTTAAATGTACTGGTATACAAGTGAGGTAGGCTAAATATGGTAGGTTCATATGCATGAACAATACTAACTGACTAACATAAATGTGAGAATACATGCATGCATACCTAACTGTAACTGAGATCGTGTTAGGACTGAATACTGAGTTCTGATTATTGAGTTTTACAAATAACATGGAATTACTGATATCTGAAGGACTGATATTATGTTACTGATACATGAATAACTATGTCTGACAGTTTTGATTATAAAGAATTAGTCTAGTTGACTGTATCTGACAGTCCTGAAGATGAATACTGATGACATGAGTTTTGATAACTGATAAAACTGATAACATGAATGACTGTATCTGACAGTCCTAAATCTGATGGAACTATCTGAGTTTCATTTTATATCTGAGTTGACTGTATCTGACAGTCCTAAAATTTGAAGAACTATCTGAGTTCTTTTACTAAGGCTGAGACTGAGACTAAAACTGTAACTGTGGGAGGTAGTAATCTAACCGACATACACCAAATATGCCATTATAGGTAAGTTGGGGTCCAATTTTTCCCTAACTGGAAGGGTATCAATACCGCGCCACTGGTAAAGACAACTGTGAGTGACCCTCATATAACAGGTTACTCTAATGAGAATGGTGGGATCCCTAATAAAATAGGTTAGGACACTTCATCTACCCTCATATAATAGGATATGATGTCTCAACCTACGCTGGCTACGTAGTTTTGGAACGCAAGGATGACTTCTAACAATCACACTCTCAAAATAACAGGTGAGTTCCCATCCTTGGGCTCACTAGGTGCTAACTCCTAATCCTATCTGAAAGACAATGGACTGATTAATTGAGCTGAACTGATACTAGTGGTACTATTTAGCGGAGCTAAGATAAACTGAATTTATTGAGTTCCATTAACTGACGAAATGTACTGAGTTTGAGGACTGACTGATAATACTAAAGTTACTGAGATTGACTGAGAATACTGATGTTATTGAGATCACTGAGTACTGAGATCATTGAGATTACTGAACTACTGAGATTACTGAGAGTTCTAGGTTTTCCTGAGTCACATGACTGACTGAGTTCTATGAATGATAGCTTGACTGAGAATATCTTCAAAACATGACATGGATCTAGGCACACAGCTAAATTGTCGGGTATAAGTACCCCCAAGACTCGATGGAAAGAAACTGACATAGCATAACTTACGTGAACACATGACCAATAACATGATTTATAATTCATATATTGAAGCACTTCATCAAACATGTGATATACATAAAGTTGTACAAACATGGGGATTTCATAATATCATTCTAGTTGGGCACTTTTCCTTCATATTGGCATTTAATCGAACACATGATAGGGTTTAATTATAGGTTCTTATACAACAATTACAAGTTATTATCAACATTTAATTTCATCATCCTAGGGTTTAATCATAGGTTCTTATGAATATACATCTATACAAATCAATTTTGACATAACATTAATCACCCAACATAGATTTGAATTCAATTGATCATTCTCAACATAAACAAAATAAACCCAACATGAAGTTCATACAGAAAATCTAAAATCTTGACTTAAGTTTCATAGACAAAAGGAGTCCACGAATGAACACTATGCATACCTGCGATGTGATTTCTTGAGGATTGACGGTGAAACCTTCTAGAGTTTGAATCCCCAATAGAAACCCTAGCTTGTTCTTGAGAGAAACCAGTAAAATTTGGGTGAAGAATGACTAAATCATGTGTTATTGGATATATATTGGGGTGGGAAATTGACCTTGTTAACCCTGGTTGCTTCTTTAATTTCTAAGAAAATTTCCTAATTTTCATCCTAGGCGCGACGCGCCACTACCGCGCCAAGTCACTGGAAAGTGACAAATGGGAAACTGCATGGTGGCGCGATGCGGAGCTATCGTGTTGCCACCTTGTTTGCGACTTAGAAGTTTGAGCGATGGACCACAGTCATGGAGCAACACTGGAAATTGACAATTTCCATTTGAGCTATCTCCGTGATGCACTGAAGGATCAGGTGATACACTGTCTCACTAAAAAGGCTCTAAATCGTTACCCGATGTTGGATTTTGCCGAATTTGGTATCGATGGAAAGCTTATTCGATTCCCCACATGATGAAAAGTGAAAATCTTGAAAATAACATATGTATAAAAGTGGATTCATCTTTCAAAGAAAGTTTCTAACATTCTTGGGAAACTTTTCAATCTAAGAAAAGTACGAGGTATTACACCAATGTTGTAAATAAGCCCTATATTTATATAATCAATAGAATATCGCTAGTATAATCAATAAGCATGATCTTTAGCATAATTCATAACATATTCTCCAATATAGTTATTAAACATGAACTCTAGCATAATTAGTATATACTATAACTTGTTAATAGCATAATTAATGTCTTATCATTAGTATAATAGCTAGATCGTCATTTGTATAATCGATAGATTATAAATAGCTTGATCATTAGTTAATTCATGGCGTAATCGATATCAATAACTTGATCATCAATGATTTATTAAGCATGACCTTTAGCACAAACAATAGCGATAAAACTAATATATCTTTTAGCATGATAACTAGAGTAGTTAATATCTCATTCACTGGCTCAATAAAGAGCATGATTTATGGTTTAGTTAATATTATAATTAAGGGCATATTCAATTGTATATTCGGTATCCCAATCAATAGCCAAAGTAATAGGATACCCAAAAGCTCATCAATAACATAAGTTTAAATAAATACCTATTCATAGCATACTCGTTAAGTATTACTTTTAATGTCATCCATCATATCCAAAAATACCATGGCATCTAAATAACCATCTCCCAAGATGTCCACAAACATATCAAAGTGTCTAGAATAACTATCATAAGCCTTTGCCTAAAGTGGTTTGAAGAGCCCACTTCTAAATTCTCGAAATCATTTACCAAGCTGTGTCTACCCTAAACTAATCTAAGGTATCTAAATCCATTATTAGATGTCAAACAGGTCACAACAATCCCTAGGATAGCAATCCTTACTAATGTAGAGCAAATAAGCTAATTCCACCAAAGCTACGGTAATTCTGGTAGGTTTTATCCTAATCTCTAGTGACCAAGGTACTCTTCTCACTGGTTTTGTAACTAGAGCATTTTTGACCTAAGCATTAGCATTCAAGGTCAACTTCACCTAAGGTAATTTGTTAACTAGGAAATTTTTTCCCAAAATGATATCCAAATAGCCTAAATGATCCAACTAATCCCAAGTACTTCAATTTATCACACCAAAACCTAAAACCTATTTCAAATCTAGCACAATATCATAAACATACTATGAATTAGCTCAATCTAACAAGGGATGGAACCTAGGCTACCTGAATGTATAAGAAAGCTTACTAGATCTGCTAAATCACCAATTTTCTCTTTTAAGAAGCTTCCACAAGCTACCACGATATCAAAATTACATTCTACCCATTAATATAGAAATGATGATACCCATATTGCACTATTGTGTTTTGGACCCAAAAATCACATCAAAATCTCATGTGGGTCCTATTTTTGGAAAATCACATTTCTGTAAACAACTCAAAGTTCCCACATGCTCAAGGAATCATTGCCCCCAAGAACGGGTAAATTTTGATCAAATTTGGGGCTAAAATCAAGCCCCCAAGGTTTTGTAGTTTTGAACAAGAAATGGAAATTTCTACCACTAAAAGGATGAAATCTTATCATAAATTGGAAGATAATCACATAAACAAGTGTCAAACAAGCTCCCAAATCACCCACAAGCTCCAATTTTAAGCTATCTCTCTAACTAGAATTTTACCTCTCTTGGAATGGATAATGAATAGGAAAAATCATGCCAAAAAGGTCTATTTATAACCATACTAGGTGCTCGGGTCTTGCTATCACGACCCAATGTTCGTGATTGCCACTTCTCATGGCAGAAAAAATAAGTCGAGATTACGGCCTATGAATCGTAATCACGATACCTGCTTCCCTACTAAATAAGTCGTGATCGCGATCCAAACCATTGGGATTACTATGCACCATATATATTTTCCAAACCTCTGCCAAGTTCTCGGGATTCATCCAAAATATTGTATATGCAAACAAATTATGTAACCACACCAAATTCAATATTCCAAAATCAATGGCGCAGTCTACATTTCCATTGAGGTCATTTCAATGAAATGTGTGTCCCATACTCAATTTCCAATTTCATAACTTTCCGACTAATAGGTCAAAATGAGCCTGCGTACCTCGGGACCAAAAATAAGAGTCCTAGTTTAAAACCGATATTTTGGAGCTGCTGGAATAGTTAGAATTTGCATTCTAGGTCATTTGACTGAAGTTTTTTCCCAGTGACCATTTGGAACCAACGAAGATCCCTCTAGGTCATAGGATGCTGAAGACTGCGATGATTTGTGTAAATCTCACAATGCATACTATAGAGATAATGCCTCAAAATTTTAAGCATAAAAACTACTGCCGCCAACTCCAAATAATAAGTGGGGTAGTTGCACTAGCGAACCTTAAGCTATCTCAAATAATAAGTAATAACACGACCCTGCTACGTCAAAACACAACCTACACCAACACCAAAATCATTACAATACATGGTGAATCCCTCACCCTCAACCAAAAGAGCTAAAATAAGAGATGAAGTAAGAAAATCCTTGAGCTTTCCAAACTTGACACACAATCTTTGGACCATCGGAAAGAAACCTTCTTTTGAGTCAATTTGGTCATAGGTGCTGAATAGTAGCAAATTCCTTAACGAATTGTCTAGAATAAATGGCCAAACCAATGAAACTATGAACCTCAATTGGAGATGTAGGCTTAGTCCAATCATGAATTGCTTCAATATTCATCAGGTCTACAATAATCTTTTCTTTAGATACCACATATCCTAGGAATGTCACTGACTCGCCAAAACTCACACTTAGAGAACTTATAAAAAAGCACATAATATCTCAAAGTATGGAGCACAATCTCAAATACTGAACATTCTCCTCTCTACTCCTTGAATACTCAAGGATTTCATCGATGAACTCAATCATAAAGGAATCCAAATAAGGCATGAATACTTGGTTAATCTAATCCATAAATGAGGCTGGGGAGTTAGTCAATCCAAAATATATCACAAGGAGCTCATAATGACCATAATGGGTCCTAAAAGTTGTGTTTGGGATATCCTTAACCCGAATCCTCAACTAATGGTAACCAAAGCTCAAATCAATCTTAGAGAACTCTACTTCACCCTGAATTTGGTCGAACAAATCATTAATGTGGAGCATAGGATAACGGTTCTTCATTGTAACCTTATTAAGCTTCCTATAATAAATACATATACGCATGGAGCTATCTTTTTTCTTCACAAACAATGCATGGGCTACCCAAGGAGAAATACTTGGTCAAATAAATCCTTACAAACAAGATCCTAAAGCTGAGAATATAGCTTGTTAAGATATAGCTTGTTAAGATCAATAATAGCCATATGGTAAGGTGCCATAGAAATAGGTCAGGTTCCAAGCTCAAGATCAATAGAAAACTCAATCTGTCGGGCAGGGGGAATACTAGGTAGGCTGGTAAGGAACACATTAGAAAACTTACAAACTATAAGAGCATAGTCAATTGATGGACTCTCCATAATAACATCATGAACATAAGCGATATAAGACTTGAAACCCCTCAAAATAAGCCTCTTAGAAAGAAAATAAGAAATAATCCCCGTCTGCTCTTGGTTAATCGATCCCTGCCATACAACTGGGGGTATACTGGCCTTGGCTAAGGTAATAGTCTTGGCAAAATAATCCATGACAGTATTATAGTAAGATAACCAATCCATGCCCAAAATAACATCAAAACCCACCATATTAAAAATAATAAGATCAATATGAGTATTAATATCTCTAATAGTCATAACACAGGATCTGAACGCTTGATCAACTACTAAAAAATCATCCATGAGAGTAATACACGCATGAGAACATATAATAAATCCTAAGATAACTCTAACCATGTAGTATAATAAGTTGATACATAAGAATAAGTGGACCCTGAATCAAATAAAGTAAAATATGACTAACGGTACCCTAAAATAATACCTGTAATAATAGTATTCAAAGAATTAACCTTGGGTTTATCAAGTACTGCATCAAACTGACCACACATGGCACCTGGCAGGGCTCCTGATAGATCTCCAGTCCTACCTGCCTGACAACCTTCTTGAGTACCTTAGAAACTACCCCTACAACCCTGAGAACCACCTCTAGTTGAGGGATGGACTGCTCTAATATGGGAACACTCCGAGATGAACAAAAAATTTCCTTACAATTAGGGAAATCTAGCAAATAGTAACTATGATCTCTACAACTATAACATGTCACCTGAGCAGAACTAGAATAAATAGATACGACTGACTTAGAATAACCGCCACTTTTAGAATGACCAGAAGATACATCTCTCGAAGACTGGCCGCATCCTTGAACAGAGCGATCACTAGAATTAGAATAACCTCCATCAGTAATCTAAAGCATTTTGTGAATAGGTCGACTAGGCTGACTCTGAGGATGATAAGATGGATGCGGAGGATATCTACCATGAAAACTACTATCTCTGAATGGAGAACTACTATGGCTCTCTTTTAAACTTCCTTGATGTCCAGGCCTCTTATCGCTGCCCCCACGGGCTTGACAATGCATCTTCACCATAAGCTGAGCATAATCAGAAATTGCAGTAAAAGCCTACCCACAATAACCAAACTGTGAGTAGACATAGCAAGGGGAAGTCTCAACCCTCTAACAAAGCAATGAGAGACTTCTCAAATGATCTCTAAGGCTGTGAGGCATGTACTTCTTCAGGAATATCTCAAAAAATTAAGCCCATATCAAAAGAGAAGACCCAGCTGGTCTAGAATCCATGTAACCTCTTTACTAATGTCGAGCAACAAAGTCTAACTGAAATATGGTGTAATCCAGACAATGAGTTTTAAATAGGCCTAAATTATGGAACCTATCCTCACAAACAATCAGAAACTCATATATATTTTAGCTCGGAGCACCATAAAACCCAAGCGGAGCCAATCTCAAGAATCTACCCAACATCTTTTACTCTTTGACAAACATAACAGGATGGGAAACCACTAGTTGAGAAATACCAGCTGAGTAATGGGAAACACAAGAGGAGCCTCAACTCCAGGACTCATAGCTACAGGCTGCGCCCTCACCTTTGTACCACTCTGATCCATAGACGGTATACCATTAGAGGGTGCACCACCAACTAATCCTAAAAGCTAAGCCAAGGAATCTCTGAGCACTAAAGAAGAAATAAACCCTAGTGGAGACTGGGATGGTCCTTAGCCTACTACTGGCTAAGGCAAAAGAATCTTTTACTTAGGAGCGATAATAGGGTCAGGTGGAGGACCCTTATCCTGGCCCCTAGCTGGGGACACATCTCGTGACTGTCCACGACCACTGGGTTATCCACAAAAAAAAGAAAGATCCCTCGTCTTATTCTTAGAACCCTCATCTAGTATAGTGGTAGCAGGTTTCTTAGCCAGTTGCGAAAGTGTGAAGTCAAAGGAATGTTCTACAAGCCAACTCAGACTCTTAGCATAAAATGTGTAAAAAAAGTGAAGAAAAACTAAGAATGTCCCATAGACTCCCAAAGATAGCAAATAGGTATCATCATTCTGATCCATAGGACTTTACTAGGCATAATATATTGTACCAACAATACCGATGTAACCTAGCTCTGATACTAATTTGTTACAACTTGATTTATGAGTTATGATGGCACCTACTCTATCTCAACTGTAGGTAAGAAAAACTGTAACACAAAGTTAAACACAATTAGTTAACTTCGTGGAAAATGCCCAACATAGGCAAAAATCAAGAAAACAACTTATGAATAACAAGGTATTTATAATCGATAAAGATAGTCAACATAGATATTATCCAAGGACCAGGTAGTGCCAGTAAAAGAGCATCTAGTTGTAATAATACAGTCCAAGTATCTAGTGTGGTTAATAACATCTATCTCAAAATAAAAGACTAAACATAGAAAGATAGAAGAAAATAAGTGACTGCGACACCAAGAGCTTACCTTATTTCTAGATATCAACACAATACGAACGTCAATCAATGATGGAAGCTAGTACTCAGATCTACACCAAAAAGTTACAAAGTATTGTATGAGTACAACAACCACGGTATTCAGTAGGCATCATCGACCAACTGAGCTAAATCATGATATAAAAAAAATAAAATATAAGGTAACATAACTAATTCAAGGTGTAGACAAACCTGAAATAACTCCAACATCACTATACATGAATAAGTAAATAAACTAAAATAATAGCATAACGTAACATAAGACATCAACACAACAATCATAACTAAAAATTGGCTCCCATATGCCAATTAGTGTGGAAAAGTAAATAACCCACTGTAAGCTACTATTAGCCTAGAGGTTCATATAAGATAGAGTAACCCATTACCATTAGCTATCAACTCTCATGGAATTCTTCCAAGTCATGTCACACTATAACCATTGATTGTCCATATTCATCATTTTCCATTTAATCAACACTTATCAACTAACCATCTTCTAATAACTAATTCTTATGTATTTATAAATCATCCTTTCTCAACTAAACCTCACTTATCAACTAATCCTCATATATCCATAAACAATCATTTATCAACTAAACATAACTTATCAACTAATCCTTATATAGAGACTAATCATCACTTCTCAACTAGTAATTATTTATCAACTAACCATCATTTATCAACTAACCAACATTTATAAACTAACCAACATTTGTCAACTAGACATCATTTATCAACTAATTCTTATATCCCTAGAATACGTTTATATCATACCACATTATAACCTCTGCCTCATTTTCATACTTAGTTAAAATCATTATTATCAATCTCACACCCCAGTATCATCATATTATAAGAAGTATGACATCGTAGTTTAAGATGTGTGTATATATTTATTTATTTAAACTCACCGGTATGGGTATTCAACAATATCCTCATAAATATCATCATAACCACCTTCCGATCTTGTCAGGCATGTATATATCTTCACAATCATCCTTCGACCTTGCTAGGCATATGTTTATCATCATAATCATCCTCTAGCCTTGTCGGGAATATAGAAAATCAATATCATCATCAATATAGCCGATAGAATAATCAATAGAGTACATAATAGTATAACCATGAACATAATATATTAACATAACCAATAATTATAATCATAAACTTGTGTTCTAGCATAATCAATAACATAATTGCCAATTTGGTAAATAAGCATGATCTTTAGTACAATCAATAGCATAATTGAGAATATAATAAATAGGCATGATTTTTGGCATAATCCATAATAAATTCTCCAATATGGTCACTACACATGACCTCTAGCTTAATCGGTATGTACTATCAAACGTAGGCAATAACTTGTTAGTAGCCTAATTAAAGGCTTATCATTAGTATAATAGCTAGCTTGTCATTTATATAATCGATATCTTATCAATATATTGATCAATAGCTAATCCAAGGCTTACTCTATAGCTTATTCATAGCATAAGCAATAACTTGATCACCAATGTGGTTATGAAGCATGACCTCTAGCACAAACAATAGCGTAAAAGCTAATATATCGACAAACATGTTCACTAGAGTAGTTAATAACTCATTCGTTGGCTTAATCAGGAGCATAATTTATGGCTTAGCCAATATTATAATCAAGGACTTATTCAATAGTACTTTCGATAGCCTAATTAATATCCAAAATAATAGCATACCCAAAAGACCATTAATAACATAAGTTTAAATAAATACCCATTCATAGTATACTCTTTAAGCATTAGTTTCAACGTCATCCATGATAATAAACAATACCAATAAATTTAGATATCACCAAAATGACTATCTCCTAGATGTACTCAAACATATCAAAGGGTCTGCAATAACTATCACAAGTCTTAACCTAAGGTGGGTTGAAGATACCACTTCTAAGCAATGTCTTCCTCGGACTAGGCTAAGATATCTAAATCCGTTATTAGATGTTGAACAAGCCATAACTATCCCTAGATTAACAATCCTTCCTAATGTAGAAAAGCTAAGCTAATTCCACCCAAGGTAAGGCAATTTGGGTAGGTTTCATCCTAAACTCAAGTGACGAAGGTACTCTTCTCACTACTTTAGTAACTAGAGCATTTCTGACCTAAGCATAAGCCTACAAGGTCATTCACCTAAGGTAATTGGTTAACTAGGCTAATTATGCCCAAAATGATATCCTAATAGCCTAAATGATCCAAATAATTTCAAGTATTTCAATTTATCACACCAACACCTTAAACCCATCCCAAATATAAAACAATATCATAAACTTACTATGAATTAACTCAATCTAATAAGGGATAGAACCTAGCCTACCTGGATGCCAAAGAAAGCTCACAAGATCTGCTAAATCACCACTTTTCCCTTTTGAGAAGCTTTTGCTAGATGCCAAGCTATCAAAATTATATTCTACCTATCAATAAGAGAATAATTATACCTATATTTCACTATTATACCTCGGGTCTTAAAATCACATCAAAATCCCATGTGGGTCCTATTTACAAAAAATTACATTTCTAAAACCAACCCAATGTTCTTACATACTCGAGAAATTATTACCCCCAAGAATAGGAAAATTTTGATCTAATTTGGGGATAAAATCAAGCCTTCAAGGCTTCAAAATTTTTGAATAAGAAATGGAAATTTGTAACCTAAAAAGTGTGAAATCTTACCACAAATTGGAAGATAATCGCGTAAAAAATTTTTAGACAAGCTTCTAAATTACCCACAAACTTTGATTTTAAGTTATCTCCCTAGTTAGGGTTTTAGCTCTTTTGGAATGGGTGAAAAATAGGAACAATCATGTAAAAAGAGTCTGTTTATACCCATGCCAGGTGCTCGGGTCTTGCTATTGGGACCCGATGTTTTGGATCCCATATTTGTGTCTACATAAATGAGTTGCGATCATGGCCTATGGCACATGATCACCATGCCTACTGCCTTGCTCGATGAGTCATGATTGTGGCCCAAACCATCGCGATCACGATACACCATATACAATTGAGACTTGGAAACTTTTCAAGTCTTCGCCAAGCCCTCGGGATATTTCCATAATCCCATATACACAAACAAATTATGTAACCTCAACAAATTAAATGTTTCAGACTCAATGGCACAGTTAAAATTTGTTTTAAGTTCATTTTGAGGAAATATGGGTCCCACACCCTTTCTTAACTTTTTGTCTAATAGGTGGAAATGAGCCCGACTACCTTGAGACCTGAACCACGAGTCCTCCTATCTTAAAATCAATAGCCCAGAGCTGATGAAATAGTCAGAATTTGCATTTGAATTCATTTAATTGAAGTTCTTGCACAGTGGACATTTGGAAGCAGAGAAGATTTCAAAATAGGGAATTGACTCTAAAGAACACACGAACTACCTAGTAACTGAACTTTTAGTTCAAGAAAGTCATAAATGACATGGGGCAGCTATAAAGAAGCTCTAAAGGAAAAAATAAATAGAAATATGAAAACTGACCTGAATGGTGATTAAACTATCTATCCCATATCACATCATAAAAAATAAGCAGAAATACGGAAAATGACCTGGATGGTCATTAAACCATCTATCCTATATCACATCATAAAACCCTTAATGCTAAACTTGAACCTTAACATAATAATATCATCATTATTTTCATTAATTTTGTCAGACTTAAACTAAAACTCATATCATGAATACCATCAGCAATTATCGGACTTGAATGAAACCCATATTTATAAACCATATCAATGAACCGTATTAGTGATCCATTATGATAAGCTAAACTAATTAGATTATACAAATAAATCATAACTATAAATCATCCCTATACTCATATCTATACACTGGACCAAGAATCATAACCGCAATTCTCATCCATAATCACGACTATAAGCCCTATTATTAGCCATACCAGGAATCCATATCAATACTAGTATTCATAACCAATACTATCACCATCATATCTCTATGCCGTTAATCGTATATATAAGTCACATCATATCTATTAGCTATATCATATCCATAAGATATATTATATATATACATAACTCATATCATACTCATAAGTGTGTATACATATACATATATATATATGCATAAATACACACACACACACATATATATACCATAACATATATGTAAGCCATATCATATTCACAAGTCATTAACCTTTAATCATGCCTATATCTATAACATTAAGCACATCAATATGCCATGTTATTAATCATATTCGGAAGCCATATCAATGATCACATGTATAAGTCATAAATCATACTTATCAATTATATCCTTAATGATGCATATTAACAATATCATTAGCAATACTCGAAATTAACATCAATCCTTTAATATTAAACTAACATACTCAAAAATTATATTTAACCTCCTTAGGTGTCAAAATTACCATTAATAAAAGTATATCATAGGTAAATGAGAGTACAAGGTTATCACAAGTCTTGTCCTAAGGTGGGTCGAAGGGGTCCACTTCTAATTCCCAAAATTTATTAAGAGCTTCTATTCCAGACTAGGCTAAGGTATCTAAGTTCATTCCTAGATGTCAAGTAAGCCATAAATCACCTAAGATATTAATCCTTTCCAAACATGAATAACTAAGCCAATTCCCTTAACTTAAGCAACTAAGGACAATTCTACTCTAACATGAATAACTAGGGCAATTTCACCTACCTTGAATAATAAAGGTATTTTCATTCTAAATATATACTACGAAGCTCAATCTACCTAAGCCATGAATAACTATGATAACTACCTCAACTCTATGATTTTACGATGGCCTAAAGGCCCAATTAAAGCAAATATTCCCCTTCTTACTTTCTACACCTAAATCCCACCCCATATCTAGCATAATATCATAATCATACTTTGATATAACTCAATCTATGGAAAAGGTAAACCTAGCCAACCAAAGTGTCAAAGAAAGCCCGATGAATCTGCTAAATCACTAATTTCCCCTTTTGAGAAGTTTTTTTTATGGTGCCACACTATCAAAATCACAATATACTTATTAAAATATGAATAATGATACACATATCGCACTATTATGCTTTGAGTTTAAAATTACATAAGAATCTCACATAGGGCCTACTTACAGAAACTGTATTTCCAAAATGCACTCAACATCCCTCTATGCACAAGAAATATTTATCCTTAAAATAGGTGAATTTTGAGCTATAATGGTGCTAAAATCAAGTCACCAAGATTTTAGGGATTTTAGATAAGAGTGGGAAATTAACCATAAAAATAATGGAATCTTACCTCAAATTTGGAGAATAATTGCATAACTAATCTGTATGCAAGATCGAAGATAGCCAACAAATGTTTTCCCCAAGCTTACCGACCTTTTAAGGTTAAGATTCTAGAGAACTAATGAGAAATGGTGAAAAATAGGCTAAATGGGGTATTTATACCCTTTTCAGGTACATGGGTATTTCTTAAGAAAACTTTGGGTTGATTACGCAATACTTGTCCATGGCATAGATATCACTTGAACAAAAATCCTATCGCTTACATGATATTTAGCTATCCGAGCACATATCTCTTATATGACAATAGTACCAC
>JAPEIP010000010.1:180718638-180750165 GCA_026120095.1 Capsicum chinense
ACCTCTGCCTCATTTTCATACTTAGTTAAAATCATTATTATCAATCTCACACCCCAGTATCATCATATTATAAGAAGTATGACATCGTAGTTTAAGATGTGTGTATATATTTATTTATTTAAACTCACCGGTATGGGTATTCAACAATATCCTCATAAATATCATCATAACCACCTTCCGATCTTGTCAGGCATGTATATATCTTCACAATCATCCTTCGACCTTGCTAGGCATATGTTTATCATCATAATCATCCTCTAGCCTTGTCGGGAATATAGAAAATCAATATCATCATCAATATAGCCGATAGAATAATCAATAGAGTACATAATAGTATAACCATGAACATAATATATTAACATAACCAATAATTATAATCATAAACTTGTGTTCTAGCATAATCAATAACATAATTGCCAATTTGGTAAATAAGCATGATCTTTAGTACAATCAATAGCATAATTGAGAATATAATAAATAGGCATGATTTTTGGCATAATCCATAATAAATTCTCCAATATGGTCACTACACATGACCTCTAGCTTAATCGGTATGTACTATCAAACGTAGGCAATAACTTGTTAGTAGCCTAATTAAAGGCTTATCATTAGTATAATAGCTAGCTTGTCATTTATATAATCGATATCTTATCAATATATTGATCAATAGCTAATCCAAGGCTTACTCTATAGCTTATTCATAGCATAAGCAATAACTTGATCACCAATGTGGTTATGAAGCATGACCTCTAGCACAAACAATAGCGTAAAAGCTAATATATCGACAAACATGTTCACTAGAGTAGTTAATAACTCATTCGTTGGCTTAATCAGGAGCATAATTTATGGCTTAGCCAATATTATAATCAAGGACTTATTCAATAGTACTTTCGATAGCCTAATTAATATCCAAAATAATAGCATACCCAAAAGACCATTAATAACATAAGTTTAAATAAATACCCATTCATAGTATACTCTTTAAGCATTAGTTTCAACGTCATCCATGATAATAAACAATACCAATAAATTTAGATATCACCAAAATGACTATCTCCTAGATGTACTCAAACATATCAAAGGGTCTGCAATAACTATCACAAGTCTTAACCTAAGGTGGGTTGAAGATACCACTTCTAAGCAATGTCTTCCTCGGACTAGGCTAAGATATCTAAATCCGTTATTAGATGTTGAACAAGCCATAACTATCCCTAGATTAACAATCCTTCCTAATGTAGAAAAGCTAAGCTAATTCCACCCAAGGTAAGGCAATTTGGGTAGGTTTCATCCTAAACTCAAGTGACGAAGGTACTCTTCTCACTACTTTAGTAACTAGAGCATTTCTGACCTAAGCATAAGCCTACAAGGTCATTCACCTAAGGTAATTGGTTAACTAGGCTAATTATGCCCAAAATGATATCCTAATAGCCTAAATGATCCAAATAATTTCAAGTATTTCAATTTATCACACCAACACCTTAAACCCATCCCAAATATAAAACAATATCATAAACTTACTATGAATTAACTCAATCTAATAAGGGATAGAACCTAGCCTACCTGGATGCCAAAGAAAGCTCACAAGATCTGCTAAATCACCACTTTTCCCTTTTGAGAAGCTTTTGCTAGATGCCAAGCTATCAAAATTATATTCTACCTATCAATAAGAGAATAATTATACCTATATTTCACTATTATACCTCGGGTCTTAAAATCACATCAAAATCCCATGTGGGTCCTATTTACAAAAAATTACATTTCTAAAACCAACCCAATGTTCTTACATACTCGAGAAATTATTACCCCCAAGAATAGGAAAATTTTGATCTAATTTGGGGATAAAATCAAGCCTTCAAGGCTTCAAAATTTTTGAATAAGAAATGGAAATTTGTAACCTAAAAAGTGTGAAATCTTACCACAAATTGGAAGATAATCGCGTAAAAAATTTTTAGACAAGCTTCTAAATTACCCACAAACTTTGATTTTAAGTTATCTCCCTAGTTAGGGTTTTAGCTCTTTTGGAATGGGTGAAAAATAGGAACAATCATGTAAAAAGAGTCTGTTTATACCCATGCCAGGTGCTCGGGTCTTGCTATTGGGACCCGATGTTTTGGATCCCATATTTGTGTCTACATAAATGAGTTGCGATCATGGCCTATGGCACATGATCACCATGCCTACTGCCTTGCTCGATGAGTCATGATTGTGGCCCAAACCATCGCGATCACGATACACCATATACAATTGAGACTTGGAAACTTTTCAAGTCTTCGCCAAGCCCTCGGGATATTTCCATAATCCCATATACACAAACAAATTATGTAACCTCAACAAATTAAATGTTTCAGACTCAATGGCACAGTTAAAATTTGTTTTAAGTTCATTTTGAGGAAATATGGGTCCCACACCCTTTCTTAACTTTTTGTCTAATAGGTGGAAATGAGCCCGACTACCTTGAGACCTGAACCACGAGTCCTCCTATCTTAAAATCAATAGCCCAGAGCTGATGAAATAGTCAGAATTTGCATTTGAATTCATTTAATTGAAGTTCTTGCACAGTGGACATTTGGAAGCAGAGAAGATTTCAAAATAGGGAATTGACTCTAAAGAACACACGAACTACCTAGTAACTGAACTTTTAGTTCAAGAAAGTCATAAATGACATGGGGCAGCTATAAAGAAGCTCTAAAGGAAAAAATAAATAGAAATATGAAAACTGACCTGAATGGTGATTAAACTATCTATCCCATATCACATCATAAAAAATAAGCAGAAATACGGAAAATGACCTGGATGGTCATTAAACCATCTATCCTATATCACATCATAAAACCCTTAATGCTAAACTTGAACCTTAACATAATAATATCATCATTATTTTCATTAATTTTGTCAGACTTAAACTAAAACTCATATCATGAATACCATCAGCAATTATCGGACTTGAATGAAACCCATATTTATAAACCATATCAATGAACCGTATTAGTGATCCATTATGATAAGCTAAACTAATTAGATTATACAAATAAATCATAACTATAAATCATCCCTATACTCATATCTATACACTGGACCAAGAATCATAACCGCAATTCTCATCCATAATCACGACTATAAGCCCTATTATTAGCCATACCAGGAATCCATATCAATACTAGTATTCATAACCAATACTATCACCATCATATCTCTATGCCGTTAATCGTATATATAAGTCACATCATATCTATTAGCTATATCATATCCATAAGATATATTATATATATACATAACTCATATCATACTCATAAGTGTGTATACATATACATATATATATATGCATAAATACACACACACACACATATATATACCATAACATATATGTAAGCCATATCATATTCACAAGTCATTAACCTTTAATCATGCCTATATCTATAACATTAAGCACATCAATATGCCATGTTATTAATCATATTCGGAAGCCATATCAATGATCACATGTATAAGTCATAAATCATACTTATCAATTATATCCTTAATGATGCATATTAACAATATCATTAGCAATACTCGAAATTAACATCAATCCTTTAATATTAAACTAACATACTCAAAAATTATATTTAACCTCCTTAGGTGTCAAAATTACCATTAATAAAAGTATATCATAGGTAAATGAGAGTACAAGGTTATCACAAGTCTTGTCCTAAGGTGGGTCGAAGGGGTCCACTTCTAATTCCCAAAATTTATTAAGAGCTTCTATTCCAGACTAGGCTAAGGTATCTAAGTTCATTCCTAGATGTCAAGTAAGCCATAAATCACCTAAGATATTAATCCTTTCCAAACATGAATAACTAAGCCAATTCCCTTAACTTAAGCAACTAAGGACAATTCTACTCTAACATGAATAACTAGGGCAATTTCACCTACCTTGAATAATAAAGGTATTTTCATTCTAAATATATACTACGAAGCTCAATCTACCTAAGCCATGAATAACTATGATAACTACCTCAACTCTATGATTTTACGATGGCCTAAAGGCCCAATTAAAGCAAATATTCCCCTTCTTACTTTCTACACCTAAATCCCACCCCATATCTAGCATAATATCATAATCATACTTTGATATAACTCAATCTATGGAAAAGGTAAACCTAGCCAACCAAAGTGTCAAAGAAAGCCCGATGAATCTGCTAAATCACTAATTTCCCCTTTTGAGAAGTTTTTTTTATGGTGCCACACTATCAAAATCACAATATACTTATTAAAATATGAATAATGATACACATATCGCACTATTATGCTTTGAGTTTAAAATTACATAAGAATCTCACATAGGGCCTACTTACAGAAACTGTATTTCCAAAATGCACTCAACATCCCTCTATGCACAAGAAATATTTATCCTTAAAATAGGTGAATTTTGAGCTATAATGGTGCTAAAATCAAGTCACCAAGATTTTAGGGATTTTAGATAAGAGTGGGAAATTAACCATAAAAATAATGGAATCTTACCTCAAATTTGGAGAATAATTGCATAACTAATCTGTATGCAAGATCGAAGATAGCCAACAAATGTTTTCCCCAAGCTTACCGACCTTTTAAGGTTAAGATTCTAGAGAACTAATGAGAAATGGTGAAAAATAGGCTAAATGGGGTATTTATACCCTTTTCAGGTACATGGGTATTTCTTAAGAAAACTTTGGGTTGATTACGCAATACTTGTCCATGGCATAGATATCACTTGAACAAAAATCCTATCGCTTACATGATATTTAGCTATCCGAGCACATATCTCTTATATGACAATAGTACCACTTACACGATGCTTGTTCTTCTACCAAGGGAGTCGCTTATGCGATACTTGTTACTAGATGGAAAATTGTATAAGTAATTATGGGCATCGCAATAGCGATGCACCAGCACCAGCTGAGACTTGGAATTTTCCAAGTCTCTACACACCCCTCAGGATTCATTCAGAATCCCATACACGTAAATGGACTATGCTGCGCTATTTAATTCAATGTTTTAGACTCAATGGCGCAGTCTAAATTTACCTCTGAGGTCATTTTGATTAAAAGTCTGTACCACACCCACTGACTATTACTCTTAACTTTCGACAATTAGCTCGAAATGAGCCCGGGCGCCTCGGGACCCAAACTAAGGATCCACCTACCCCAAAATCGATATTCCAAAGCTGCCAGAATAGTCAAATTTAACATATAGGATTGTTTGACGTGACCTGAAATAGGGCCTAGTTATGTCGGGCATCTCAAATCCAACCAAGACCAGAGACCACCCCCAATACCCAACCGTAACAGCCCTACACCCTATGTCGGATGAATTCCAAATATATAATAAGATATAACAATAATAATTCAAGTACATTAAGTAAAGCCTATGATCATAATCTAGCAACCTCAGTCAAATATCCAACTAGTGCTAACCCTAATTCCAATACCAATACAAAGGCTGACACCAATACCAATACCGCCCATGCCTATAGTACTCTGACAAAGCCTCTAACTGAAATCAAAGAACATCCGATTGGGACATGCCCTCAACCATATACAAACTAAAATCCAAGAAATAATAGTAATGAAAAGAAGTCTATAGCATAAAATGGAGTCTTTTAGAGTATGGAAGAAAACCTCTTCAATCGACTCAAACTTGTCCTCGAATCCAAGTCACTGAGCATGAGGAATGGTAGTATGGCAAGTTAATGCATCACGTGGGGATACAGTGCTCGAAGATGGTTAGTGGAGTGAATGCTATCATATAACTCAGGGATAAAGATAGAATAATGCCATCATTCAAAACCTAATCAAATAACCAAACCCAATCATATTTATACATATATATATATCATGCCAGGATAGGCAATAAGGTTTAACATGTATCTAAAACCTTAACCTGGACTATGTTGCTCTACCATCCTAAATGTCCATCTATGGGCTATATGGGTTTATCTCCCTCAACTTTAAGGTCCCCCAGGCATGTTAGCCACATAAATTAGAGAATAACCTGAGATGACTAATACATATCCTCAAATATAAAGTGTGACATTATGCACACGGTCGCCATGACCAAACCTCACATCAACAAACATGAGTTTCCAATAGTGGTCCCCCCGGGACCTCCACCTTCCACGACTTTGCTACGCAATACCCTTTAAGCCTAAATTAAAACCAATTACACATTCACAACCATTTACCAAGGAGTCTTTTATTAGGTACTAACCATTAGTATCATCATACCAAAATTAGAGCTTGCAAGTCTATATCCTTATGCCATATAAAACCATTAAACAAAAATTAGACACCACCATTTCTAATTAAGCCAAGACCACGACCACCAAGGCCTTTCCAAAATAATTTGAAATCAAAACAAACCAATTTAAGTTACATTACCATTAATCAAATGCAAGGATTCCAAGAATAGTCAATCTAGGTGACAAAAATGAGTATCATTGGTATTTTAACAAACAAGTAGAAGATACATAAGTTTCAAATCATACAATAGTAAATTGGGCAATCCATAATACCCCTAAATCTATTTACCATTACATGCATTTCACAATGTTAAAAATCATGCTAAAAGCATAAAAAAACATAATTAAACCATGAGAAACTTTGTTAAACCATGAACATCCAAAACCCCCAACCTTTGTTTCAAAACCATAACAATATCATGAAAACCATATATTAAAACATATGATTTTTGTAAAATAGCAAAGAGAAAGGAGTAACATGCCTTAGACACCATGGAACATGGGGAGAAACCACCCGTGAAAGCCTTAATTGATTATCTTAATGAAACCCTAGCCTTTTGCTTGAAAGACAGTTTGAGAGAGATTTTAAGAGTGCTTGATTAGGAATAATAGGTTAATGAAGTTCCAAAAGGTGTTTTAAGTCGTGGTATCAAAGGGATTTTAAAGAGAAAATACCCAGAATGCCCCAACTTAAAATTAAAAAAAAACCGCAGGGGGTTACGAGTTGATCTCATGACTTGTGACCACATCATACGACTCGTACCATTGAGTCATCACCAATACAGTGAGTTGGAAACCCACACCCTGTCACCTATACGACTCTCTAATCCAACTCCAACTTGTTACCCAACCATATGACTTGTATGGCCTAATCCTACCCAAGATAGAATCTATAGGGATTAGGCAGTGGACAACATACGATTCAACTAAACCACTCATACCCTATCCTCACAACTCTTTGTAAGCTAGTCATACTTAGAGCCAAGTCAAGTCACTAAGTTTCTAATTCGATTAAAGATCATCCTAATGACCTGTTATGACCTCTAACGACCCGCACTATGAAGTCGTAACCATAAAAAAGACCCAACCACCATCCACTAGACACCTATTGATTTAGGTCACCTGACCCATACCAACACTATACGACTCATATGGTTAAGTCATCAATAGGACAGTGAGCTTAAAGATTACGAAATTTCCAAGGGCTAAAACCCAGGGTGTTTCAATTCTCCACTACTTGGATCATTATCCCCGAATGATGGAACTAGGCACTGACTAGCATGATCAAACCCTCAATATCTCTATTTTGACCTTTAACTAAGTTAGAAATAAAGATGCTAAGAATAAAACATACCTTACACATGCTCTTTCTAAGCTGAAAATAAGAATGGATACTTAGACTTTATGTTCTCTTCAACTTCCCAAGTAGCCTCTTCAACCTTGTGGTTTCTCCACAGAACCTTTACCAAAGCTATGTCCTTGGTCCGCAACTGACAAATCTGCCGATCAAAGATTTCAATTGGGACCTCCTCATAAGACAAGATTCTGAGATACCAATACCTTTAATATGCACAATTTATGACAAATCACCTACACACTTCCTTAACATAAACACATGGAACACCGGTTGAATGAAGCTCAAGCTAGAAGGCAACTCCAATTCATATGCATCATTACCCACCCTTCTCAAAACAAAGTACGAACCAACATATCGAGGACTAAGCTTTTCATTCTTCTTAAACCATATCACTCCCTTCATAGGAGACACCTTTAAAAATACTTTATCCTTAACCTCAAACTCTAACATTCTATGTCTCACATCCGCATAGGAAATCTGGCGACTTTGGGTAGCTTTAAGCCTATCACGAATCACATTCACCTTCTCCATGGCCTGGTGAACCAAGTCCATACCAAATATCTCCACCTCACCAACCTAAAACAACCCAATAAGAGACCTATACCTCCTACCATACAAAGCCTCAAACAGAGCTATTCTAATGCTAGAGTTGTAGCTATTGTTATATGCAAACTCTACAAAGGGCAAATACTCAACCCAACTACACCCGTAGTCAATCACATAAGCCCTAATCATATTTTACAATGTATAAATAGTTCTTTTTGCTTGCCCATCCAATTGCAGGTGGAAAGCAGTACTAAGACTCACCTTGGCCCCCAAACCTTTTTGAAACAATTGCTAATAGTGTGACAAGAACTGCGTACCACAATTCGAGATGATAGAAACAAGTACCCTATGCAACTTTAAAATCACTTGGAGGTACAACCTTGCATAATCCAATGCCCAAAAATTAGTCCCCACGGACAAAAAGTGAGAAGACTTAGTCATTCTATCCACGATGACCCAAACCGAATCAAACAGATTATGAGATCGAGGAACGATGGTAATGAAATCCATATTTATCATCTCCTACTTCTACACAGGCGACTCAATTTCTTAATATAATCTTTTGGGTCGTATGTGATCAACTTTCACTTGTTGGCACACTATGCACTTAGCCATAAAACTAGCTATATCCCGCTTCATATTGTTCCACCAATACATTTCCTTAAGGTCATGATATATTTTCATCAAACCATGATGAATAGTATGGCGCGACTCATATGCCTCAACTAATATCCTCTCTCACAAATCATCTATATTGGAAACATATAACCTCCCTTGGTACCTCAAGGTACCTTTGCCATAAATCTCAAAATCCATCACCTTTTTCCCACCTACATCATCCTTGATCCTCATCAAAATTGGATCTAACACTTGCTTTTTCTTTATCTCCGCACCAAGAGATGACTGTGCCACCTCTTGCATAAATACCAGACCATCCTCAGAGTCTAAGAGGCAAACTCCAAGGTTATCGAAATGATGAATATCCTTCACCAGATCCCTCTCCTCTTTGTCCACATAAGCTAGACTACCTATGGATAACCTGATAAGAGCATCAACAACTATGATATCTTTATTTGGATGGTAGTGAAGACTCATGTCATAATCCTTGAGCAGTTCAAGCCATCTTCTTTGCTTGAGGTTTAACTTTTTCAGAGTAAACATATATTGTAGGCTCTTATGATATAAAAAGATATCCACATACACTCGATATAAATAGTCACACTAGATTTTCAATGCGAACACCATAACCAATAGCTCTAAGTCATGAGTCAGATAATTCTTCTCATGCACCTTCAACTGTCTAGAGGCATAGGCTATCACCTTGCCATGCTGCATTAAAAAGTAACCAAGCCTCACATGGAATGCATCACAATATACCACAAATCCATCTATGCCTTCGAGAAAAGTCAAAATTGGATTTGAAGATAGCTTATCCTTCAACTTCTCAAAACTATCCTCACATGCATCAGACTATAAAAACTTTACCTTCTTCTGGGTTAGCTTAGTTAATGGGGAAAATATAGGAGAGAAACTTTCTACAAACCTTTTGTAATAACCAGCTAAACCCAAGGATCTCTAAATATTGGTTGGAGTCACGGTTCTAGGCCACCTCTTAACCCTTGAAACTTTCTATGGATCCACTGTGATTCCTCTACTAGAAATGACATAACCCAAAAAATTGATAGCGTTCAACAAGAATTCATATTTCAAATTTTGTTATACAACTACTAATTTTTTAGAGTCTATAACACAATGCAGAGGTGATTAGGATGATCCACCTCACTCATAGAGTACCCTAGAATATCATCTCTGAATATAATAAAGAAAAAATCTAGAAACTAATGGAAAACTCTATTCATTAAGTCCATGAATGCCACCAGGGCATTAGTCAACCCAAAAGACATAACCAGGAACTCAAAGTTCTTATACCAATTACGGAGGGAATTCATAGTGATATCCACTTCCCTAATCTTTAACTGATAATACCCAAATCGAAAGTAGATCTTGAAAAAAAAATTTGGCACCCTAAAGTTGATCAAACAAATCATCTATCCTTGGAAAAGGGAACTTATTCTTTACTATTACATTATTTAGTTCTCGGTAATCAATACACATATGAAGGAAACCATCCTTCTTACAAACAAACAACACGGGTGCATCCCACAGAGACATACTAGGATGGATTAAACCCTTGTCTAAAACATCCTTTAGTTGCTCCTTAAGCTTCTTTCACCCAACTAGAGACATTCTATGCAGGGGAATAAAAATAGAACAAGTATCCAAAACAATATCTATCCCAAAATCAATCTCCCTATCGAGAGGAATACCATAAAGGTTATTAGGAAGGACCACAAGAAATTCATTCACCACTTGGATAGAATGTAGAAAAGGACCATCTGAGTTAGAATAATTAACCTAGACCAGATGATAGAGACCTCTCTTGGACATTAACATCTAAGCTCTAAGATTTGATATAAACCACCCCTTAGGATCTAGGGAACCACCCTTCCATTTAATAATTAGCTCATTAGGGAAATCCACCATATGTAATTTAAGAAGGTGAACAAAGGTCTCCCGACCACCCATAGATACCACACAACTCTTATAGACTCTTCTAGCTACTAGAGAGTCACCCATTGGGGTAGAAATAGAAAAAGGGTTCGAAATACACTCAGGACCAAAACCAAAATGCACAGCCATAAATAGGGTCACATAAGAAAAAGTTAACTCTATATTAAGTAAAAAGTACACATCACGAGAAAAGAGTTTCAACATATCGATAATGATATTGAGCAATGCTCCAGACTCCTAAATAGGGATTAGCCATCCTGTGCCCCACTAACTTTTTTTTGGACACTTTACGCCATCCCTACCACTCTGTCATTGAATGCTACCCTACTCAGAGAATCTAAATTTCTTGCTCTACCTCTCCACTATTTTATCTTGCTTCTTCTTCTCTTTCTTAACCTGCTATATGTATACAACTAACCTGGAGATGTCCATGTCCTTGTTAAACAGGATAACCTTACTATCCAAAATTAAGTCTTGGGATAACCTAGAAGTAAACTTTCTTAGTCTAGCCGTCATGCTAGAAACCAAATCCAGAGCATACCGAGATAACTTGTGAAACTTCAAGGCATACTCCTTCACTGGCATCTTTCTTTGCATTATGTTAAAACACTCTTTCACCTTTGCCTCTCTTAACTTATTAGAAAAGAAGAGATCCAGAAAAGCACTAGAGATATCATTCAACAGGGTTGACTCAACATCATCACCCCTAGTTTGTTCTCATTCTTCATACCATTAGTATGCTATATCATTCAGTTGATAGGAATAACATTCCACATCCTCCACGTTAGTAACAGGCATAACATAAAAGATCATTTCCATCTCATCGACAAAACCTTGAGGATCCTCCTCAACCATAATACGAGTGAACACAAGATTGTTCAACTTCATAAATTGGCCAACCCTTATGGCCTCAGAAGATGGAGTAACAAAAGCATCAAGCTCAGACTGAGAAGCTACCAACTACGCTAATATATGAATAGACTAACAAAACTCAGCATTTATCACATCAGCCTAAGAAGCTTGAGGAATAGAGGGAACCAGTGAAACTCCAGAAGGGAAATCAAGAAATGGACCCCTAGATCAATCCTGGACACTATAAGGAGGACACGTCCCATCAACATTACCCTTGAGTGGGATAAAGGAGTTTCTGTGAACTTTAGATAATCTAGAAGTTTCAGGACCTTAGACTATACATCTTGAAAATAGGACACAAGAAAGAGATATATTCCTAAATTACTTGTAGCCTCTCGTTTATGAGTATGTCGTTCTGCACACCCTTAAAAAAACTCTACTCAACACAGCTTTGTCAGACACCCAATTGACCATTAACCTAGGTCTCTGATACCAATTTGACATGACACAAACTAGGTCCTATTCATGTCAGTCATCTCAAGTCCAACAAGGACTGGAGACCTCCCCTAATACTAAATCATTACCGCTTTGCACCTTATGTCGGAAGGATTCTAAACATATAACAAGATATAACAATAATAATTCAAGGAAATTAAATTAATTCTATGATCATAATCCAATAACCTCAACCAAAGATCCAACCAGTACCAACTCTAATGCCAATACCAATACCAAGGCTGACACCAATACCAACTCCGGCCAACTCTAATGCCAATACCCATAGTAGTCTGATAAAGCATCTAACCAGAATTAAAGAACATGTGGTCGGGATATGACTCTGACCATAGAAAAAAATAGATAAAAAACAATAATGAAAAGAAGTTCATAGCATGAAATGATGTTTTCCGTAGTATGGAAGAAAACCACTTTAGTCTGACTTAAAGCTATACCCAAATCCAAGTCACTGAGCAGGGGGGATGGTAGTATAGATGGTTCCTGGATCGCGTGGGGATAAAATGCGCAAAGATGGTTTGTGAAGTGAATGCTAGCATGTAACTTAGGAATAAAAAATTAAAATCCATCATTTCCAATTAAACCAAGACCATGGCCACCAAGGCCCTTGTAAAACCATTTGAAATCAAAATGGACCAATTTAAGTTCCATTACCATTTATGCAATGCAAGGATTCCAAGAATAGTCAAGCTAGGTGACAAAAATAATTCTCATTGGCATTTTAACAAATAGGTTGAGGGCACATAAGTTTCAAACCATACCCAAGTAATTTGGGAGATCCATAGTACCCTAAAATCCATTTACCATTAACATGCATTCCACAATGTTATAATCATAATAAAAGCATGAAAGAAAACATAATTAAACCATGAGAAACCTTGTTCAACCATGAATATTTAAAACCCCTAACCTTTGTTTTAAAACCATAACAGTATTATGAAAACCAAACATTAAAACATATGCTATTTGTAACATAACAATTTGGGAGGAGTAATATGCCTTAGACACCAAGGAAGACGGAGAGAAACCATTCTTAAAAGCTTTAATTGATATTTTTAATGAAACCCTAGTATTTTATGTGAAAGAGAGTTTAAGAGAGATTTTAAGAGAGTTTGATTGGGAATAATAGGTTAATGAAGTTCTAAAAGGTGTTTTAAGTCATGGTATCAAAGAGAGTTAAAAGGGGAAATGTATCGAATGCCTACAACTTGAAATTGGAAAAATACCGTTGATGGTTATGAGTTGATCTCGTGACTCGTGACCATAACATACAACTCGTACCATTGAGTCATCAAAAACACAGAGAGTTGGACACCCACATACTATCTACCATACAACTCTTTGATCCCACTCATAACCAAACCATACGACTCATGTGGCCTAGTCGTACCCAAGATAAAATCCAAAGAGATTAGACACTGGACAACATATGATTCAACTATACCACTCATACCCTATCCTCACAACTCTTAGTACGCCACTCGTACTCAGAGCCAAGTCAAGTAACTAAGTATCTGATTTGACGAAGGATTATTCTAAATACCCATCACCACCCCTAATGACCCAAAGCACCAAGTCATAACCATAAGAGAAACCCAACCACCACCTACAGGACACCTAATAATTTGGGACACCTAACCCATACCAACACCATATGACTCATAGGGTTAAGTCATCAACAGGACAATGAGCTCAAAGCTTAGAAAATTTCCAAGGGACAAAACCCAAGGTGTTTTATTATTTGATTGAAGTTTTTACCTGGTAGCCAATTTGAACCAACAAAGATTTCAAAATAGAAAATTGGCTTTAAAAACTAAAGAAACTGCTCAATAACCAAACTATCAATCACCACAAGTCATAAATAACTTGGAGCAACTATAGGAAAGCTCTAAATAACAAAAATAAGTGGAAATATAGAAAATAATCTGAATGATCATAATAAGACAATTAGGAAATATAGGACTCATAAGATCTATATAATGATTAGGAATTCTTTTCACTCCATAAATATGATATTGAGTAGGCATACACGTCTAATCCCTATAACACAATATTGAGTAAGCGTATCTATTTGATCCATACAATATAGCACTGAACTGATATGCCTATTCTATCATTATGAAATAATGTTGAGCATGCACACTATCATAAATCAATTATACACCCTAGAAGTAACCAAGAACTTGCTACCACATATGATCTGAATGGATCCTTGGCATGGTATAAGTAAAGCATAATATGATATTCAAATTAAAAGGAAAGACATAAATAAGTAACTAAAAAGGAGGGACAACATTTATTAGACAAACTAAAATAACTAAAAATATTGTCAAACACTACATAATTGGATGTGTAATAAAGCCTCTAACCAGACATCAATAGTCAATCAGGATAAGATCTCATAAAAATAAACTTAAAAAAAAGTCTAAACGTTGAAAAACTAAAAGTAACTCTATGTCTCCTAAGTTATAAGGGAGCTTACTACTAAGTTGAGTAGTAGATGCTACTGAATGTCTAGAAGCATTCTTAAACTTAAGAGCCTGGACCTATATCAGGAAAGATATAGTGCAAAATATAGTTAATTTAATTGAATGTGTTGGTTCGTAAGATATATACATATACCGATATACATATAAGGCTAAAATCTGAGTATAATATCATGCGAGGAGTACGTAAAGCATGAATAAATTAGAAAATATGAATCATGAGAAAATCCTTTAAATGTCTTTAAAAAATAAAAATATGAAGAGAATCAAAACTATTGAAATATTCATAAACAATCTTCTGCATATAAGGAAATGAATTCATAAATTCATAAATATGTATGAAATCATGATAGCTAAAGTCTATATAAAAATTATATCATTGACTTATACATGTGTGGAGTTTTTTTTAACCGACAAACACCATGTGAGCTCATGATGTCCATTATCTTACACCTATACTGGAAGATTTATTTTGATCAGCCAAAGTATAGAATCATAAAAATTTGGATTTGAAATCATGTCTCTTGCAAAATTTACTGTGGCAATGTAGTTATGGGATATGTGTTATTCGAACCTGATGCCCACTTGGTGCTAAATAATCTTCTTAAAATATACTAGTGCTCATATTATATCATGTTATATAGCTTAATAATAGTTTAGGTCTCTACTCAATATGTCTATAAAATTGTACTACAGTGAGCCTAAGATCTATATCAGGTAAAGATTTATGTGCTGAAAATCTTGCATCTAAAACATAACTTTTTGTCTGTGCAAATAGCCTAAAAATATGAAAACTTGTTTAAAATATATATTAACCTGTAGATATTTGAGTGTGTTTCAAAACTTCATAAAGTGATCATAAAACATGAATTCAGAAACAATAATATAGCATGATCATAATCTTTATGAAAATTCTATAGTTTGCATGGTAAATATTTCATAAAAACTAATGTTTCGCGTGAAAAACAAATAAGGAGAAAAGTGGATAAAAATCCTAGCTTTGAGCATAATTGCATATTATCTTAAAAGTACTTGAATTTGAGTATGAAAGAAAACCACCACTGGATTCTCGCATACCTGAAGAAGACGATGAGCTTGGAAAAGAGAAGACTTGACTATTTTTCAAGAGAAAGAACCCAGGATGCTCAACTACTTGGAGAACTTACTCTTTCTTTGATTAGAGAGAATAATAAGAGATTCAACATAAAATATAATATATATATATATATATATATATATACTTTATGGAAATCAAAATGGAATAATTTTAAAAAAATTAAAAATACCCTGTTTAGAAAATTGGTGAAATAATTAGTGGAATTGTTCCATGATTAATTAGCGATTATATTCCACAAAAAATGTGGTTTTATTATAAATCACAGTTTGATTCCACGAATCCTAAACTTATTCTATAAATTCTGGATTGTTTCAATTATTAATGTCATTAATAGTTTTTAAGGAAATTTCACAACTCTTAAACAAGATACCATGACTTGATTCACGATTTGTGGTTTAATTCACAAACTGTATTGTCAATCATAGAAATTGAGAAGTTTATTAAGTAAAGGATACTTTTATATAAGTCGTTCCATGAGTCATATTTTGGTTCAACTACTCGTGAACCAATTTGTGCTTTACTAAAGAATGAACTTAGTTTTGCTGGGTAGTTCTATGAGTTGTGGACCCGATTCACTACTCGTGAACCATTTAGTGGGAACCTGAAAGTTTAAGGTTAAGATTGATTTCTTTCTAAGTACTTAAATATTCATAGGCTTAAACTCCATGGTGTTAGAATATCTTTCCATTGGGATCATTTATCCTTTAATAAAGGCTAAATATGAATTGAAAAATAATGGAACTACTCTTACGATTTGTCTAATTTTTGAAACATGCTGAGTAACATATATGTAACTAGTTCATATAAAGAATTTGGAACTCAACTAGAGATATGGTAAAAAAGTACACATAAGGCGACAAGGTTACAAATTGTGACATGAAGTTTTTAAGAGAAGTTGTTAAAAAAATACTATTACCTCAAGCTTCTCATAAATTTTGGGGGAAAGAATCTTAGGCATAATTCATGAGTCATCTGAATATGAAGCACTAATAGGGCCCAAGTACCTTGTTCATCTTACATAAGTTCATAAAGCAAGAACAATATGGATTTGAACGTAAGTTATGCTCTATCTATTGTTGTTGACATGAAACATGGGTACCTTGGCCGTGAAAGAAGAATAGGGATACTTTTCCATAACCTATATGACTAATGGATTTTAAGTTTAGCAATACTTCTCAACTGTGCTCTTCCTTATGAATACTACACGTCAACTACAAATTATAATCTTCACAACGGTACTTGTGACTACTCCTACAAAAGTCCTAGTCAAATTGCATTTCTTATCATATTCAAGTATAACCCGGAGTCACAAGGTTCTACAAATAAAATGATTAAACTAACCTAAACTATGGGATTCATGTGCTATATCTTTGTAGTAACTTTTATTTACAAAATACTAGTCCTTATTACTTCCTCATTCAACTAACCCTAAATCCTAATCAAGAAGCCACTAGTGTATAATGCATTCATCCATATATATTATCAACACAATATTCTATCCTATCACTATAGTCACTATATCGACTTCTAGGTAACCAACTCGTCTAAGAATTTTCCTGCCTTTCTAATATCTCAAGAAGCTAAAATTTTCAAAGACTACTACAAAGGTACAAACCAGATATTATCATCCAACTCTTATATATAACGAATGTTTGCCTAAATCTTCCTCCAAACTTATAACCTTAGGTAGAATAAGCATACTGCGATCTCAATAATAAGGAATATCTATCCTGATGGAAAACATATTAGTAATCACGGACATTAAGACCATCAACTAGAGGTGAGGTATTTTAAAGACCTTAGAAGATTAATTAAAGAAGCATGGAACGTCTACAACATAGTAAAGTGGAGATTTAAGAAAAAAATGACTACATTTTAAATAATTTCCTATTCTTATTTTAGCTTAAGTGTATTATTATAACTATCTTATATTACTTTGTTTACTACTATAAATACTAGAATTATAGCTCATTTTCAATAGATAGTTTTTGAATATTGTGTGCCTTCTTTATGAGACTAGGGTTGAACCTCTTATCTCTTTATTGAACCTCTTGATTAGTTGAAGTAATCTTTTGTATGTGTTTAATTTCTCTTCTTCTTTGAATTGAATCTAATGATTAATGTATTTTAATTATTAGGTTTTTTCTTCTTTTCTTCTAATTCTCTACTCCCAATCTTTCTAGTTTTTAATTATATCCTTGTATCTTATATTATTGTCTTATTTGATTTTTCTTGAATCTCATTTTAAATCAATTGATATCAAAGCAAGGTTAAAGAATTGTTCCTACAACTTTTAATCGTTGCCTTGCATTATTTTGAAAATTTTAAAAAATAATTAAAAAAATTAAAAAATTAAAATTGATTTAGAGGTGGTTTGGTATTGTTTCTTGAGCTACATATTGTTGTTTATTAGTTGAAAAACAACGAATACATGCCTTGAAAAAAAATTTCAAAGCCACTGTTATGATTTGAAGCTTTGAAGAAGCTTTAAAATGAGTTTTGTTGATTTAGCTTTTGTTTGAAAAAAAATATTTTTTGAAAGTTGTTGATAGAATTGTTTGGAAGTTGTATCTCAAATTTAAGCTTATTTGACTGAGTATTGAGGGAGATTGGTGAAAAAAAATAAAGCTTCTTGGAGAAGAAGATGAATTTGAAAATTTCAAAACAGGACAAATTTTTTCCCATTTAATATATAGCCTTTCAACTTGTTTGTTCTTTTTTTTTGGTTAATTTTAGCTAGTTTACTTTGAGTATTAGTTCTTACATAATGTTAAACTGGTTTTGTCTATGTTTTTTGTTCGTGTAAATTTAGTTTATGCTTTTTTTCTTTTATTATTTTGTATATTTATTTATTTTTATATCCTTTAATTTTTAATTGTCCTTTCTTGATTTACATAAACTCCATTACAAATTGATACTTGAATGCTTACTATGAGTTAATTGAGTTGTTGGTCCTTGAAGAGATTTGAGGTAATTCCATTGAGAGGATAAAGACAAGAGTTGGTGAGATTAATGGAGTGGGGTCTAAAAGCCTTCACCTTCACTGTATAGAAGAGTTTTGAGTGATACATGTGAGGGAATGAATATGTGAAGTACTCTGACTTTTCTACCTTCTTTTGGTTGCAAACATGTCTTTCATATCTTCAGATGATCCTTGTGATGATGATTTTGAAGACTTTAATTATGACGATGATGAAAATTATTATGATGAAGATTATGGAGAGAATGTAGATAGTGGATCTTATGGTGAAGAATGTGAGAATGGAGATTCTTATGCTTTCAACAATGAATTTGAAAATGATGATGATTCAAGGTATGAATCTTCCACATACTCTTCTTGTGATGCATCTAATAGTAAAGAAAGTGACTATGCGCTTAACGATGATAATGACGAAAATCCTAATGAAGATTCTTGTCTATCTTTATTTTCTGATTCTAATTTTAAACATGAGAATGATAGTGGCTTTTATGTTTATTTTGTGGGATGAGTAGGTGTTAGATCTTTGATAGAAAAATTGAGGCAAAATGTGAATAAATGTGCTACTTATGGTAGAAATGTTGTACATAGGCCTAATGATGATATGAATGATTTGATAAATGAAGATCATTTTGTTCGACGCTGCGAGTGTGATTAAGAATGCATTAATCAATTTGTGGAAGAAAGAACATATTTCATATTTATGGTAAAATTGAGGACTTTATATTGCCATGATTATACATAACAAAAGTTCCATAAAGACTGCAAGTTCAAACATGATTGAGCACAGGAAGACTAGAAAACATCCTCAACCATATAGATTGCCATGACCATATGAGAAAAGTTTTAGTAAAGTTCCAACTTGAAAAGTTTCATGATGAAGCACTATGTGCATTTGTCACTTGAAAGATCTTGAATGATTAAAAATGAAGCTACTTTTGATAAAAAAAGACTAGCAAATGTGGTGTCAACCTATAAGGTCAAAAGTATTTCTTTGTTCCATCTATACTTTAGAAAGTGAAAGAAAGATACTTGGAGTTGCTAAGATTGACAATTAAAAAGGCAAATATTGAGCAAAATAGAAGTTGAAGTAAAGTCTAACTCCATCTCTGAGAGCTCACGTTGTTTCTGAACTCTGACTAGCATAATCACAACGTCAATGGAGGTAGCTAATACTTCAATCTATACCAAAAAGATACAAAAGTATAGTATGAGTACCAAAGCCATGGGTTCTGAGTAGGCATCATCAACCAATTGAGCTAATTCATTATACAGATACAATAAAATTATGAGATAAATAAGCTAAGTCAAGGGAAAAGGGAAAACATGGAATAATGCTTCAAATGTTGAAACTAAACAACCAAAGTAACAATATTAAATAAAATATAACTATTAACAATATTAAAAAAATATAGCTGTCTCTACATAACTACCCCCATAAGCCGAAGGGGTACAAATAAAGTAACTAACCCAACTATCCATATCTCAAGATCATAATCGTAGATCCCTACATACCATAAACACTAACTCTAACCTGTCTCATAATCATCATAAATCACTTCTTAATGTTGGAATTGAACCGACACTAGTATCTCATATGCCGGACTTAAACCAAAACTAATATCATGAATGACAAACTTGAACTGGAAAAATATCATCAATGATGTCAGACTTAAATCAGTAATAAATATCATAATTTTCTAGACCTGAACTGGTCTTACCATCTCTCACTGACAAATTTGGAATAAACTATCATATGTCTAAAACCTCATCCGACTCAAGAATGTAAATAATATAATGCGCAAGGCCCATTGAGTCTACAAGGAACTAATTATAATCTTTGCCTAAGTTAGACTGACGGGGCCCACTTTTAACCCCTACAGTCCATTCTAAAGAAAATTCTACCCAAGCTAGACTAGGGTGTAAAAACTCACTACAATATGCTATTTAAGTCTCATTGAGTCATACAATAACATTTCTACCAAAACAATATCTCATAATAATCATTAATCACTTCTTAATGTTGGACTTGAACGAACACTAGTATCTCATATGCCAGATTTAAATTGAAACTAATATCATGAATGCAAGACTTGAACCAAAAATATATCATCGATGATGTCAGACTTAAATTGGTAATAAATATCATAATTTTACAAACCTGAACCGGTCTTACCATCTCTCATTGACAAATTTGGAATAAACTATTCAAAGTCTCTGCCTCCTGTCTACCAGGTATGCTATACAATTGACCTTGCCCGCCACTAGCTAGGTTCCTGACCAAATCCCCTATCCTATCAAACTAAAGACCTCCATGAGCACCCTAAGGACCACCCCGTTAATCCTGCATAAAGACCTCCATGAGCACCGTGGGGACCACCCTGTCAACCCTGCATATCAACTCTAGCTGGATGAAGCACTGCCTTAAAAAAAGAACACTCTCGCTTCAGGCATAACTGCTTATCCCAGGGACACTCTATAAAGAATAATTGTAGGACCCACAATCATAATATATCCTTAGTTTTATATCATATTCAGTATATTTGGATGACCCAAAATAGCCACGTTGACTAGAAATCTAGAAAACGATCTTACTGAAGGTTCACCACTACTCTAGCAAGGATGATCACTATAGTTGGACAGACCCCCATCAATAATCTAAAGTTTAGCATAGACAAGATTACTAGACTAACCCTGATGTGGATAAGACTGGCGTGGAGGTTACCTACACTATGAACCACTACCCCAGAATCATCCACTCTGGCTCGTACTAAGACTATCCTAGTAATATGGCCTTTTATCACTGCCTCCTTGGGCCTCACAATGCATCTTCTCCATAATCTTGGAATGATTAAAAACCTTAGTAAAAGACCTACTAGAAACAACCAAACTCTACATAGACAAGAGAAGAGGAAGTATGAATCCCTAAATAAAATACTTAACCCTTTCATTATCGGCCGATAAGATAGGTGTATCATGCCCAGCAAACTGATGAAATTAAGCCTCATAATCCAAAACATTTATAGAACCCTGCTCTATTCTTGAGAAATAATCCCTAAGACGATCTATAAGGCTGTGAGGCATATACTTCTCTAAGAACACATTGGAGAACTGAGTTTATGTCAATGAGGGAGATCTAGATGGCCTAGAGTCAAGATATCCTCTTCACCAATATTGACTAACGAAATCTAATTGAGATGTAATATAGTTGACAACGTGAGTCTAATCTAAGCTTAAATTACAGAGTCTATCCTCACAAGCACCTAATAACTTATATGCATCTTTGCTCGGTGCCCCAAAAATCTTAGGCAGAGACAATCTTAAAAACCTGCCCAATATCTTTTAATCCTTAACAAATAACTAGGCTAGGCAGCTGCTGGCTGAGCAACTATTAATATATGAGGGGCCTCAACTCTGGGAGCCAAAGCTACAGGTTATACCCCTTCCCTAGTAATACTTTAATCCCCGAACCAAAAATGATTAGATAATATACCATAAATAAAAACTAAGATCTGAATCAATGCATCACTAAGAAGTGATAAAGAAATGAACCCCGATAGAGCCTATATTAGCCCCTGGACAACTACTGATTAGGGTGGAAGAATCTTTGGTGTGAGAGCAGGAAAAGGGTCTATTAAGGCACCCAATATTGATCTCTAATTGGGGATGAATCTATCATTTGCCCGGGCCTCTAGGTTATCCTCGCATTTCAATAGGTCCCTAGTCACAAACTCGAGGTTCGTATTTCATATAGTAGTAGCACACATCCCAGACATCTACGAAAGAGTGAAACCAAATAAATATTAGAAAACATCTTAAAATCTTTGCATAAAATAAGTTAACGAAGTGAAGATCTTCTTACAATGTCCAATATCCTCCCATAGATAAGAAACAAACATCATCATTTTTATCCGTGAGACTCTACTAGCCACTTTATCTTATACCAACAGTATTGGTAAACCTAGGCTTTAATATTAATTTTTCTTGACCCAATTTCATGAGTCATGATTACACATAATTTACCCTGCTAGTAGGTAAGACAAACTATAGCTCATAACTACATGTAATGGGATAGTCCGTGGAGAATGGTATTAATACCATAAATATAAAAGTAAAAGAGTTATGGACAATAAATCATAAGAGAAAAACTAAAAATATAAGAGAATAAAAGAAGAGTAATATCATCTTATGACCTAGTAAAGTCTGTACAAGAGCCTTTAGATAAAAGAATACAGGTACTATTGATTTAAATATACAACTGTCTTGAAAAAGAAAGACTGTGCCAAAAAATAATCGAGAAAAGGCCAACTCTAGCTTTGAAAAATCACCCTATCCTCAAACTCTGACTTGAAAAATCACAACTTCAATGGTAATACCTAGTACTCGAATCTAACCTAAAAAGGATAAAAGTGTAGTATACGTACCAAAGCCATGGCTACTCAGTAGGCATTATTGATCGATTGAGTTAAATTATAGGATAAATACAATAAAATTTTTAGATAAATAAGCTAAGTCAAGGGAAGAGGGAAAACTTATAATAGCACTATGAAATCATAAAGTAAAAAACCTAAGTAACAATATTAAAGAAAACACAGTTAATTCTACATAACTAGGCCTCATAAGCTTACCAGGTACAAATTACCCAATGTGGGACCCCATAATCTTAGAGGGTGTGACAGAAGAAAATATAGTAGTCATACTAACTATTCATATATCAAGATCATAATCATTGATCCTTTCATATTGTAAACATCAAACTCAAACTGGTTTCCTAATTATTATATTATCTCTATATGTAGGATTTTAAATGGAACTAGTATCTCGTATGTCTGACTTGAGCTAGAACTAATATCATGAATAGAAAACTTGAAATGGAGAAACTTCATCATTAATGTAGGAATTGAACCAATATATATCATAATTTGCCAGACCTGAGTAGGTCTTACCATCTTTCAAGCACTAATCTAAAAAATAAATGATCATATATCTAAAACCTCCTTGGACTTGATAACGTAATTAAAATAATGCACAGTGTTTATTGAATCTACAAGGATATAATAAAAATCTTGGCTTAAGGTGGGCTAGAGGGTTCCACTTCTAACCCCGTGAATCCATTCTGAGGAAAATTCAACCCAAACAAGACAAGGCTGTTAAAAGCCACTACATGATTCTAAATAAGTCTTGTTGAGTACTAAAATAATAATTCTACCTAAAGAATGAGTAGTGAAATCAATTATGCCTAATCGCGGTCCCTGAATCGGCTAAATAATCCAATTCACATTAAATATAGCTCCAAGTCCTAATTCCCAATCCAAAACTAGCATATCATTATATCAATATTATAATTAATCTAAATCTAAGAAAAAATTAAGCCTAGCCTACTAGGACGCTAAAGAAAGCTCGATGAAGTCTACTAAATCACTTATTTCCATTTTTGAGAAGCTTCCGCATGATGCCACACTTTCAAAATTCTAATCTAATTGTTAATACAAGAGCAATGGTACCCATGATGAATTTTATGGTATGGGTCCAAAATGATGTCAAAATCTCATGTGGGGGCCGCTTGTGGAATCTCATTTTTGAAACCATCAACATGTCCCCCTAAGCTCAAGGAATATTTTCCCTAAAAATTGATAAATTCCAAGCTCAAATGATAACACAATCTACTAAATTGAATGACTAAATCAAGAATTTAACAAGACATATAAGGTTTAAGATGAGGAAATGGTTATTGTGTGATCATAAACACCTTATGTTGTCCCAATGATTAGTCTCCCAATTTCCAACACTCTCTAGTGTTTTTGGCTCTTAAGATTTGCGAGAAAATAGGAGAAAATTAGATAAGAAGGGAATTTAATGCCCTCCCAGGTGCTTTCATAACACTCAACTTACACGTCAATTTAAGTGCAAGTGGTCAATGTCAATATATTTAACCATCGTTGGAGTTGGGGTCGAATCCACGAGAAATAATATGAGTGCAAATTGAGTTAATTTGAGATAATTCATACTTCCTAAGTTCAAACCAATAGTACAAGGAAATAAAAATAGGGCGTGAGAGAAGTATCAACACTAATGAGTCTTTTTGTTTTTTGCTAGTCTAAATTTGGAGCTATGAATAATTAGAGTCTAGGCAATCATGAATGAATCTTGGGATTATGCTTTCCTAGGAGCAACATATGCATGAGTGTGTGAAAATTTGATGCAATTAAGTGTTGGTGATGTGGTAGGCTAGGTTGGAAATCTTTGAGGATAGTTTGTCAACAAAACCCCAAGGGTGTTAATCATTGACCCTTTTGAGTACCTAACAAGTACTTCAATCAAAACCTCCTAATACCTCAATTAGACACCCCTATTTTTAGGATGGTAACCTACGTATAGTCAACTTCACAATAAACCTTATGTCTAAGATAGTGAAAATTAGTCAACCATGCTCATAAATTGTCTATTATTTCCTTATTTCCCACATACCTCTTTCAAGGATCACGTGGTTTCCTAAAGTTCACTCAAACCCCTCTTTCAAGGATGGTTTGAGCTTTCAAGGGCTTGGGATTTTCATCCATGAAACCTATTTGGGTATTTGAGGCTTTCACCAATAAATATCAACCAAGTTACTCTAGTAATAGTAGAATCCAATATCACAAACTTGTAAATGCACAAACAAATTACATCTCGCATATGTGTATACCCTATTCTTGCTTAATCTCAAGAGGAAAAACTAGCTACTCATAAGATAAATAAGTAAAGATATTACCCATAATCTTTATTGACTTGATATGAGAAAATCTACATGAATGATACTTCAAACTATGAGTCAACAAATCTTCAATGGGAGATCACTAATTCTTCACTTGGAAGTAACTTAAAAATATTCTTCACGCAAAATTTATAAAGTAGTTTTTTCTCCAAAAATAGAGGCTACAAAAACCCAGAACAATGTTCATAATTGGGGAAGATGGTACATGTTGAATAATAGGGTTTGAGTCTTTTTTTTTTGTCAAATTTGGGATCATCCACTTGCATTTACTGTTCTACCCTTGGGCTACATTTTTCCGCCAAGCCACGACCACATAGTCTTGAACACAACTGTGGTACTGCGACCGTACTAAACTCATGCAATCACACCTTATTGACCTGCTTGACTACCATAATCGCTTTCCTTAAATTGCAACGGCGGTACCTAAGGCTAAGTCCTGCTCCAAGTGTTTACCTGCTCTTTCTTGCTTCTTTTTTTATCATTTTAAGCTCCTATCCACATCTTTCTATCTCATCAACTATATGCATACAAAATGTGGATATTATTGCATTTACTCACAATTATGTCTTATTTATTCATTCAAAAAATGGTAATGTGCACGAATGTTGAGTGCAAATAAGTGATAAAATCACAACTCACTAACACCCCAACTTAAAGCATTTGTTTGTACTCAATCAAAACTACCTCTTACCATGAAACAATAATTATCTAAGCCCACACTTCATGCCTCAAAGCTCACAATGACTTCAGCTCAGTCACTACCACAAGTAGCTCATTATAGATGGGCTTAGCATTTTTCATTACACCCTTCACATAAAATGCAATATCTAAGGATGCACAAGAGTTCTAAGAGCAACCAGGCAACAATAACCAATAATTTAGAAATGACTCACTTTATACCAAAACTAAGCTATACTCCATTTGCCTCATTGCTCAAAAATTGACAAAATTATCCATCTCAATTCATTCACATACCTTCTCACAAGAAAGAAAGTTCCAAACACCAAGATACCAAATATCCAACAAGGGATTTAAGTGCAAAAATCTTTCCCTTACAAAAGAACTCTCTTTGCTAACAAGTATCATACCATAGGCTTGCCCAGATTTTCAATTGCCACTATAAAGAAAGGAATGGTTGAAGATCTCAAAGGAATTTTTGGGCTTGCAACATAGGTTCTGGTTAGGGTAAGATATCATGTGGGAAAAAACATAGCTACACCCTTTCTTGAGCATCTACATCATGCTTATTTAATCTACCTTTTTACTATGGGCCACTCCTTTTTGTTTTTCTATCTTTTCATATGTCTACATTTTTCTTCCTTTGTTCACCCACTTTCTTTTATTTTTTTATTTCAATGTTCATGCAATTTATTCCTTTGTTGCACCCTCTCCTTTTTTTTGTATTCATTTGTTTTTGATGGCTAGGCATTTTACTTACAACTTCGTGGACCCACACTTACTTTCATCAGTCTTCATCACCCCCAACTTAGGATTTTATCCTTAATTTGTATTTTTAAATTCAAGGAGGGTATTGTCTAAAAGAGAGATAAAAAGAATGGTTCATGGCTTGAAATGTGTTTGCCAAAGAAAGTTCCAAAGGCTCAAAGTGGGTAACTAGGCCTTGCTTTTATTCTTGGGTAGGCTTTATAGGATAAAGTGACTTCAAAAATCACAAGGATAGCCTAAGATCATTTCTCTAACTGAATACAATAAAAATTAGCCTTGAGAGACTAATGGGGCAAGTTCTAGATAACACAAGTATACAAAAGATGAATGGAAATAGCTCACAACACATGGCATGAAAAATCTCCAAGGAGGCTCAATTTTCCCTCCTATTAGATACAACATACGAGTATCTATCACTATTCATAAGTCAAAAATTTATGAAGCCACAAAGAGAGAAAAAGTTTTGTTACAAATTTGATCATGCCCATGCCCTTGATTTTTGAAAATTTTTTATGGAGGAGGCTGTTTATTTTGCTTTAGCACCATACATAATTTTCTAAACATGGAAACAACCAAAGCCTTAGTCTCAAATTTTAGCTTAATATAGGCAAACCAACCATATGGCTACTCAGATTTTGCCAATGATGCGCAATGGGACCCCGAATTTATAATGCCATAGGTACTCTAACTTCCCTTGCATTAATGACTTAGATACCATGGATATTTTGAGTTCCCCTACATTTATGTCTCAAAACCCAAACATGATGCTTTACCCTTAAGAATGTCATCACTATATCTATCATAGGGAAAGGCTCATCATACATCAGCATAATCAAAATCAAACTAAAATAAAAAGAAAAATTCAAAAAAACCCATAGGATAATCCACTAAGAACATGAACACCATCAAAGTTCCCAAATATAACATCTCAAAAAGAAAACAATATCAAGAATGTCATGCACAATAATCATAACAATATCCAGCAATAATCGAAATAACACAAATCTAGGGGCACTCCCCAAAAAAAAGGACAACAGTGTCCTCACTGCATATGCAATAAACCAAGGGTAAAAGGGGTCTCCCTCAATCTGCATTAGGAGCTGTCCTCTCCTACTGAATCTGAACCATCACCACCAACATCATCAGCTAACTAATTTGCAGAGGCCTTGTTGTCACTCTCTAACCTAGGGGAAGGCAGTTAATTATTGAGTTTGAGCACCTTAAAGATGCCTTTTACTCCTTTCCACAACTTTTGGAAGAATTTATCTCTCTTTTTTTCTCTCTTCACCATCTTCTTGTACGAATACCTAAGGTTCTTGGGTAATACAACGAGGGCTAGTAGACTCTCTCCAGGCTAGAATCTATGGCACTTTGCTTCTTTAGCTCCTTTTATATATCTTATAATCTAACAGGGATATATATGAGTAGCGAGTAGTGGAGGACTTTCCAGTTCCCGGAGGAAATTTGGACATTAGCTCCGTTACCACCCATATCTGACCTGAGATATCATCAAACGGGTTGGTTGATGAAGATATATAAGAGTTTGTGTCCTCCTAGATCTACTTTCCTAAGTTCATCTTTCATTTTTTACTCTAACCTGGGGCATCCTTACCCCTGAATTTAAGTGGGAAGATGCGGGGGCTGTGGAGCACATAGTATCTGTAGCATATTCCTCTAACTACGCCCTCCTACATAGCTCTGTGATAAGTGAAGAGAAAAGAAGGTGTGTACCTCTATGATTCTTAACGAACCTTTCTCAGAGAGAATAATCTTGCCTACATAGAGAGCAATGCCAAATTAGATACAAGCCACCATCCGAGCTCGTAAGTCTGTGACCAAGGTCATGTGAGTGCATGGCGATACTTGCTATAGATGATATTTATTTAAAGCATGGCCTCAGATGTGAAATTATTCATCAAAATGTCTCTCTTGGTGGTGGGCCAGGGAACCTCGTTGTTAGGGCATAGAATATTTGCCATCTAGGTCCTTGGCTCTCATAATTTTGCATGGAACTACTCCATGTCAGTATATGGGAGCCCATACACCTTATTGATCTGCTCTTCTTTGAAGTTCACCTAATTTCCCCAAATTGACATCACTTGGTTTGTGAGAGAAACTTCATGGAGGTTCGCATAGAACTCATGCATCCAGTGCTTATTTGCATAGCAGGGGTTCGGGGAAAAGAACATCTATCTGGTCTCGGTAAGTTTGGCATTAAAACCTAGCAGATTTTCTTCCACTTTGTCTAGGCTAATACCCTTTACAGGGAGTAGCTTAGTCCTAGGCAAGTCTGCATAGTAGAGGTTTTGGCATTTAGGCTGCCATAAACCTGATGTTGTCAAATCTCCCATTTCTATGGCTTAATACCTATAAGCAAAGCAATTCATACCATCATTAGTTTTATCATACCAAACATATAATAGATTAATCATATAACTCATGTGGTAGTGTTATATAAGGTTTTGGGGTGAGAAATAGGTGTGCAGAGATTTAGATTTCTGCAGACAACCCCCCTCAGGTATGGCAATTGTGGTGCAGTAACTGCTATCAAGGTACTTGAGACCATAGTCGATAGTTCTACACATCAGTCAAAAAACATAATTATCCCCATATTAGTGTTCTAATAGGCACATAAACATTATGACTAAGGAACTTGATCCTAATCTCATGATTATACCCCTAAACTCAAAGAATTTAGAAAAGAACTCGTAGAGGCATTGAATCTAACACATGGTGTACACATCAATTTCAACAGTTTAAGGCCTAAATTTGGGTACTCAGGACTTCCCTATTGTTGTGTACATAAACTGAAACAACTAACAACCACAACATTCCCAAACAAGCATGGATTTAGTATTGAAAATGCTATTTCAGGGCTTTCCCTATACCACAAGATCTAAGCATATAATTAAAAAAAAATTAAAAGGGTTGAGACAACATACCAAGTTTGGAGATTCAAATGGATTGAAATTAAAGTTGGATGCTCAACACTAAGCCAAAATTTAGAGAGAATTTGAGAGAGTTTCAAAAAAGTTGCATGTGAAGAAATGGTATTCGGATGATCATTTAAACTAATTTGATCACGATCTAGGTCCTGGTTCTGCAATCACGGCCACAAAGACTCTGTGATCGTAGTGGCGGTGATTGCAGTCGTAGTAACTGAGATATAAAATCAGGTCTTCTGCACTTCTCTACTCAGTCCCAACTTGCCAATTTCACAACTCCCTTATTCATTTTCAATCAAAATTTCTCCTACCACTACCCTTTCATAGATTATGTATGCACAAATGCATAAATAAAATCTACTCTATCATGTATAAATATAAGGATACATTCCACTTTTCATAGCATTATGGGGTTTCTCCCATAGAGCGCTTAGTTTAACGTTATGATACGATGCCTCCACCACTTTCTTTTGTACTTCCACTTAGAAGATTTGAATCTCTATTCCAACGTTCTTTCATTATACAATTAGCAACAGAGGGACAAAAGACTCAAATTTTTAAAGATGAAACTTTGAAGATGCAAGGAAGTGATGAGGGAGCTTCTATCTTACCTTTTTGAGGACTTAAGCCTTTTACCTAATTTTACATTAACTTTTTGGTTTGGGTCCTTGGGTAAAGTTGTGCATATCAATAGGCCACTCGTAGTACATCGGACGTTGTGTTCTTTGGCCTTTGATAGATGGGGTTCCATGAGCCCTTTTGGAATGTCAAATTCAGAAATGTAGGGATTATACCGCTTCTCCTCATAATCCACCATTTGCCTAGGTAGATGGATTCTCATCACATCCTCTAAGAAAAATGTTGAAAACTGCTTTGAATGAGGTTTAACCTAATTCTAGAGTTTCCTCCTCCATAACAAATTTACCCTGAAATGGTCTAGAGTCATCATAAGTGATTTTCTTGACTTCTTCTTTTAACTCTAACACCATTTCCGTTATTTTGGCATCATCAACATTGTGATTCGGTAGACTGGGAAATCACCGAGGATTCTTCTCTACCAAGATCATCATCATAGATTGGTTTCTCTTTTTGATTAACCATCTCTTGGGAATTGGGCTTCTTATGGTGATTTCAAGAATTTTTTCCTTGCCTATTTCCTCAATATTGACAATTTCCCTTCTAAATGCCTCATTGGATTGGTGTATGTCTTGCATATTCTCCCCCATTGTAGTTACTCGATCCAAGATAGTTTGAAGCATTGCTTCAAAACTATTGGACCCAGTATGTTTCTCTTCCTTCTTCTCATCATAAGACCTATCAAACTCATAAGAAGAACTAGCAACTTTTATAGCATAATTTGGACAATCACTCCAATGTCCATCTCGACAACCATATAAAGAACAACCATACTCCTAATAGGATTGAGATGGTGGTTCCATCTCTCTCCAAGAAGCATATCTATAATCTCTTCCAAAGTGGGATCCTTCACAATATGGACATAAATCGTCAAGATAGGACTTCCAATTACCAAAATCATATTTGCCAGAAGATGCCATAGAGAAAAGTAAAATATAATAAAAATCTACCTAACAAAAGAAATAAAAGAAAATCACAAACAAATATTTACAAGTTCAAATTCAAGCAAGTAAGCTAGAATTCCATACTAACTTAATACTCTAAATTATGCCCCGGCAATGGTGCCATTTT
>JAPEIP010000010.1:180750265-180780808 GCA_026120095.1 Capsicum chinense
ACCATCTTCTTGTACGAATACCTAAGGTTCTTGGGTAATACAACGAGGGCTAGTAGACTCTCTCCAGGCTAGAATCTATGGCACTTTGCTTCTTTAGCTCCTTTTATATATCTTATAATCTAACAGGGATATATATGAGTAGCGAGTAGTGGAGGACTTTCCAGTTCCCGGAGGAAATTTGGACATTAGCTCCGTTACCACCCATATCTGACCTGAGATATCATCAAACGGGTTGGTTGATGAAGATATATAAGAGTTTGTGTCCTCCTAGATCTACTTTCCTAAGTTCATCTTTCATTTTTTACTCTAACCTGGGGCATCCTTACCCCTGAATTTAAGTGGGAAGATGCGGGGGCTGTGGAGCACATAGTATCTGTAGCATATTCCTCTAACTACGCCCTCCTACATAGCTCTGTGATAAGTGAAGAGAAAAGAAGGTGTGTACCTCTATGATTCTTAACGAACCTTTCTCAGAGAGAATAATCTTGCCTACATAGAGAGCAATGCCAAATTAGATACAAGCCACCATCCGAGCTCGTAAGTCTGTGACCAAGGTCATGTGAGTGCATGGCGATACTTGCTATAGATGATATTTATTTAAAGCATGGCCTCAGATGTGAAATTATTCATCAAAATGTCTCTCTTGGTGGTGGGCCAGGGAACCTCGTTGTTAGGGCATAGAATATTTGCCATCTAGGTCCTTGGCTCTCATAATTTTGCATGGAACTACTCCATGTCAGTATATGGGAGCCCATACACCTTATTGATCTGCTCTTCTTTGAAGTTCACCTAATTTCCCCAAATTGACATCACTTGGTTTGTGAGAGAAACTTCATGGAGGTTCGCATAGAACTCATGCATCCAGTGCTTATTTGCATAGCAGGGGTTCGGGGAAAAGAACATCTATCTGGTCTCGGTAAGTTTGGCATTAAAACCTAGCAGATTTTCTTCCACTTTGTCTAGGCTAATACCCTTTACAGGGAGTAGCTTAGTCCTAGGCAAGTCTGCATAGTAGAGGTTTTGGCATTTAGGCTGCCATAAACCTGATGTTGTCAAATCTCCCATTTCTATGGCTTAATACCTATAAGCAAAGCAATTCATACCATCATTAGTTTTATCATACCAAACATATAATAGATTAATCATATAACTCATGTGGTAGTGTTATATAAGGTTTTGGGGTGAGAAATAGGTGTGCAGAGATTTAGATTTCTGCAGACAACCCCCCTCAGGTATGGCAATTGTGGTGCAGTAACTGCTATCAAGGTACTTGAGACCATAGTCGATAGTTCTACACATCAGTCAAAAAACATAATTATCCCCATATTAGTGTTCTAATAGGCACATAAACATTATGACTAAGGAACTTGATCCTAATCTCATGATTATACCCCTAAACTCAAAGAATTTAGAAAAGAACTCGTAGAGGCATTGAATCTAACACATGGTGTACACATCAATTTCAACAGTTTAAGGCCTAAATTTGGGTACTCAGGACTTCCCTATTGTTGTGTACATAAACTGAAACAACTAACAACCACAACATTCCCAAACAAGCATGGATTTAGTATTGAAAATGCTATTTCAGGGCTTTCCCTATACCACAAGATCTAAGCATATAATTAAAAAAAAATTAAAAGGGTTGAGACAACATACCAAGTTTGGAGATTCAAATGGATTGAAATTAAAGTTGGATGCTCAACACTAAGCCAAAATTTAGAGAGAATTTGAGAGAGTTTCAAAAAAGTTGCATGTGAAGAAATGGTATTCGGATGATCATTTAAACTAATTTGATCACGATCTAGGTCCTGGTTCTGCAATCACGGCCACAAAGACTCTGTGATCGTAGTGGCGGTGATTGCAGTCGTAGTAACTGAGATATAAAATCAGGTCTTCTGCACTTCTCTACTCAGTCCCAACTTGCCAATTTCACAACTCCCTTATTCATTTTCAATCAAAATTTCTCCTACCACTACCCTTTCATAGATTATGTATGCACAAATGCATAAATAAAATCTACTCTATCATGTATAAATATAAGGATACATTCCACTTTTCATAGCATTATGGGGTTTCTCCCATAGAGCGCTTAGTTTAACGTTATGATACGATGCCTCCACCACTTTCTTTTGTACTTCCACTTAGAAGATTTGAATCTCTATTCCAACGTTCTTTCATTATACAATTAGCAACAGAGGGACAAAAGACTCAAATTTTTAAAGATGAAACTTTGAAGATGCAAGGAAGTGATGAGGGAGCTTCTATCTTACCTTTTTGAGGACTTAAGCCTTTTACCTAATTTTACATTAACTTTTTGGTTTGGGTCCTTGGGTAAAGTTGTGCATATCAATAGGCCACTCGTAGTACATCGGACGTTGTGTTCTTTGGCCTTTGATAGATGGGGTTCCATGAGCCCTTTTGGAATGTCAAATTCAGAAATGTAGGGATTATACCGCTTCTCCTCATAATCCACCATTTGCCTAGGTAGATGGATTCTCATCACATCCTCTAAGAAAAATGTTGAAAACTGCTTTGAATGAGGTTTAACCTAATTCTAGAGTTTCCTCCTCCATAACAAATTTACCCTGAAATGGTCTAGAGTCATCATAAGTGATTTTCTTGACTTCTTCTTTTAACTCTAACACCATTTCCGTTATTTTGGCATCATCAACATTGTGATTCGGTAGACTGGGAAATCACCGAGGATTCTTCTCTACCAAGATCATCATCATAGATTGGTTTCTCTTTTTGATTAACCATCTCTTGGGAATTGGGCTTCTTATGGTGATTTCAAGAATTTTTTCCTTGCCTATTTCCTCAATATTGACAATTTCCCTTCTAAATGCCTCATTGGATTGGTGTATGTCTTGCATATTCTCCCCCATTGTAGTTACTCGATCCAAGATAGTTTGAAGCATTGCTTCAAAACTATTGGACCCAGTATGTTTCTCTTCCTTCTTCTCATCATAAGACCTATCAAACTCATAAGAAGAACTAGCAACTTTTATAGCATAATTTGGACAATCACTCCAATGTCCATCTCGACAACCATATAAAGAACAACCATACTCCTAATAGGATTGAGATGGTGGTTCCATCTCTCTCCAAGAAGCATATCTATAATCTCTTCCAAAGTGGGATCCTTCACAATATGGACATAAATCGTCAAGATAGGACTTCCAATTACCAAAATCATATTTGCCAGAAGATGCCATAGAGAAAAGTAAAATATAATAAAAATCTACCTAACAAAAGAAATAAAAGAAAATCACAAACAAATATTTACAAGTTCAAATTCAAGCAAGTAAGCTAGAATTCCATACTAACTTAATACTCTAAATTATGCCCCGGCAATGGTGCCATTTTTGATAATGCTCAACTTACACATCAATTTAAGTGAAAGGAGGTAATCATCAATATATTTACCCAACTTTGGAATTAGGGTCGAATCCATGAGGAACAATGTGAGTGGAAATCGAGTTGATAAGAAATAATTAATACTTGCTAAATTCAAACCAGTAGTAAAAATAAATAAAAATAGGGGGTGAGAGAGGTATCAACACTATGAGTTTTTTTGGGTTTTTCTAGTCTAAATTTGGATCTATGACTACTTAATGTCCAGAAAATTAGGCACTAATCATGCGATTTTTCTTTCCTAGGAACAATATATGCATGAATGTGTGAAAATTTGATGGAATTTCTAAATGTTTGTGATGTGGTAGGCTAGGTTGGAAATCCTTGAGGTTAGTTTGTTAACAAAACTCCAAGGGTGTTACCCATTAACCCTTTTGAGTACCTAACGAGTGCTTTAATCAAAACTAACTAATACCTCCATTAGATACCCCTATTTCTAGGATGGTGCCCTAAGTATAGTCAACTTCACAATCACTCTAATGTCTAAGATAGTGAAAATTAGTCAACCATACTCACAAATTATCTATTATTACCTTGGTTTCCACATCCCTCTTTCAAGGATTATGTGGGTTCGTAAAGTTCATCCAAAATCCTCTTTCAAGGATGGTTTGAGCTTTTAAGGGCTTGGGATTTTCACCCATCAAACCTATTTAGTTATTTGAGGTTATCACCCACAAATCCCAACCAGGTAGCTCAAGAAATAGTAGAATCCAATATCAAAACTAATAAACACACAAATAAATCACGTCTCACACATATTTTTACCCTATTATAGCATAATCCCAAGAAGTAGATACTCATAAGATAAATAGGTAAGGTTTTACCCAAAATCTCTATTGATTTGATTTAAGAAAATCTAAGTGCATGTTACTTCATACTATGAGATCCAATAAATGTTCAATGGCAGCTCACTAATTCTTCACTTGGAAGTGATTTCAAAATATTCTTCACCCAAAATTTATACAATATTTTCTTCTCCAAAAATGGAGAATAAAACCCTAGAACAATGTTCAAATTTGGGGAAGATGGGATATGATGAATAATAGGGTTTGGGTCTTCTTTTTGTCAAATTTTGGATCAGCCATGTGCATTTACAGTATTTCCCTTGGGTAGTATTTTTTTGCCAAGACGCGACCGTACAGGATTGACCACAACTGTGGTACCGCAACCGCGCTAGACTCATGCGATCATGCCTTATTGAATTGATTGACTACCGCAATTGCGGTCCTCAGATCGCGACTATGGTACCTGAGGGTATGTCCTACTCTAAGTCTTCAGTTACACTTTCTTGCTTCCTTTTGATCATTTTAAGCTCCAATCCACATCTTTTTATCTCATCAACTATGTGCTAGAAAAATATGATTATTTATGCATTAAATCACAGTTATGTCTCATTTATTCACTCAAAACATGGTAATGTGCATGAATGTTGAGTGCAAATGAGTGGTAAAATTACCACTCATCATGCTGCTTAAGAAGATACTTGACTGCTTAAGCAGTCACTGCTAAGCTGTCTTAGTACTTCTAAAGTGGTACTCGGATAGCCTGGCCCTTTTCCTAAAGCAAAAAAGCTGGTAGTAAAGTGACATACGCTTTAGCAGACGATTCTACTAAAGTCACCCTGCTAGGAAAGTCATGGTCACTAAAGAAATTTTCTAGCCACTTAAGCAACCTCTGCTAAAGCAACCAAAGGTTCTCTTTAACAAATGCACTAGCTAAAAATTAGAAAAATTCTAAGTTTCATCGACCCCTCAGTATTCATTTACAACTCCTCAATCCCAAATAAACTATGATACCCTATCAAATTCATCATTGTAGACTCAATGTTCTATTTAAATTTCAATCAGTGATCATTCTGATAAAAAGTGTGCCCCACAACCTAGGCTCATTTTCATCAAATTTTGACCAATAGCCTGAAATAAGTCCAAATGCCTTAGGTCTAAAACCAAAGGTTCCCTTAGACTTAGATTAATGTTTTAAGCTGATGGAACTATCAGATTGGTATACATGGTTTATAACTTGATGTTTACACCTAATAGCCATTGCTTACAAAAAAAATATTCAAAATAGGAAATTGACAATAAAAATAAGATGAATTACTTGATAACTCCACTGTCACCTCCAATAAGTCATAAATGACTAAGGAAAGCTATAAGAAAGCTCTAAATTGCAAAAATATGTGAAAATATGAAAAATGACCTAGAGATTCATTACAAATAATCTTCCCAGAAGTTTCTTCATAAGTTTGGAAGGTCTTCATTATAAGTTTTAAAGATTATTTTTAAGTGGAAGTGAATATGATGATATCATCTATAAAACTAAGGTGATTTACTTGAGGACATCTTTACTCTATTTGGAAACTCTAATATAGATAGTGATTATAGAGCCTGTTAAGCAGAGTCATGATAATACCCCAACACCCAAAATAAAGAGAGCAAGAGAAAGTTGGTCACCATGCTTAAGGCCCTTAGTAAAGTGAAAAAGTTCATATCTTGACCCATTAAAAATGACTAGGTATTAATTATTTGACATGATCCTTCAAATTATGTTAATAATAGTCTCACCAAAGCCCGTTCTCCAAAAAACAAGTTAAATGTAAGACCAATACACTCTTCATAAGCCTTGGTCATGTCTAATTTAATCACCACAGTGTCACCTTCCTTAGGTTTTTCGATGTTGTAAATGATCTTTTTGTTAGCATGATGTCTTTAGAAATATTTCTCCCTTCACAAACCCTAAATAATTGTTTGATATAAGCTGAGTAAGTATCTTAGAAATAAATTTGTTTATGAAATTGCGGAAAGATATAGGTTTGAACTCAGATTATTATTAGGATGATCCACTTTTGGGAGTAGGACAAAAAAGCCTAGTAAAAATATCTCAGCATGGCAACCAAAGAAGAAATATTGAGCACCCTCCAAAAGATCCTTACTAATAACCTCTCAACAAACTTTGAAGAACTTGCCACTCATTCCATCTGGACCTATTAAGGAAGTAGAACTCATTAAGAAAAACACAATTTTTATTTATTCCAATGTAGGTATCACTTGTAACATTTGTTTCTCATCTTCATTTACTATTCTAGGAATGCAATTTAGAACCTACTTATTTATCAACTTTTCTTTACTAGTAAAGATATCTTCAGAGTGAGTAAAACAAGATTTAGCAATATTTTCATCACCTTGAATACAATTTCATTACTCATCACTAATCTTATGAATGAATAATCTTCTTCTCTTGCCACTTATCAAAGCCTAAAATTACTTGGAGTTGGCATAATCTTCCTTAAACTAATATAGCTGAGTTTTCTACTTGAGGATTGATTGTTCAAGCTTGAGATATCTGATGTACTCAACATTTATGCAAGTCAACTAAGTTCTATTCTCTTCAGTATTTTCCTTGAGGATATTATCTCTAGCAATTTTAACTTTGTCTTAAATATTTTTCGTGGTAGAAAAGTTATTACCTATTCTTTCTTTGATTATTTGATTAAGGTGTTAGAAATTCTCTTTATTTTTATATGGATTGACCACATGGTATTACCCTCAATTGGTTTTTTCTAAAACCCTCAAACAATATCAAGAAAATTGGGGTTTTCTACCCAACAATGGAGAAATTTGAAGTACTTGGTCGCTATCTCTTGATTCTCAATCAGCTTCAGTAATAAATGACTATGATTGACCGTACAATTGGTAAATGAGTAATAGTTGATTGAGTTATACTCTCTAACAAGATACCTTAGATTATATCCATATCTAACCTCTTCCAAATTCTATCATCAATATTTCTATTGTTACACCATATGAACCCCTGACTCTAGAACCCTAAACCAGTTAAACTATATATTTCTATCAAACCTATATATTTAAAACTCTTGTTCACATTGTAAGGATACCCTATAATTTTCATCCATGTGTATGGTCATATTTAAATCACTAATAGTGCACCAAGATCTGTTAAGACTTGAAATATACAATAACTTATCCCACAAGGGTCTTCTTAGATGATCTCTACACTTGTCATATACAAGGTAGTAAGAAAACTGGTGGGTTGAGAAATATGCTGGATATGACAAGTAATTTTTTGTTCAACTTTATCAATGATACTACACTTTACCTCTTGAGTCCAAAAAACCCAAATTTTCCAATCATTATTACAAGTAGCTTGATCCATATGAAATTACACTTTGTAGAACTTAAGCCAAGGGTTAGCTGTAAATTGTTCAAGAATGGTAATCATGGACAAATTATGAAAATTTTTGCATTTGAGAAGTTTTCCATACCACCTTGAGTATTAATACTCCCTTTGTTCCAACATAGTGTACTAATCAAGAAGACTTCAAGCTTGGGATCTTGTTTGAATTCTGTCAGTATTGACAGAGGTGGTAGTACTCTCATATTTTCTGCTCTTTGTATTGTTCTTCTGACCTCTTAGATATAAAACATTTTTTAGTAGCTTATTGAATTTCTACATATAAATCACCCTGAAAAGAAGCACCAATGGCTTTAATAAGATGTTTAGTTGTTTCTTTCTCATCATAAGTTTTTTCAAGAAGCATATCCTTATAAAATTCATCCTCAAAATTGAACACCATATATTCATCTTCAACATCACTTGATATATCTTTTATATTAAGCATATAAGGACTTTGGGACCAACCTGCCGAGTTACTAAAACAAACTTCTTCTAGCTCTTCTAAGTAGTTTATTAGTCTTTATTTTCCTTTTTTTCTTGTATTATTTTTATTGCATACCTCTATCTATAGAACTATTTCATATTCTCTAAAATGGGTTGTAATTACTTTATTCTAACGGGCAGGATGACATTATGCATATAAAGGTTAAATTCTCCCTTGATATATTATATCTGTAGATAAAAAACCCTTTCTAGGACCAAATTCTAAGATACTTCTATTAACTTTCTTTAGCCCTATAGTCATCTTTCTACAACTTCTACTGTTATTAGTGTATATACAGTGGCTTCCTCTAACACTTAATAATCTGACTTCTTCTTCTTAACCACCAACATTGCACCTCTAATTTAATTTCCACCCAAGTCAAATTAATATTTATATTATGCTAAAGGATCCAACACCAATTTATTTATAACCTCCTCAATTTAATTCTTAAGATCACCATATAATACATACTTAGCCTTGTCCAATATTATCAATTCAAGGACTGTAATGACCCTCCAGTTCATTTCCTCAATTTTCTTATATTTTAAGTATTGAAAAACTTCCAACAACAGCTATGAGAAATTTATAACTTCTTGGAATGACTAGTTCATTTAGTCATTAGGCATTTTATTTGGATTTTAGGCCTATTTTCCTATTTTGGAGCTTTCACTGTTTAGTATTTGGTGTCAGACCAAACTCATAATAGATGACCTCATATGAGAATTTTGATAGTTCTATCAACTTCCGAGCATTGATTTTAGGCTAGGGGGATCCTTTTTTCAGGCCTTGATGCTTTTGGACTCTTTTTGGTTAACTGAGTGGATTTCGTGAAAAATAGAACTATAGGTATGGCCAAACATTTATTTAAAATGGTCTCAAATGAAGGTTTTGATGGTTTCATTGAGTCTAGAACATTAAATTTTGTATGGTAGCATAGTTTTTTTTTGCACATAGGATTCCAAACGAATCTCGATCACCCGATCAAAGTCCATTTTTGACTTGGTATAAATCTGGTGCATGGCACCTCAATGGTCCACTTAACTACCTATTAGAAGCTTAAGTGCTCAGAGATTTAGCACCCATAGGTCACTTTATCATACCTATCCCAATGATAGAATTCTTCTTAAGCAGTGAACCACTGCTAAAGCGGTGCCAACTTTAGAGACTTTGGGCCGCTTTAGTGGAACCTATTGCTGTAAAGCAGTTATGTTGTTGTTTTAGTGGTAGGTGATTTAGCTATTTGCTGTCTACTTTAGCAGCACCCATAGACTTTTTATCCTTTTCCCCCACCCAATTTTCCACCATTTCTTCCACTTTTTTCACACAGAATTGTGAGCTAAGGTAAGCTATCCTAACTCACCTTGGTCATTTTCCATTAATTTTCCTATCTCATCTTTTGACATAATTTTCCTATCAGAACAATTCTATTCAATCCCTTTATCAGACCCATTAATTTTTATCCTTTTATCCTATCTCATCTGTAGACCTGTAGACTTTTTATCCTTTTTCCCACCCAAATCATCCATAGAAGCTAAGGTAAGCTATCCTATCTCACTTTGGTCATTCCTATTAATTTTCCTGTATAGCTTTGTACTAATTCACGGTAAATTCTTAGAAAGTAGTTCTTAGATTCCTAAACTTTAAGGGTTGATTTGAGTTCTGATTTAAGCCCCGTTTATACTTAAAATTTGAGCACACATTCCTTGTTCTTCGAGAAATTTTGTAAAGGAATTTTAGATTTTGTTAGCGGGCTTCATGGGCTTGTTCTTGACCAAAAATTCAACTCAACCCTTAATATAGAAATATGGATCTTTTTTTATTCCTCACGATATGTAGATTATTATTTTTATAGTGTGATGACTCTTTGGATTCATAGAGAAAAGGTGGACAATTTATGGACGCTTCAAGGATTATGGTTCGACATCGAGGTAGGCTTCTATCTACTCTTATTTATGAGATGGTTTATTATATATGTTGGATGATAGATAGGAATACTAGGATGTGATATTGGGTAGAACACCATGACTTAGCCTAGTTTATGAGTTTGGGGGCTACAAGCGTGATTGACTTTTAAGGTGAAACACTTATTATGCTTTTTGGATCCTATTATCCTAGGTTGTTAGCTTGTTACGCATAGTAAATGAACCTTTAGTATAATTTTCACTATGATACTAGGTGGATTGTGATGGTTTCACTTAAATTATGATACTATGGTTATGTCGGATATATATTGTTTTGACCAAGGCCGTGATTTTAATATTGATTTATTTCAAGGAGTGTTTTATCCTGTTAAATGACATGGCCATATTTTATAGACATTTAGATGCTGATAATTATATTGTTTAGATACTTGTGATGGCATGCATATATTCGGTACATTTATGATCACTCAAACTATAAAAGGAAAAGGTACGAATATACCCCTATTCTTTAAATAAATGGTATAGATATACCCCTCGTTATACTTTAGGTAGAAATGTACCCTTGCTATAAATAAAAAGGTACAAATATACCCTTATCACTAACAACATGAAACATGTCCTTTTCCTATTCATTTACCTTTTTAAAAAAAATTACTTTAATTCCATATAATTAAAATATACCCTAATTAAATTCCATACCCAACCCAAATTATAATACTCGCCCCGATCGGATCTATTAGAATGCTCAAGACATCAGAAGCTCGAATAGAACTTGTCTGTCACTCTCCCATTCTCTAACACTCTCACTCTCTCACTAACTAAAAACCTTAACAAAATTATCCTTATTCTTGGTTAAAATTCCTCGTGGCTCTTAAAATTTCTCTCTTTCATTTAATAATTTTCTTGTTTGGTAAAACCCTACAGTCTTCTCATCCATCATTTAAAGGTTTTACTTTCTCAATTAGGTTTAAAATTGGAGCTTCATTGGACGCGATTAAGATTGAAAAGAGATAACTTAAGGCAAAATTGGATCTTTTACAGGCTATGAACTACTCCAAAGTAAAAAAATCAAGAAATTAGAAAGAAGAATTATTGAAGATGAAGGTGTTTATTGTCTCATTGTGTTTGTTGGATCATTTGTTGTAATTTTCAAGTGATGAATATATATCCACGATTAAATTCAAATGCAAGGATTTTTGAAGGGAATGCCTGAATTGTTTTTGCTACCTCTAGTTATTTTTGAATTTTGCAATGAAATAGCATATTTTCTTATTGCCAGACAAATAGATATACCTGTTACATAAGTATTTATCTCACCATATATATCATAAAGTTTTGATGTTATTGATGTTATTTAATGTTTTGATGTTGATGTTGTTTTATGTTTTGATTGTTGTTTCTACTTTTTTTATTTTTCTTTATCTTGTTGTTGTTGTCTTGTAAAATCTATTCTGATAGTAGTTTCTTTAATGTTCTGATGTTATTCTATGTTTAAGCATCTCAGTTATTCTATAGTATTGATGTTGTTATGATAAGGGGTCATCAAGAATAGAGTATTTGAAACACAACAAATGAGTACCATCTATGTTGAGACCAAATGAAGGACACAAAAGAAGGAAGAAACAGAGCCCAAATGACCACAAAAAAAGGCTCAGACAAACTGACCTTATCTTGAACTGATTATTATTCATCATTGCTGCATGAAACTTGTATACATAAAAAAAAGAAGAGAAAGAGGAATTGGTAACCCAACTATCATAGAAATTGTTTTGGTGACCGGAAAGGTGCAGGGTATGAAGAAGACTAAGGAAAAAAAGTTCTCTGGTTCATTATGCTACATAATGGTAATAGTGATATTAACATATAGTAGTAAAAAGGTACATAAAGTGAGTATGGGAAAATAAAGTGAATGGACCCTCTTATACTTGTTTCTATCCTCACTCAATATCGAATTTATGTGTACTATATCAATGTAAAACCTTTTTTCTCCTATCAAATAACAAACAAATAACAGTACTCAAGTTATCATTTGGTTTGGAACAAGTTATCGTAGGATAAATTATTCCGAGATAAGTTAAAATTTTATCTCAATCAAACATAAGACAAATTCATCCTAACAATATATCAACCTAACAATAACATACCTAGCATAACTAAGGTGTAAAAAGGGTAGTGTGTACATAGACGTTACCAATACCTCAGGGATGTAGAGAGGCTATTTCAAGAGACCTTTTGCTCAAGTGCACCTAGATAGTAAAATTTAATGAAGTTACTCCAAGTGTATGACACATTATTGTGCACTGTAATCTGTAGTTTGATGAGAATTTAGATAAACGAACTACATTGATCAAGTGTCTTGCATCTACTGGCAATGAGAAATGACTTGTACATACTGGAAAATTTTTGTTCGCAACAATAAAACATCACGTGCACTATTCTTTCAATCACCATCTTTTTACCAATAATGTCAGCAACTGCAATAAAAAGATATATTTCTTAATAATTTGAGATATAACAAGCAATCTTGAAAAGATTCAAATTTGTCCATTTGTTCTTGATAAGATTCATGTTTGATAAGATATAACAACAACTACACTTCTTTACTTTTTCCTTTTGTTACTCTCTTTGGTGAAGTCAAGAATCTGAATATTTTCTATTAGGTTAAGAAAATTTCTAGTTTGTCCAAGAACAACCCAAAAATGAGTAATTAGATGCTACTATTATTTAAGTCACTCATTGATAAGATGCTAGGAAGAGTTACAAGCTGGACGACAAGGTTCCAACATTAAACACATTTCTTGACCATATATCAATGCACATTAACCATCAATAGACAATAACCTTTAAATAAGAAACCATTTTCTTCCTCTCTCTTTAAGAGACCGCAGTGCACATTCACGTCACATAAAAATAGTCCTTCCAGAATCTAATTGATCCACCTCATATTTCTCTAATCTAGCACAATATAATAATAACCCTCAAACAAAACACAATAATAACCTAAGTTGAAAACTAGTAGCTTCTCAGTAGGAAAAAAGTTAATCCAATAACCTTTAAATTAATACAGAAAACTAAAACACCGTTAATAAACAACAATAATAACATATGCAATGTAATACTAATCTAACTAAAATCACATGTCACATACAATACCTTAGCAATATACAATACAAGCAATCCCACTAGGATCACTTGTCCCTACCAACACCATATCAATACACAATATAAGCAATACCATGATGAAAATTAGTAACCAAGCATGTGTGATGTTAATAACAAATAAATGATCCAAATAGTCAACAAGACCCTTAACATGTCCAGTAAGCACATCATACTTGCAACAAAAAAAATATCATCAAGAAAGACCCAAAATAGCCAAAGGACAACTATCTACAGTGACAAAAATAGTCACCAAAACAGACCAAAAATAATAGACCTAAAATAGAGAAAGAAGTACTGTCTACAACAGACAAAAATAGTCCAAAACATAAAACAACCCCTAAAACAAACTCAAAATAGACTATCCTCTTCTTACCCTTAACTTTCTAGCCCTTTGTGCTTGTAACTTGTTGGTAGTAAATGCAACTTTCCCCTTCTAATTTAATCCAGTTAGTGATGTTGGAAGGTTAGTTGGTTTACTAACACCATATTCTAACACCTCTGAAGCATATAACTCTACTTCAGTTGGTTGTTGTAGTCTGTCTCCTTTTTAGTCATTGTACATAAGCATGTTCAGAACATCCAATTTCAATTCCAATTCATTTTCCAAAGCAAAATTTAACATTATGAACATAGAAAAAGGTTCCTTTGTACTTGATTATGCCCTTAGAATATGAAAATATTAGCTATCAATTTTTTAGGTATTTGATTGAGCACCTGGTGTGGACAACCTAACTATTTGGATTTAAACACAATTTGGGTACTTAAGACTTCGCCAAATACGTGCACACTAGTTTTGATGGCGAACCATACCACAGAAGTACAAATAAGCAACAACCTAGCAATGAAAATTACAATTTTAGGACCTCACTATTTCATGCATTCTATGGCCTACGCATACACACAAAAGTGGGATTTTGAACTACATACCGAATTAAAGATGCATACGGGATGCAATGCATCACTTGGATGTTAAAAGCACAATCAAGAACGGGTGCAATTTGAGGGAAAATTTGAAATGGGAGATCGGGGAAAGTGGGACTATCGACTGATTTTTCAACCATCCTAGATCGCAATAGCGGTCTATGTTCCATGATCGTGGATAAGCGGCTACCGCGGATGCAATAGCATAGGTGCTGTGATCGCGGTAACTGAGGCAATTTTGATCTTTAATTTTCCCCTACTTAGGCCTCTACATAAAAATTTCACGCTTTCCCCTTCTTAAACTCATTAAAACACTCCATAGTTCCAAAAATGCATGGATTAATTGATAACAAAATTAAATATACTAAATTAAAAACAAAGGATACGAGTCACTTTCGTGACATCTATGGGTTGCCTCCTATAAAATGCCTTATTTATCATTGGGGTACGACGTTCTTCTTCTATTTAAGTTGGATCCTCAAGGAACCCATCATTCACCTCTTAATCCACAACATCAATACCCAATTCCACTTGAAGCTCCATAGGTTGTTTTTCTGTCTTGCACACCCAAAAGGACACTTCATCATTATTGACCCAAAATCTTATTACTCGTAACTCCACGACATCAATAGATCTTCTGGATTAATGAAAGGCCAAAGAAGTGTAATGGGTATTTCTTGGTAAATTTCATAATCAAGCACCTCAAAATTTGCCAGAAAGATGAAGTTTTCCACCTTCACCAAAACATCAAAGAAAACTCCAACTAGTCTATCAATAGACCGGTCCACCATCAAAAGTATCATTGGTTTTGGTGCAGAAGTGACAAAACCAAGTTTTTAATAGACTTTACAGGGCATGAGATTGATGCATGCACTAAGGTCACACAATGCTTTTTCGAACTGGTGTGTGCCTATGGTGCATGGAATTGTAAAGGCACTGGGGTCTTCTTTTTTCTTCGATATCATACTAGTCATGATAGCGCTACACCCATGAGTCACTTCAGTGGTGCCACCCTCAACAAGCCTAATTTTCAAGATCAATTTTTTCATAATCTTAGCGTAGCCCAAAATCTCTTGAATTACCTCTATGAACATTATTTTGATTGATAGATTACTAATAACGCTTAACTTATTCCTAAATTTTACGGGTAAGGTAGTCATTATCAGTAGCACAACTCACATTGGGGTTGAATCCACCGGGAGTAAAATTTAAACTTGAAGTACTATAGGTGCTCTAGTTACCAAAAAGGATACCTAAAGTGAATGCAAAAAGAAACATGTAATGTAAAGCGGGGGGAGGGGTTGGTTGGTTAAGATTTGGGTTGTATCAATATTGAGTCACACTACAAGCCGTAATAAAACTTTTAATTTTACATAAAATTTAGAGAAAACCTTGGGATTATGTCTACTAAAGAAAAAGGGTGCATGGGATCATGATAGTTTAGCATGAAACTTAGGTGTTGAATGCAAGATAGTCTAGGTCAAAAGTCTGTGTAGTTAGTTTTGTAACCAAACCTCAAATATTTTACTCATTGGCTCTTTCGAGAACCTAACAAGTGTGTCCATTATAATCACCAAAAACCACAATCGGGATCCCTATTACTAGAAAAATGCCCTTGACATGACCTACCCTCTTTTTACACTTATTTCGACTATTACAAAAGGTAGTAAATCATATACTTACTGTCTACAGTTGCCTTGTTCCACTATCACACTTTTTCAAGGATTCCATGGGTTACCCAATGTTCACTCTCATCCCTTTTTCAAGAATGATAAAGGTTTTCAATAGTTTGGGGTTTTCACCTATCAAACCCATTTTGAAAATTTAGGGTTTTCACCTACAAATTCCAACTATTAAACTCAAGCAATGATGGAATCCATAACCAACAACTAAAACTCATATAATCCCATCAACACACCTATACCAATAGGCACTTTAGTTTAACATAATCCCAAGACTAGAGAAATTAGCTACTCACGAAATGTAAGAGAAGAAATATACCAAACAATTCATTCAGGGCATCCATATCAATGTAGATTAAAGAAATCCTTCAATTCACACTTCAAGTTAACCAATTTTCACTTAAAATTTTAAACACACTAAGGAAAGATATGTTTTCCCTAAAATCTAGGGTTCTACAAGTTCTTTCAATTATTTTTTCTCTCTCCCCTTTTCTTGTTGTCCATAAAAAAAGACTTGGTTCTTATATGGAAATTTGGATCAACTATGCCATTTGAGTAAATTCCCCTTGCTCATCAATCCTGCTAGGACATGATTGTGGTGAATGCGATCAGGGTCGTATCTTTGCGATTGTAAGCATTGTGGCGATAATGGTAAGATATCATGTGATCGTGGTATCTTGACTGACCGTGACTACGGTCAGAAGGTTGCGATCACAATAACTTAGACAATGTTCTTCTCTAATTCTTCATTGACAATTCTTTGATTTCTTTTGTTATTTTTAGCTCCAATAAGCATCTTTCCATCTTATCATCTTAGTGCCTGTAAAATGTGAATATTAGTGTATTAAATAATAAATTATGTTTCACATATTCATTTAAAGAATCATAATATAAATGAATGTGGAGTGTAATTGAGTGGTAGATTCACCACTCATCAATATCCTCAACTTAAAGCTTTTCTTGTCCTCAAGAAACACTACCTCTAAAAAAGAGACAACACATATTTATGCCAAAAATAGATGACCCAATGATCAAACTGACTTTAAGGTTAATCACCACCACAAGTAGTTCTTGGCACATGGGCCAAGCTATTATCATGTCATCCTTCCACATAATGCAATATAAGGATACAAAATATTTTGAAGGGAAACAATGTAACAATAACTAATAATCGAGAAGTAACTCACTTTCAACCATTACTAAACTATACTCTTTTTGCCTCATTTCTTGGGAGATGAAAAAATCACCTACCTCAACTTTTTCACAAGCCTCCTAACAAGAAGGAAAATTTCACATAACATGATATCAAGTATGCAACAAGGAATGTAAGTGCAAAACTCTCTCCCTCACAATAACTCTCTGTGCTAACAAGTGTTATACCATAGTCTTACCCTAATTTTCAATTGCCAATACAATGAAAGTAAATGGTTGGAGATCTCAAAGGTCTTACTGATCCTGTAGTATAGGTTTAGGTTAGGATAGTCTATCATTTTAGGAAAAACATGGTTACACCCTCCTTGAACAGCTACATTACACTATTTGATCAATCCATTGACTATGAGCCACATCCCTTTTTTTCATTCTTTTGATTACACAAGTGACAACTATTTCTTCTTTGTTTCACCCATTTTCTCTCATTTATTTTTCTTGCAAATTTCATGCAATTCCTTCCCTTGTTGTGTCCTTTTTTTTTTTTTTTTAATGTTTAAGCACGTAGGCATTCACTAACACTTTGTGGCCCAAGGTTTCTTCGTTCAATCTTCACCAACCTCAACTTAGGCTTTTTGCATCAAGTTGAATTACTATGTTCAAGGAGTGTATGGTTAAAACGAGGATAAATGTTGCAAGGCTCTCGACTTGTAATGTGTTTCCCAAAGAAAGGTTCAAAGGCTTAAAATGGATTGATAGGGATAACATTTATGCACGGGTAGGATTTTTAGGCTATAGTGGGATTCCATAAGTCAAAAAGATGGCCGGAGATCATTTCTCCAACTAAATACAATCAAAATATAGTCTTGAAAGATAAACGGGGCAAGTTCTAGATGACACAAGTATACATGAGACTTAGAAAAATAAACTCACAGCATATGGCATGTGGACCCTCAAAGGAGGCTCAATTTCCCCTCACATTAGAGGCAAAAATTAAGTATCTACTAATGTGTACAAGTCAAAATTTTGTAGTCAAAAAAAGAGAAGATGTTTTGTTTCAAGGTTGCTCACGTCTATGCCCTTGATTTTGTGAAAATTTTTCAAACAGTGGGGGTTTGGTTTGTTTTGTGTTTGCACCATGCACAATTTCCTAAATTTTGGTAACAACCAAAGTCTTAGTCTCACATTTTGATTTTATAAGGGCAACCATATGGCTATTCAGAATTTCCCATAGGTATATAATGTGATCCGAGATTTCCAATGCCACAGATACTGAGACTTCGCTAGAATTTATAACCATGATGCCACATGTACTAAGACTTTCCCCATATCTAAGGCTCAGCCAAATCATGATGTTTTTACTTTAAGAATGTCGTCACATACACTATCATAGGGTAAAGCTCATCTAAAAATAGAATACCAAGGTAGCCTTCGTACACCCTGAACTTAGGGACTTGAAGTTCCCCCACTGAAGCTAAATTAAGAAGTACAAAAGGGTAGAAGGGACTTTATTGAGTAGCAATCATGTTGTCCCGTTGATGAAGCGATCGTGGCCAAGAGACCGTGATCGTAGTAACCAGGACTTAAATCCCCTATTTTTGCTCTATTTAAAATTCCTGCACAGCTACCATCTACCAACTCTATTTTTCCCTATTTTTTGGATGTTTATTTGAGTTAAAGACACCTACAAAACATTGAAATAAAAGGGAATTAGTGAAATATAGGTTGCCTCCCATCAAACACCTAATATAATATCGCAGCATGACACTCCTTCTTCACCACGTATAATCATTGAGACAAATAACTTCTACTTTGTCGACTACAGGACCTTTAACATTGTTATGTTTCACCCTTTGACTATTCACCACAAATTTCTTCCTTACATGATCTTCCAACTCAATGGAACCTCTAGGGTAGACATTCTAGATCATAAATGGCCCCAATAATTTAGAACAAAGCTTTCCCTCAAAAAGTTCCAAGCGAGAGTTTTAAGGAAGGACACTTTCTCCGACATGGAATTCGAATAATAATATTTGAGCGTCATGCCATTTATTTATTTCTCCTTATACAATGTGGAGCTCTCATAAACCTTGAATTGAAAATTGTCCAACTCGTAGAGTTTTGTAACTCTCGCCTAGGAGATTTTTCACCAATTCGTATTCAATCTCTTTAAAGCCCACAAGGCTTTATTCTTAAGATCGAAGAGCAAATAGTACACTTTCCCAAACACTAATTGGTAAGGTGACATACCAATTGAGGTTTTATAGTCCGTTCTATAAACCCAAAGAGCATCGTCAAGCTACCACACCCAATTGGTGTGGCCTATATTTACAATTTTTTTTAGTATTTCTTTGATATCTCAGTTTGAGACTTCAACTTGGCCACTCATCTGGGGTGATAAGGGGTAGATACTTTGTACTTAACTCTGTATTTCTCAAGAAAGGCCCCAAATGCTCGATTATAAAAATTTGATCCTCCATCACTAATGATGGCACTTGGTGTTCTGAACCTTGAGAAAATGTTCTTTTTCAGAAAGGAGGTCATGAATTTGATCACATTGTTAGGGAGTGCCACAACCTCCACCCATTTAGAAGCATAGTCAACTGCTACCAATATATACTTTTTTCTGAATAAACTCACAAATGGACCTATAAAGTCAATTCCCCACACATGAAAGACTTCCACTTCGAGATTCAGTTTGAAGGGCATTTCATGTCTTCTAGAGATACTTCCTTGCATTTGGCATTGCTAACAAAATTTTATGCACTCAATGGTAACGTTATGCATAGTGGGCCAATAACGTCCTTATTAAAGGATTTTGGTAGTGGTATGGATCCCTTCATGGTGACTACCATAAGGTAAGGAGTGGAACATTTCAAGGATATTATTTATCTCTACCTCTATTATGCACCTCCTAATGACACCATCCGTGCACTCTCGATATAGGAATGGCTTATCCCAAAAATATCTCTTAACATCAAACAAAAGTTTTTTCTTTTGGTAGTAGCTAATCCCCTTAGGAAGTACACCACTTGCTACATAGTTGGCATAGTCGGCATACCATGGTGCATTGTTTTTCATAGTGGGACCTAAAAATTTCATCAGAAAATCATCATCAATTTTAATTTCTCTATACCTTTCATGATTACCTTCAAGACGCGAGAGATTGTCGGCCAGTCGATTTTTGTACTACTTTCAATCTTTTACCTCAAAATTAAAATCTTGCAAGAGTAAATCCATCTAATTAAATGCAATTTTGCTTCCTTATTAGACAAGAAGTATATATGTTTTGTATGATCCATGTGCAACACAACTTTGCTGCCTATAATATAGGCACAAAATTTTTCTAAAGTATATACAACTGCCTATAACTCACAGTGTAGTTACGTTGAGCCTCATTCAAGGTTTTACTTGAATAATAGATACGATGAAAGAGTTTTTCCTTTCATTGAACTAACACCACACCTAATGCAATCCCACTTGCATCACACATTACCACAAAAGGGCATGACCCATCCGGAGCCACAATAATAGGGGCTGAAATAACATTTCCTTGAGGTGATCAAAGGATTTTAAACATGCCTCATCAAAGTTGAATTTATTCTCATTCTCAAGGAGTTTCCATATCGGGTGAGCTATCTTTGATAAATCCTTCATGAAACGTCGATAAAATCCATCTTGTCCAAGAAAGATCCTAACACCCTTAACGGATATGGGGGGTGGTAGCTTGGAAATTACTTCTACTTTGGCTTGATCGAATTAAATACCTTTCCCCAATAACTTGTGGACCAAGAAAATACCTTCCTTGACCATAAAATGGCATTTTTTCTAATTTAGAAAAAGGTTGGTTTCGACGCATCTTTCTAGGACCTTGCTTAGATTTAAAAGAAATGATTCAAAATATCTCCCCACCATCAAGAATCCATCCACAAAGACCTCTAATGAATCTTTATCCATATCCACAAATATTGATAACATACAATGTTGGAAAGTTGTTGGGGCGTTGTATAACCCAAAGGGCATTCACTTAAATGCAAATGTCCCATACGGGAAAGTAAACATCATCTTTTCTTGGTACTATGGGGCGATACAAATTTGATAGTACCATGAGCAACCATCAAAGAAACAATACCATCCTCACTCGACTAATCTATCCAACATTTGATCCATGAAAGTCATCAAAAATTCTCTTTCTTGGTCAATAAGTTTATCTTTCGGTAATCCATGTACACCCGCAATCTGGTGACTAGTTGGATGGGGAAGAGATCATTCTTTTCATTTTTAACCACTGTCATGTAACCCTTATTTAGGAAACATTGTATCGGGCTCACCTAAGTACTATTGGATATTGGATAAATTACCCCTGTGTCAAGCCAATTGATGATTTCCTTCTTTACAACCTCCTGCATGGGTTTTTTAGACTCCTTTGCTGTTACAAACTTGGCAAATTATTTTCTTCAAGTTTAATTTTGTGAAAACAAATTCCAAGAGCTATTTTTATAATGTCCGTGATTGTCCACCCATTTTCTTGAATGGACTTTTTCACCTCCACTTTTAAATCAACCAATTGAAATGGTTCCAGGTCACGTGCAATAATCATTGTTAATGTATATCCTTCTCACAAGAACACATATTAGAGATAGGGTGGAAAATACTTCAAATCAATTTTGTGTAGCTTAAGAATTTATGGTCTTGCTGGTGGGCTCTCAAGGTTTTCTAGATCGTGATCCAACTTTATCGAGTTCTTGGAATAATATCCAAGTCTTGTCAGAGATACAACCACATCGTCAAATTCCTCTACTTCATCCCTTATGTAATTCCATAGCACCTTTATAAAAGGGTTATTCAACAAGTTCACATCGACATGATTTGTCACCTCCCCATTAGTAAAATCAATCACCGCAATGACTTGTAAGTCCATGGGTTGCTTCATGGACTTGCATACATTGAAGAAAACTCATCATTATTCAATGAAAACTTCATCTCACCGGACTCCACAACCACCAAATCCTCCCGGTAGAACAAAATGGTCTCCAAAGAATAATAAGAACTTCAAAATCCATTACACAATCAAAGATCACAAAGTCATTCGGGAAGAAAAAATAGTCAACTTTTACTAAAACATCATGATGAACTCCCATTGGATTCTTGATGGTTCGTTCGTTCAAGAGAAATTTCATTGAAGTAGGTGTCAGCATTCCCAATCCAAGCTTGTAGAAAATATCATAAGGCATTAGATTTACACTTTCTTCAAGGTCGCATAATACATTTGCTAACTTGAATAATCCAATCGTGCATGGAATGGTGAAAGCACTTGGGTCTTTCCTCTTTTTTACCAATGGGATTGACATGATTGCACTACAATGATGTGTTACTTCTATTGTTTCATCCTCTACAATCCATTTATTTGACACCAAATCCTTCAAAAATTTTGCATGTCCCAACATATCTTGCAATGATTCAATTAGAGGAATATTAATAGATAGGGTGCTAAATCTGTCGAAGAACTTTTTAATCTTTGCATTTTCCTTATTTTTTTATGAGACATTTAGCAAATGAAAGAGGAATAGTTTTTGATGGAATGGAGACAATTTTTCAATCATTTGCCTTTGGTTTTTCAACCACAATCTCGCTTATCTTTGGCTCATCATCATTGTATTTTTTTATCTTCACCTTTTTTTTTGTCATCATCTTCTTTTGCACCAGAGTTGTCAAACTTAATATTATTGTCAAGACTTTTTCTATATTGGGTTATTATAACATTTGTTACCTCCCCACTTGGCATTTCTTCACTTTGCCTCTCTATGAGATAACTCGATATTTGATTCATCTTTTCTTAGAGTTGTAGAATGGTGGTTGAGTAGGACACAACCGCTTAGTAGAGAATTGATAAATCATTTTGTATTTCACTCATGATCATATCGGTCCTCTCAACACTACTTAAGATTCGAGCAAACGTTTCTTCATTGATTTCTCCTTCTATTTCATGGTTCCGACCTTGGTTCCTGCCTTGCCTTTTAGAAACAAGGTGGAAAAACTCCAAACACTTAGGTAATACAGTCAACTTGTTATCAAGAACCTATTCTTCGATACTTTCACATGGTGTATCCTCTCTTGTAATAATAATATTTACACTTTCTAATGGGATTCCCAATATATGCTCAATTAGTAGCTCAATGCGTGACATCATCTCTACCATATTCGTATCTTTTATCCTTTATTTTCCTTTATTCTCATCACACAAAGGATGAGGAGGGAGATCCCATGGCTTCCTCATTATCCTTCATGTTCCAACCCTTAGACAAAAATGCTACTTTATCCAAAACTTTTTATGCAACTCCTTATGGTGATTTAATGAATTATCCACCAGATACATTGTCCACTATGGATTTTTTTTGTTGGTATAATTACCAATAGAAAATTTTTAGAAGCATTTTCTCGGGTATCTCATTGTTAGGGCACTTCAAGATCTTCTCCTTGATTCTTCCCCAAGCTTTGTATCACGGTTCTTCATGAAATTAGCAGAAATTAACAAATTCATCCCATGATTATAACATCTTCGAAGGTGAGATATATTGACTTAAGAAGGCATTCGTAAGACTCATGCACGAAGTGATGCACACAGTGGGTAAAGATCTTAGCCTCAATACTGCCTTTCCCGCTAAAGAGAATAGGAAAGAGTCATAACCAGATAGACTTTTGAGATATGTGTGCAACATTAAAAGGGGAGCAAACCTCTATAAATTTATTCAAGTATAGATTTAGGTACTCATTAGATTCACTCCCAAAGATTCCCTTTAGAAGAAGAAATTAAAGCATTATACTTGTAACATAAAATACTTCACTTCCTTCGGAGGGAGGGGGTATGTGTGTGAATGAAACTCTCATGATATCTGATGCCAAGATAATACAAGCTTTATTGTCTCATAATTATGCAAAAATAATTATGATTACCTTAAAATCATAACCAACAAGAAATTAAATCAAAATAACTAATGGTACACCCAAGTAAAAATCACGCCGTACAAGTGAAATCTAATTTCCACTCCTCTCCAATGGCGTAATGTTTATAAAGCTCAACTTATTCTCGTATTTGAGGGGTAAGACAGTTGTTGTCAATAGCCCAACTCTCATTAGGGTTGAATCCAAAAGGAGTGAAATTTAAACATGAAGTCCTATGGGTGCTCTATTTACTAAAAAGGATACCCAAAGTAAATGCAAAAAGAAACATGTAGTGTAAGTAGGGGTTTTGGTTAAGATTTGAGTTGTATCAATATTGAGTCACACTAAAATCCCCAATAACACTTTTTACTTAATGCCAAAGTTAGAGTAAATCTTTGGATTAGGTCAACCTAAAAGCAACGCGTGCATGGGATCATGATAGTTTAGCATGAAACCTAGTTGCTGAATGGAAGATAGGATAGGTCGAAAGTCTTTACGGTTAGTTTGTAAAACAAACCTCAAAGAATTAAACCATCAACCCTTTTGATCACCTAAACAAGTGTGTCCATGATAGTCACCCAACACCTCAATCGGGCATCCCTATTTCTAGAAAAATGCCCTTCACAGACCTACCCTTTTTTTACACTTATTTTTAAGATTGAAAAAGGTAGTAAATCATATTCTCAATTTTCCACCGTTGCCTATTCCCCTATGACACCCTTTCAAGGATGCCATGCGTTCCCTATGGTTTACCCTCATCTCTCATTTAAGGATGATAAAGGTTTTAAAGAGTTTGGGGTTTTCACCATCAAACTCATTTGGAAATTTAGTGTTTTCACCAACAAATTCAAACTATAAAACTCAAGAAATGGTGGAATATATTATCAACAAAAAAAATCATATGCACCCATCAACACCTACACACCAATAGCACTTTAGTACAGCATAATCCCAAGACTAGAGAAATTAGTTACTCATGAAATAGAAGAGAAGAAATATACTAAATAATTCTTTCTTGGAATCCATATCAATGTAGATTAAATAAATCCTCGAATTCACAATTCAAGTTCACCAATTTTCTTTAGAAATTTTAAATACACTAGGGGAAGATGTATTTTCCCCAAAACCTAGGTTCTATAAGTTTTTCTAATTCTTTTTTCTCTCTCCCTTTTTCTTGTTGTCCATCAAAAAAGAAGACTTAGTTTTTTTATGGAAATTTGGATCAGCTATACCATTTAACACAAGTTCCCTTTCTCATTAATCTCGCTAGGCCACGATCACTAAGGCTTCTCCGCTATTGCAGTTATATCTTTGTGATTGTAAGCATTGTGGCGATCGCAATATGATCTCATGAAATCATATTATCTGGACTGTATTAAATGCTACCGACTGCGGTCTTAGGGCCGCGATCGTGATAACTGGGGCCATATTTTCCTATAGTTTTTCAGCTGCACTTCTCTACTCCCTTTTGTTATTTTTTAGATCCAAACCATATCTTTCCATCTTATTATCTTGGTTCCTACCAAATGTGAATATTAGTGCATTTAATCACAAATTATGTCTCACTTATTCATTCAAAGCATGGTAATATGCAAGAATGGGGAGTATTATTGAGTGGTAGATTCCACACTCTTCAATTACTAAGCTTAGAAATAAATACATTAAATATAACATTGTACTACTTATTTTTGAGGTGTTGAGGGAATGGAGTGGGGACCTTTAACCTGTTTAAAAGGACAATTAATCCTTTTTTTAGGATCCATTATGAACTATCACTGTACAATTAATCCTTTTCTCCACCACTGGAGAAAAGATGAAAATTGATTACAAGCTTTCAAAAGCCCATATATGCAACAATGGCATTTGTCTTGTTAATGATTTTGTCATTAATAAAGGTATCACTGAAGATATCATTCTAGGAATACCTTTTGCTAATCAAATTCGACCTTACACAAGTAATTTTGATGGAATTCGCACGACAATATTAAATCAAAATCTATTTTCCCCTTTATTAAGGCCCCTCTTACAAGAAGAAGGTAACCTTATTAAAGAAAGAACTGCTTTTAAAATTAATAGACTTTATTCACATATTTTTTTTCTTAAGCAAGCAATTCAAATAAAGAAAATTGAACAAGTTTTAAAAACCCCGAAGATGGTGAGTAAAATTGTCGATCTTTAAAAAACTTTTGAAAAAGAAGTTTGTTCTGAATTTCCTAATGCATTTTGGGAAAGAAAATGGCATTTAGTAGAACTTCCCTACTTTACTAGATTTAATGAACAGGCTATCCATACTAAGGCGAGACCCATTCAAATGAACCAAGAAATGATGGAAATCTTAAAAAATGAGATAAATCATTTATTAGAAAATGGGATTATCAGATCCTCTAATTCTCCTTGGAGTTGTTCGGCCTTTTATGTAAATAACAACGCAGAAAAGGAACGAGGTAATCCCAGGCTTGTAATAAATTACAAGCCTTTGAATGTAGTTTTGAAATGGATCAGACATCCGATTCCTAACAAAAGGGATCTTTTAAAGTTAATCTTTATAGTAAATTTGATATGAAGCCAGGATTTTGGTAGATTCAAATTTCTGAAAATGACAAATTCAAGACTGCTTTCAATTTCCCGTTTGGACATTATGAATGGAATGTCTTACCATTCGAACTCAAAAATGCTCCATTAGTGTTCCAAAATATCATGAACTGTATTTTCAATCCTTATAGCCATATGTTAATTGTTTATATTGATGATGTGCCTATTTTCTCTGAGAACATTGATTCTCATTTTAAACACCTCAGTACTTTCTTCAAGATTGTTAAGTTTAATGGCTTAGTCATAAGTGCTAAGAAAATGAAGCTTTTCCATACATCGATAAGTTTATTAGGGCATGATCTTTATTAGGGTAGTTATAAACCTATTTGCAGAGCCATAGAGTTCTCCTCCAAATTCCGTAATGAAATTAGCGATAAAACCTAGCTTCAGAGGTTCTTAGAAAGCCTTAACTATGTAGTTGACTTTATCCTTAACATTAGGCAAATCCGTGAACCTCTTTACAAAAGACTAAAAAAGATTCCAGTTCCATGGAGCTCTGAGCAAACTAGAGCTATCATTAAGATAAAGGAATTAGTCAAACACCTTCCTTGTTTAGGTATACCTTACCGTGTATCCTTTATGATTGTCAAAATTGATGCTTCAGATCTCGGGTATGGAGGTATTCTGAAGCAAAAGATTGGCAGTAATTCCTCTGAACAATTAGTCAGATTTATATCTGGAATCTGGAATTCCGCCCAAAGAAATTGCAGTACTATCAAAAAAGAAATTTTATCTATAGTGCTATTTATTAGAAAATTTCAAGATGACCTTATTAACAAGGAATTTTTACTTCGAGTAGATTACAAATCTGCTAAAGAGATTTTACAAAAGGATGTTAAAAATCTGGTTTCTAAACAAATATTTGCTAGATGGCAAGCTCTCCTATCTAGCTTTGATTTTAAAATAGAATTTATCAAAGGATAAAACAATTCCCTTCCTAATTTTCTAACAAGGGAATTCTTACAGGGCTGGAATGAGACCCACTACACTAGGGAAAATCCAAGTCGGGAATAAACAAGAACAAACAAACATGGCCAGACCATTTGACACTCCGTCAGCCCTGCTGAATCCATTAAGACCATAAGTCCCTCAAAGGTCTACACTGAAACCGGAACTACAGTTACCATTTCAAAACAAATATGAGACTTTGGCAGAATTTCCAAAGCTTCCTCCACCAATGCCAACTAGATTGGTAGATTTGAAGACTAATAAACCTTTTGATAAAGGACAATCATCAAGTTCATCTATTCAGTCAAAGCAGAGTTATACTATGAAGGCTTCTGAAACCTTCACATAGGCTGTAGATCCTACAACAGGCAAAACGACAGCAACAACTCCTTCCATCAAAGAGAAATTCAAATTAGTTACCACTCAGGTAATGCCAGTTCTTGCCCTTGATAAAGAATATGAAGGATATCTACTACACCAGCTAGTAAAGCCAGTCTACAATGATAAAAACTTTATGGATACGGAGAATCCGCTCAAAATAAGGAGATACTATAAAGCTATCCTGGTAGACACCTACTTTATCGAAGTCAAACGTTCCATGAATGAAAGAAACCCAGAATACATCGACTATTCTAGGATCACCATCAAAAGGATATTAACACCTTTCAACTGGTTTGCAGATCACCTGCATACCCCAATTGCCTTAGCGATGCCTCATAGGCCTTAAACGTATAATTGGTATGATTACAAGTCTGCATGATTTAATTTCTTATATGTCCGACCAGGGCACACCTGGTTTATTAAATATTGTCCGGACATGGTAGAAGCTATTATCCCTAGATGGTTCTACGAATGGTGGATCTGTTTTGGAGGAATCAAAGAAATCCTCCCTCTACAATTCATTAACAGGTTCAATGATTTCTGTTCAAAAGAAGGGTATGTAACCCTCCCATAGTACATTCAAATATGCAAATTCTTTATTAAAAAGCGAGTTTCATAAATTATATCTTGGAACTTCGCTAAAGGAGAACGGGATCATATCAAATATATTTCCAAAGAGATAAAGGTCAAAGGCTGCACTCCCAAGCCGGTAGCGCCAAAGACTCCAGATAAAGAAAAGATAGCTTCACCAGTTTCACCACCAAACAATGCTTTACAAAATAAGAAGCCACTAATGGAAAAATTAAAGAAGGCTTTGCACAATATTGAAAGCCAGGAAACTAATGAAGAAGAAGTTTTATAGCATTTAGAAGAAGCTTCTTCCACAGGAAGCAGTGATAATAGTGGAGATATGCTAAATCCCAAATGAATAGCTATGGCCTATACGGGCCCCTATTAAGAATAGGGAAATGACCCTTCAAAAAAGTAGAGGTTCAAAGAATCAAAATTGCTTTTTGAAAGGGCATTCTACAAATTCCAAATGGGAATCTTATAGACAAGCTTTTCAAAAGTAAAGCACTCAGCTTTTCAAAAATCAAAAGCACTCAACTACCTTTACAAAAGGACTGTCGGCTACTAAGACTTAATCATAGCCTTACACTTGTACACTTTAGATGTATTTTATCTTTCACTTTTGTCTATATAAGACATGTTGTAATTCTAGAGGAGGCATAAAAAAATTTCCAACATAAGAAATATTTTGCTTGCCTAAACTCTCTTGTAATGTTTTAAGTCAACAAAGTTTGAATAAAATCTTGTAAGTTGTTTTCATTATTTTTGGTTTTAATCTTCTCACATATTTCATCAATTAATCCTTTAAGATCCTTTCAGATCCTTTTTGGTATCAGAGCCAAAAATATGAGATGATGAAAATTAATATTTTTGGCTTAATGGATCCTAGAGAAAAGATATTAATGAGATCAGCATCAAAATAGATCCACCATTCGTAGAACCATCTAGGGATAATAGCTTCTACCATGGCCAAACAATATTTAATAAACCAGGTGTGCCCTGGTCTGACAAATAAGAAATTAATCCATGCGAACTTCTAATCATACCAATTATACGTTTGAGGCCTGTGAGGCATCAATAAGGCAATTGGGGTATGCAGGTGACCTACAAAACAGTTGAAAGGTGTTAATATCCTTTTGATGGTGAACCTAGAATAGTCGATGTATTCTAGGTTCTTTTTATTCATGGAATGTTCGACTTTGATAGAGTCGGTTTCCACCAGGATAGATTCATAGTATCTCCTTATTTTGAGCGGATTCTCCATATCCACAAAGTTTTTGTCATTATAGACTGGCTTTATCACCTGGTCTAGTGGATATCCTTCATATTCTTTATCAATGGCAAGAACTAGCATTACCTAAGTGGTAACAAATTTTAATTCCTCTTTGATGGGAGAAGTTGTTGCTGTCATTTTGCCTGTTCTAGGATCTACAGCCTGTGCGAAGGTTTCAGGAGCCTTCATTGTATAACTCTACTTCAACGGAATAGACGAACTTGATGGTTGTAATTTATCAAAAGGTTTATTAGTCTTCAAATCTACCAATCTAGTTGGCATTGGGGGAGGAAGCTTTGAAAATTCTGCCAAAGCCGTATATTTGTTTTGAAACGGTAACTATAGTTTTGATTTCAATCTTTTGCTTCAGAATACCTCCATACGCGAGATCTGAAGCATCAATTTTGAAAATCATAAAGGCTTCAGGGTTAGGGATACCTAAAGAAGGAAGGTCTTTGACTAATTCCTTTATCTTAATCACAGCTTTGGTTTGCTCAGAGCTCTATGGAACTAGAACTTTTTATGTCTTTTGTAAAGAGGTTCACAGACTTTCCTAATGTTAGGGATAAAGTCAGCTACATAGTTAAGGCTTCCTAAGAACCTCTAAAGCTAGGTTTATCACTAAATTCATTAGGGAATTTGGAAGAGAAATCTATGGCTCTGCAAATAGGTTTATAACTACCCTGATAAAGATCATTCATAAGAATCTTATAGATGTCTGAAAAAGCTTCATTTTCTTTGCACTTATGACTAAACCATTAAACTTAACAATCTTGAAGAAAGTATTGAGGTGTTTAAAATGAGAATCAATGTTCTTAGAGAAAATAAAAACATCATCAATATAAACTATTAACATATGGCTATAAGGATTGAAAATACTATTCATGATATTTTGGAACTCTGATGGAG
>JAPEIP010000010.1:180789434-180823783 GCA_026120095.1 Capsicum chinense
TTGACCAAAGCATACAAATTTCAGTTATTTCTGTATTTCAGTTTACAGATTTTAGTCGGTTCATGTTATATGCTTGTTCATGCATCCTCAATATTTATAGATTTTGATGAATTTTTAGTATCTACAGATTTCATGCTTTTTATTTAGTACTCCATGCGGTACATGCATATCTAGTTAATTATTATTATTCATATTATTGAGACCATGCATATCAACCTACCTCATTCAGCATACTAGTACATTCAAAGTACTGATCGCATACCTTTTCTTTTGTTCTATGATGTCTCATATCATAGGTGCTAACGTTTAGTTCCTGGATCACACCTAGTGTCTCAGATCATCAGAAATATAGTATCCATGGTGAATCCTCATTATCCGAGAATAAATTATATTACTTCATGTCTTTATCTTAGTAGTTAGTAGAGTTAGTTGGGGCTTGTTCCATCAACACACAGTATTCAGTTTAGAGGCTTTTCAGACACTATAGTTAGCTATTCAGATTATTCAGATTTAAGTATTTTTCCAAATTCATAATTCCATAGTCGTTTCATTATTAAAACCTTATGGCATTTCAGTTATTCTTCCGCATGCATGATTATATTATTCAGTGCTCAGAGCAGGTACCAACTCATGGGCTAGATTGTGGTCCCTCAGGACCATAAGTACCGTATACCGACTAGGGGTTATCTTGGGTCGTTACACCTAGACCCATGACTCCATTTGATATTCAGATCATTTTGGGTTTAGCCGGCTACTACAGGAGGTTTGTGGAAATTTTTTCTTCTATTGCTACCCCATTAATTTGGTTGACTCAAAAGAAAGTGAAGTTATTGTGGTTTTATGTTTGTGAGTGTAGCTTTGAGAAACAAAAATATAAGTTGACTTTGGTTTTGGTCTTGACTCTACGTGAGGGTAACGATGGTTTTGTTGTCTATTATGATGCAACCAAGGTAGGATTGGGTTTGGTGTTATGCAACATCGCAAGTTGGTTTGTTATGCTTCTAGACAGTGAAAAGTTCATGACAAGAATTATCCACCCATGATTTGGAAATGCTAGCCGTGGTATTTGTATTATAGATTTAGCGACATTAGTTTTGTGGGTTCCATGTTGATATTTATTCTAATCATAAGAGCCTGGAATATGTGTTCACTTAGAAGAAGCAAAATCTCAGTCAAAGAAAATGGTTTGAGTTGCTCAAGGACTATGATATAAGTCTTTTCTATCATCCAAGTAAAGTTAACATGGTTATTGATCTCTTAGATTGTTTTCCATAGGAAGTTTGTGTTATGTAGATGAGGAGAACCCGGATTTGGTGAAGGATATTCACCATTTAGCTAATCTCGGAGTTTGTCTCCTATATTTTCAGAATGGTGGTATGACTGTTCAAGAGGTGGCAAAGTCATCCCTTGTTGCTGAAGTAACGAAGAAGCAAGTGTTGGATCCTATTCAGATGCAAATCAGGAATGATATAGGTAAGAATAAAATAATAATTTTTGAGATTGATGGTGATGGTATCTTGAGTTACCAGGGTAGATTATACGTTCCTAATGCTGATGGGTCGTGAGGAAAAATTTTGGCCAAAACTCATAAGCCGCATTATACTATTTATCCTGGTTCAACGAAAATGTATCATTATCTTAAGGAAATTTATTGGTGAGATAATATAAAGCAGGATGTGGAAAACTTTATGGCTAAGTGTATGGTGTGTAAGAAAGTGAAGGTAGAGAACTTGAGGCTAGGTGGGTTAAGTCAAGATATTAAACTACTGGTGTTGAAATAAGAGAAAATTAATATGGATTTTTATGGGTCTTTCGAGGTCTCGCCAATAGTTTGATTTGATTTGGGTCATTGTGGATAGGATGACTAAGTTTGTACTTTTTGTTTATGAGGACTAATTTCTCCTTTGAGGATTATGAAAAGATGTTCATTGAGGATATCATGAAGTTGCATAGTACTTCAGTTTCAATCATATCTTATTAGGGTAACTAGTTTGAGTCTTTCTTTTGGAGGTTGTTCAAGCGAAGTTTTGGGACTATGGTGACCCTTAGCACTGATTTCCACAAGTAGATAGATGGGCAAGATAAAAGGACAATTTAGGTCTTTGAAGACATGCTTTGGGGTTATGTGCTTGATTGTGGTGGTAGTTAGGTTTACCACTTGCCTCTCATAGAATTTGCCTATAATAACCATTATCATTCTAACATTGGTATGGTTCCATTTGAGGCCTTGTATGGTAGGAGGTGTAGATCTATTATTGGGTGGTTTGACGTTGGTGAAAATAAGTTTTTTGGTACGAATCTGGTTCACCAAGACATGCAGAAGGTGAAAATGATTACGGATAGACTTAAGGCCATCCAAAGTCACCAAAAGTCCTACGCAGATATAAGTCGAATGAAGTTGATGTTCAATTTTGGTGATTGGGTCTTCTTAAAGGTATCTACCATGAATAGAATGATGTGGTTTGGTAAGATGGGGTAGATCAGTTCTCGTAATGTTGGTCCGTACTTGGTTTTATACAGGGCTGGTAATGTTGCTTATGAATTGGAGTTGCCTTCTAGTTTGAGCTCTATTCATCTAGTGTTTATGTTTCGATGTTGAGGAAGTGCGTGGGTGATCCTTCGACAATTTTTCCTTTATAGGAGTTTGGTATTTTGTATTCCTTGTCCTATAAGGAGGTCTCAGTTTAAATTTTGGATCGACAAGTCCGCCAGTTGTGGACTAAGGACGTGGCTTCCATAAAGGTTCTTTGGAGGAACCAAAGGGTTGAGGAAGCTACTTGGGAATCCGAAGAGGACATTAAGTCCACGTATCAGTTCCTATTTCTCATTTTGGATAATCGTGCTTGAGTTATGTGTATTCCTTAACATCTTTGTTTTCTAGTTTTGTGAAAGGAAATAGTGATTTCCTTAGCATCTTTGTTTTCTATCTTTGTTAAAGGTAAGTGTAGATGTATGTGGAGTCAAATTGTGCTAATAAATTCCTTGTCCTGTCATTCAAGGATGAATGATCCTAAGGGGGGATGTAGTACCCCGGTTTTTTGTCTAGACTAGGAATCACCCCATGAGTAATAGGGTGTTTTGACATGTCAGGTGACCCTAGTCTTAAGGTGTCCAGTGAATGGATTTTGAGTTTCAGTCCTGTGTTCGACTTGGGGACAGAAGTTATAATGACCCAAGATAAGTCCTTGGGATAGAATCGTACCCAAATCAAAAATTAAGTGGGAATGTTCTGTTCTGAGTACGAGTGGCTCACTACGAGTCGTAAGGAATTTTTATGAGTTGTTCGGTGCAAATCCTAGGATTTTTAGTGTTTGCAAAATTGGGTTATGTGTTTATTATGATTGGACCCTATGAGTCGTAGGGTCCCATGATGAGTGGTACTAATTGACACCCCAAGTAGCTCTTCACATGGGCAAAGCTATACTCATAACTCCCGTCAACATAAAACACAATATCAAGATGCAAAGGACTTTGAGGAACTATAATGCAAGACTCTCTAACTCCTTAAAGGTAACTCCCTATCAAAATAAACTCAACTATACTTCTTTGCCTCTTTTCAGGGAAAATGACAATTGGACCTATATCAATTCATTTACATGCCGCTTCACAAGAAGGAAATCCCACACACCAAAATTTCAAATTTGTAACAAGGGATGTTAGTTCAAAACACACAGTCTCTCAAAAAGACTCTCTCAATGTTAACAAGTGCCATACCATAGGCTTGCCCTTATTTTTAGTCGCCACTACAATGACTACACTTGGTTGGAAATCTTGAAGGACATATTGAGCTTGTAATATAGTTTCAGGGAAAGGGTATGGTATAATTTAGGAACAAAGTGATTGCATAACACTATTTTCACCCAATTTTTGACCATGGACCACTTATTTTGCTTTCAAAATTCACACGATCCTACCTTTGCCTCCTTGTTTTACTCAATTCTTTGAAAGTATTTTCTTTTCAACTAATTCTCTTGCTATCTCATGCTATTCCTTCATTTGATAAGTGCTTTCTTTTTCACTTTTTAACTTTTCTTTCTTTTCGAAGCATAATACAAATCCATTTACATTATCATGGCCCAAGGGTTTCCCTTCAAAACTTACCACCCCAATCTTAGGTATTGGGCCACAATTTTCATTCTCAGAGTCAAAGAGGGTAGGGTTTAAAAAAGGGAAACATTGAATGGTTTGAGGCTTATAAATGGTTGCCAAACAAAGTCTTGAAGGCTCAAAATGACTAAGGATACTATTCTATGTATGGGTAGGCTATTTAGGCTAAATTGGGTTTCTATTTCCACAAAGAAGGCCTAAGATCCTTTCACCAAACAAGTATAACCACAATTAGCCTTGAGAGACTAACGTGGCAAGTTCTAGATGGTACAAGTGTACATGAGAGTTAGAAAATTATGATAACCATACATGGTATGGAAATTCCATCAAGAGGCTCAGTTTTAGTTACCAACAGAGACAAAATTAAGTATTTACCAACTTCAACAAGCTACCAATCTCGGAGTCATAAAAAAGGTAAAAAATTGTTACACAATTATTCACGTCCATGCCCTTGGTTTTCAAAAATATTTGAACGAATGGGGATGTTTCCGTTGCATTTGCAACACACACAATATTCAACTTTCATGAGCACAAACGATATGACTACTTAGACTTCTCAATAGGTTTAAGCGTGATCCCAAATCCAAAATACTACAGGTACTTTGATTTCCCTTGCATTTATCTCTCCGATGCTATGGGTACTTAGACTTCCCCTGCATCTAGGGATTAAAACACAATTAAGATGATTTTCCCATAAGAATAGCATCACTCATTCTATCATAGGGAAATGCTCATCTGATATCATCATAAACACAATAAAAAAAAGACTAAAAATGGAACAAGTAACTATTCCATGAAATGTGGGCACCTTTAGAGTGCCTGAAAATTTCAATCCAAATATAAAAATAAGAATCATTTAAATTAACATCACAAAATCCAAAATATCTCAATATTATAGAGCCAATGGATAAATATGGAAACAGGCACCCCCAACTAAAAAGATTGCAGTCAACCCACTGCTTAAACAATAAAGCATAAAGAGAGAAAAGGGGTGCTCCTTGTAACCGCATCAAGAGCTTCTATCGCTCTCAAATTTTACTTTATCTCCAGCTTCATCAGAATTGGGCCACTTAGCTGGGGCTTTATCATCACTCTCAACTCTAGAATAAGGAAGTCTGTCTAGAGGTTGGAGGACCTGCCAAAGGCCCTTCACCCTTTTCCATATATTGGTAATAAACTTGTCTATCTTTTTCTCCCTCTTCTTCATCTTCTCAAACGAGTCCCTAAGATCCCTGTGAGACTCTATAAATGATGAGTTGGCCTTTTCAATATTAGAAATGGTGGCTCTCTATTCTTTCTGATCCTCTTGGTACCTCTCATAATTATACTGAGCCATATTGGAGTATTAGGTAGTAAAAGGCTCTCCAGGCCCTAAGGTAACCCTTCTACAAGCTACCTTATTGCCTTTAAATCAACTGAATTCTCATCAAATGGGCTAGATATGGATGTCCTACAAGACTTTGAATCCTCAAAGGTCAACTTGCCCAAGTAAATATTCCTTTCCTTGCTCTTGAATGGTGATCCCTCATACTGAATATTGAGAGGGTAAATGGGAGTGTTTAGGCTCACCCAACTATCTCTGAGGTATACTGCAACCCTGGCTCCCTTGCACAACTTCGCAATTAATTAAGGTAAAAGAGATGCGTACCACAATGGGTCTTAAAAAGCATTATGTCTGAGATCACAAGCTGACCAACATTCAAAGGATGTCTAGTATATAGGCAATGATCTGGGCTCTCATATCTAGAACAGTAGTCATGTTTGTGTATGGAAAGACCCAACTACAAATAATGTGCATCTATGTCCTCAAATCTACTATGAAATCATCCATGGATATCCCCTTCTTGGTAATCAAACAAGTAACCTCCTTATTAGGGCACAACTTCTCATCCACCCAGATTCTAGGTTCACACTCTTTTGCCTCAAATTGATCCATATATGCATTCATGAGACCATATATGTCATTAATATATTCAGCTTCAAAGCATGCCTCCTTCTCTTGGATGCTAATAACTGGGTCAGAGAGAGATATTACACTAAGGTTAGCGTTGAACTCTCGTACCGACTCCTCATTTACCCGACAAGGATCCAAGGAAATCATCTCCTCCCAGTGGCTATGAGTCTATTATGGAATGTCGGAAGATTTTCTAGAACCTGTTAAAAACATATTCCCCTATCTGAGAAGCATTTCCCATGATTTAAACCTAAAAAACATGAGAACAATACAACAAAACTCATCCATAATACTTTTATACAAAACTTTGCTATGCTGCTCAATTAAGTTCATGGGATGGTTACTTGATAAAATTTGGGCATGCAATGGACCTGTAAAAATTTTGGTTCAGGCTGAAAATCAGCCACTGACTCCACAACTATAGAAGGCTGGGCCACGATCATGATTGATATACCAAAATTCTATGGCCTACACATACACACAAAAGAGGGATTTTGAACTACATACCGAATTAAGGATGCACACGGGATGCAATGCATCACTTGGATGTTAAAAGCATAATCAAGAGCGGGTGCAATTTGAGGGAAAATTTTAAATGAGAGATCGGGGAAAGTGGGACTATCGACTGTTCTTTCAACCATCCTTGATCGCGATAGCGGTCCATGTTCCATGATCGCGGATAAGCGGCTACTGCGACTGCAATAGCATAGGTGTTGTGATCGCGGTAACTGAGGCAATCTTTGGTCTTTAATTTTCCCTACTTAGTCCTCTGCATAAAAATTTCACGCTTTCCCCTTCTTAAACTCATTAAAACACTCCATTGTTCCAAAAATGCATGGATTAATTGATAACAAAATTAAATATACTAAATTAAAAACAAAGGATACCAATCACTTTCATGATATCTATGGGTTTCCTCCTATAAAATGCCTTATTTATCATCGGGGCACTACGTTCTTCTTCTAATCAAGTTGGATCCTCAAGTAACCCATCATTCACCTCTTAATCCACAACATCAATAACCAATTCCACTTGAAGCTCCATAGGTTGTTTTTCTGTTTTGCACACCTGAAAGGACACTTCATCATTATTGACCCAAAATCTTGTTACTCTTAACTCCACGACATCAATAGATCTTGTGGATTAATGAAAGGCCAAAGAAGTATAATGGGTATTTCTTGGTAAATTTCACAATCAAGCACCACAAAATTTTCTTGAAAGATGAAGTTTTCCATCTTCAGCAAAACATCAAGGAAAACTCCAACTAGTCTATTAATAGACCAGTCGACCATCGAAAGTATCATTGGTTTTGGTGCATAAGTGACAAAACCAAGTTTTTAATAGATTGTATAGGGCATGAGATTGATGCATGCACTAAGGTCACACAAAGTTTTTTTGAACTTGTGTGTGCCTATGGTGCATGGAATTGTAAAGGCACTGGGATGTTCTTTCTTCTTCGATATCACACTAGTCATGATAGCGCTACACCTATGAGTCACTTCAGTGGTGCCACCCTCAACAAGCCTAATTTTCAAGATCAATTTTTTTATAATCTTCGCGTAGCCCAAAATCTCCTGAATTACCTCTAGCAACATTATTTTGATTGATAGATTACTAATAACGCTCAACTTACTCCTAAATTTTATGGGTAAGGTGATCATTATCAGTAGCACAACTTTCATTGGGGTTGAATCCACGGGGAGTGAAATTTAAACTTGAAGTACTATAGGTGCTCTAGTTACCAAAAAGGATACCTAAAGTGAATGCAAAAAGAAACATGTAATGTAAAGTGGGGGGAGGGGTTGGTTGGTTAAGATTTGGGTTGTATCAATATTGAGTCACACTCAAGCCGCAATAAAACTTTTGATTTAACATCAAATTTAGAGAAAATCTTGGGATTATTTCTACTAAAGAAAAAGGGTGCATGGGATCATGATAGTTTAGCATGAAACTTAGTTGTTGAATGCAAGATAGGCTAGGTCAAAGTCTGTGTAGTTAGTTTGGCAACCAAACCTCAAATATTTTACTCATCGACTCTTTCGAGAACCTAACAAGTGTGTCCATTATAATCACCAAAAACCTCAATCGGGCATCCCTATTACAAGAAAAATGCCCTTGACATGACCTACCCTCTTTTTACACTTATTTCGATGATTGCAAAAGGTAGTAAATAATATACTCACTATCCACAGTTGCCTTGTTCCAATATCACACTTTTTCAAGGATGCCATGGGTTCCCTAAGGTTCACTCTCATCCCCTTTTCAAGAATTATAAAGGTTTTCAATAGTTTGGGCTTTTCACCCATCAAACCCATTTTGAAAATTTGGGATTTTCACCTACAAATTCTAACTATTAAACTCAAGCAATGATGGAATCCATAATCAACAACTAAAAATCATATAATCCCATCAACACACCTATAACAATAGGCACTTTAGTTTAACATAATCCCAAGACTAGAGAAATTAGCTACTCATGAAATTGAAGAGAAGAAATATATCAAACAATTCATTCAGGGCATCTATATCAATGTAGATTAAACAAATCCATCAATTCAAACTTCAAGTTAACCAATTTTCTCTTAAAATTTTAAATACACTAAGGAAAGATGTGTTTTCCCTAAAATCTAGGGTTCTACAAGTTCTTTCAATTATTTTTTCTCTCTCCCCTTTTCTTGTTGTCCATAAAAAAAGACTTGGTTCTTATATGGAAATTGGGATCAACTATGCCATTTGAGTAAATTGCCCTTGCTCATCAATCCTGCTAGGCTGCGATTGTGGTGAATGCAATCAGGGTCGTATCTTTGCGATTGTAAGCATTGTGGCGATAATGGTAAGATATCATGTGATCGTAGTATCTTGACTGACCGTGACTACAGTCTGAAGGTTGCGATCACAATAACTTAGACAATGTTCTGCTCTAATTCTTCAATGACACTTCTTTGATTTCTTTTGTTATTTTTTAGCTCCAATAAACATCTTTCCATCTTTTCTTCTTGGTACCTGTAAAATGTGAATATTAGTGTATTCAATCACAAACTATGTTTCACATATTCATTTAAAGCATCATAATATAAATGAATGTGGAGTGTAATTGAGTGGTAGATTCACCACTCATCAATATCCTCAACTTAAAGCTTTTCTTGTCCTCAAGAAACACTACCTCTAAATAAGAGACAATGCATATTTATGCCAAAAATAGATGACCCAATGATCAAATTAATTTTAAGGGTAGTCACCACCACAAGTAGCTCTTGGCAAATGGGCCAAGCTATTATCATGTCACCCTTCCACATAATGCAATATAAGGATACAAAATATTTTAAAGGGAAACAATGTAACAATAACTAATACTCGAGAAGTAACTCACTTTCAACCATAACTAAACTATACTCATTTTGCCTCATTTCTTGGGAGATGAAAAAATCACCTACCTAAACTTTTTCACAAGCCTCCTAACAAGAAGGAAAATTTCACATAACATGCTATCAAGTATGCAACAAGGAATGTAAGTGCAAAACTCTCTCAATAACTGTCTATGCTAAGAAGTGTTATACCATAGTCTTACCCCAATTTTCAATTGCCACTACAATGAAAGTAAATGGTTGGAGATCTCAAAGGTCTTACTGATTTTGTAGTGTAGGTTTAGGTTAGGATAGACTATCATTTTAGGAAAAACATGGTTACACCCTCCTTGAACAGCTACATTACACTATTTGATCAATCCATTGACTATGAGCCATATCCCATTTTTTCATTCTTTTGATTAAACAAGTGACTACTATTTCTTCTTTGTTTCACCCATTTTCTCTCGTTTCTTTTTCTTGCAAATTTCATGCAATTCCTTCCCTTGTTGTGTCCTTTTTTTTAATTTATTTTTTAATGTTTAAGCACGTAGGCATTCACTAACACTTTATGGCCCAAGGTTTCTTCGTTCAATCTTCACCAACCTCAACTTAGGCATTTTGTGTCAAGTTGTATTACTATGTTCAAAGAGTGTATGGTTAAAAAGAGGATAAAAGTTGTAAGGCCCTCGACATGTAATGTGTTTCCGAAAGAAAGGTTCAAAGACTCAAAATGGGTTGATAGGGATAACATTTATGCACGGGTAGGATTTTTAGGCTATAGTGCGATTCCATAAGTCAAAAAGATGGCCGAAGATCATTTCTCCATCTAAATACAATCAAAATTTAGTCTTGAAAGATAAAAGGGGTAAGTTCTAGATGACACAAGTATACATGAGATTTAGAAAAATAAACTCACAACATATGGCATGTGGACTCTCAAAGGAGGCTCAATTTCCCCTCATATTAGAGGCAAAAACTAAGTATCTACTAATGTGTACAAGTCAAAATTTTTGAGTCAAGAAAAGAGAAGATGTTTTGTTTCAAGGTTGCTCACGTCTATGCACTTGATTTTGTGAAAAATTTTCAAACGGTGGGGATTTGTTTTTTTTTGTGTTCGCACCATGCACAATTTGCTAACTTATGGTAACAACCAAAGTTTTAGTCTCACGTTTGGATTTTATAAAGGCAACCATATGGCTATTCAGAATTTCTCATATGTATATAATGCGATCCCAGATTTCCAATGCCACAGATACTAAGACTTCGCTATAATTTATAACCATGATGCCACGTGTACCAAGATTTCCCCCATTTCTGAGGCTCAGCCAAATCATGATGTTTTTACTTTAAGAATGTCGTCACATACTCTATCATAGGGTAAAGCTCGTCTAAAAATAGAATACCAAGGTAGCCTTCGCATACCCTGAACTTAGGGGCTTGAAGTTCCCCCACTGAAGCTAAATTAATAAGTACAAAAGGATAGAAGGGACTTTATTAAGTAGCAATCATACTGTCCCGTTTATGAAGCGATCGTGGCCAACAGACCGCGATCGTAGTAACCAGGACTTAAATCCCCTATTTTTGCTCTATTTAAAATTCCTGCACCGCTACCATCTACCAACTCTATTTTTCCCTATTTTTTGGATATTTATTTGAGTTAAAGACACCTACAAAACATTAAAGTAAAAGGGAATTAGTGAAATATAGGTTACCTCCCATCAAACACCTAATATAATATCGTAGCATGACACTCCTTCTTCACCACGTATAATTATTGAGACAAATAACTTCTACTTTGTCGACCACAGGACCTTTAACATTGTTATGTTTCACCCTTTGACCATTCACCAGAAATTTCATCCTTACATGATCTTCCAACTCAATGGAACCACTAGGGTAGACATTCTAGATCACAAATGGCCCCAATAATTTAGAACAAAGCTTCCCATCAAAACGTTTCAAGCGAGAGTTTTAAGGAAGGACACTTTCTCCGACATAGAATTTGAATAATAATATTCGAGCGTCATGCCATTTCTTTATTTCTCCTTATACAATGTGGAGCTCTCATAAACCTTGAGTTGAAAATTGTCCAACTCGTAGAGTTTTCTAACTCTCGCCTAGGAGATTTCTCCCGAATTCATGTTCAATCTCTTTAAAGCCCACAAGGCTTTATTCTCAAGATCGACGAGCAAATAGCACACTTTCCCAAACACTAATAGGTAAGGTGACATACCAATTGGGGTTTTATAGTCCATTCTATAAACCCAAAGAGCATCGTTAAGCTACCGCACCCAATTGGTGTGGCCTATATTTACTATTTTTGTGAGTATTTCTTTGATATCTCAGTTTGAAACTTCAACGTGGCCACTCATTTGGGGTGATATGGGGTAGCTACTTTGTTCTTAACTCCATACTTCTCAAGAAAGGCCCCAAATGTTCAATTATAAAATGTGATCCTCCATCACTATTGATGGCACTTGGTGTTCTGAACTGTGAGAAAATGTTCTTTTTCAAAAAGGAGGTCATAAATTTGATCACATTGTTAGGGAGTGCCACAACCTCCATCCATTTAGAAGCATAGTCAACCTCTACCAATATGTACTTTTTTCCAAATAAACTCACAAATGTACCCATAAAGTCAATTCCCCACACATCAAAGACTTTTACTTCGAGATTCAGTTTGAAGGGTATTTCATGTCTTCTAGAGATACTTCCTTGCATTTGGCATTGCTGATAAGATTTTACGCACTCAATGGCAACGTTATGATAGTCGGCTAATAACATCCTTATTAAAGGAGTTTAGCAGTGGTATGGATCCCTTCATGGTGACTACCATAAGGTGACGAGTGGAATATTTTAAGGATATTGTTTATCTCTACCTCTATACGTACCTCCTAATGACACCATCCGTGCACTCTCGATATAGGAATGGCTTATCCCAAAAATATCTCTTAACATCAACCAAAAGTTTTTTCTTTTGATAGTAGCTAATCCCCTTAGGAAGTACACCACTTGCTACATAGTTGGCATAGTCGGCATACCATGGTGCATTGTTTTTCATAATGGGACCTAACTATTTCATCAGAAAAAGCATCATCAATTTTAATTTCTCTATGCCTTTCATGATTACCTTCAAGACGCGAGAGATGGTCGGCCAATTGGTTTTCGTACCACTTTCAATCTTTTACCTCAAAATTAAAATCTTGCATGAGTAAATCCATCTAATTAAATGCAGTTTTGCTTTTTTCTTGGACATGAAGTATATATGTTTTGCATGATCCATGTGCAACACAACTTTGGTGCCTAAAATATAGGCACAAAATATTTCTAAAGCATATACAATTGCCTATAACTCACAGTGTAGTTCCGTTGAGCGTCATTCAAGGTTTTACATGAATAATAGATAGGATAAAAGAGTTTTTCCTTTCATTGACCTAACACCACACCTAATGCAATCCCACTTGCATCACACATTACCATAAAAGGGCATGACCAATCAGGAGCCACAATAATGGGGGCTGAAATAACAATTCCTTGAGGTGATCAAAGGATTTTAAAAATGCCTCATCAAAGTTGAATTTATTCTTATTCTCAAGGAGTTTTCATATCGGGTGAGTGATCTTTGATAAATCCTTGATGAGACGTCGATAAAATCCATCATATCCAAGAAAGATGCTAACACCCTTTAGGAATATGGGGGGTGGTAGCATGGAAATTACTTCTACCTTGGCTTGATCAAATTGAATGCCTTTCCTCAATAACTTGTGGACCAATAAAATACCTTTCTTGACCATAAAATGGCATTTTTTCTAATTTAGGAAAAGGTTGGTTTCCACGGATCTTTCTAGGACCTTGCTTAGATTTAAAAGAAATGATTCAAAATATCTCTCCACGATCAAGAATCCATCCATAAAGACCTCCAATGAATCTTTATCCATTTCCGCAAATATTGATAACATACAATGTTGGAAAGTTATTGGGGCGTTGCATAACCCAAAGGGAATTCACTTGAATGCAAATGTCCTATACGGGAAAGTAAACATCATCTTTTCTTGGTACTACGGGGCGATATAAATTTGATAGTACCATGAGTAACCATCAAAGAAACAATACCATCCTCACTCGACTAATCTATCCTACATTTGATCCATGAAAGTCATCAAAAAATGCTCTTTCTTGGTCAATAAGTTTATCTTTCGGTAATCCATGTACACCCGCCATCTGGTGACTAGTTGGATGGGGAAGAGATCATTCTTTTAATTTTTAACAACTGTCATGTAACCCTTATTTGGGACACATTGTATCAGGCTCACCCAAGTACTATTGGATATTGGATAAATTACCTCTGTGTCAAGTCAATTGATGATTTCCTTCTTTACAACCTCTTGCATGGGTTGGTTTAGCCTCTTTGATTTTCCACATTTGGCACATTATTTTCTTCAAGTTTGATTTTGTGAAAACAAATTCCAAGAGCTATTCTTATAATGTCCGTGATTGTCCACCCATTTTCTTGAATGGACTTTTTCACCACCACTTTCAAATCATCCGCTTAAAATGGTTCAAGGTCACTTGCAATAATCACTATTAATGTGTATCCTTCTCCAAAGAATGCATATTAGAGGTGGGGTGGAAAATGCTTCAAATCAAGTTTGTGTACCTTAAGAATTTATGGTGTTGCTGGTGGGCTCTCAAGGTTTTGTAGATCATGATCCAACTTTATCGAGTTCTTGGAATAATATCCAAGTCCCGTCAGAGATACAACCACTTCATCAAATTCCTCCACTTCATCCCTTCTGTAATTCCATAACACCTTTATCAAAGGGTTATTCAACAAGCTCACATCGACATGATTTGTCACCTCCCCATCAGTAAAATCAATCACCGTACGACTTGTAAGTCCATGGGTTGCTTCATGGACTTGCATACATTGAAGGAAAACTCATCATTATTCAATCAAAACTTCATCTCACCGGACTCCACAACCACCAAATCCTCCCGGTAGAACAAAATGGTCTCCAAAGAATAATAGGAACTTCAACATCCATTGCACAGTCTAAGATCACAAAGTCATCCAGGAAGAAAAAATGGTCAACTTTTACTAAAATATCATGATGAACTCCCATTGGATTCTTGATGGTTCGATCGTCCATGAGCAATTTCATTGAAGTAGGTGTCAGCTTTCCCAATCCAAGCTTTTAGAAAATATCATAAGGCATTAGATTTACACTTTCTTCAAGGTCGCATAATATACTTGCAAACTTGAATAATCCAATCGTGCATGGAATGGTGAAAGCACTGGGGTCTTTCCTCCTTTTTACCAATGGGATTGACATGATTGTACTACAATGATGTGTTACTTCTATTGTTTCATCCTCTACAAGCCATTTCTTTGACACCAAATCCTTCAAAAATTTTGCAAGTCCCAGCATATCTTGCAATGATTCAATTAGATAAATATTAATAGATAATGTACTAAATCTATCGAAGAACTTTTAATCTTTCCATTTTCCTTATTTTTTTATGAGACATTTAGCAAATGAAGGAGGAATAGTTTTTGATGGAATGGAGATGATTTTTCAATCATTTGCCTTTGGTTTTTCAACCACAATCTCACTTATCTTTGGATCATCATCATTGTATTTTTTTCTCTTCACCTTTTTTATTTCTCATCATCTTCTTTTTCACCAGAGTTGTCAAACGTAATATTATTGTCAAGACTTTTTCTATCTTCGGTTATTATAGCATTTTTTACCTCCCCACTTGACATTTCTTCACTTTGCCTCTCTATGAGATAACTCGATATTTGATTCATCTTTTCTTGGAGTTGTTGAATGGCGGTTGAGTGGGACACAACCGCTTAGTAGAGAATTGATAAATCATTTTGTATTTCACTCACGTTCATCTCGGTCCTCTCAACACTACTCAAGATTCGAGAAAACGTTTCTTCATTGATTCCTCCTTCTCTTTCATGGTTTTGACCTTGGTTCCGGCATTGCCTTTTAGAGAAAAGGTAGAAACACTCTAAACACTTAGGTAATACACTCAACAGGTTATCAAGAACCTATTCTTCCACACTTTCACATGGTGTATCCTCTCTTGTAATAATAATATTTACACTTTCCAATAGGATTCCCAATATATTCTCAATTAGTAGCTCAATGCGTGACATCATGTCTACCATATTCGCATATTTTATCCTTTATTTTCCTTTATTCTTATCATACAAAGGATGAGGAGGGAGATCCCATGGCTGCCTCAGCATCCTTCATTTTCCAACCCTTAGACAAAAGTGCTACTTTATCCAAAACTGTTTATGCAACTCCTTATTGTGATTTAATGAATTATCCACCAGATACATTGTCCACTATGGATTTTTATTGTTTGTACAATTACCAATAAAAAATTTTTAGTAGCATTTTCTCGGGTATCTCATTGATAGGGCACTTCAAGAGCTTCTCCTTGATTCTTCCCCAAGCTTTGTATCACAGTTCTTCATGAAATTAGCGGAAATTAACAATTTCATCCCATTATTATAACATCTTAGAAGGTGGGATATATAGGTTTAAGAAGGCATTCGTAAGACTCGTGTATGAAGTGATGGACCCCGTGGGTAAAGATCTTAGCCTCAATACTGCCTTTCCCGCTAAAGAGAATGGGAAAGAGTAATAACTGGATGGACTTTTGAGATATGTGTGCAACATTAAAAGGGGAGAAAACCTCTATAAAGTTATTCAAGTATAGATTTAGGTACTCATGAGATTCACCCTCAAAGATTCTCTTTAGAACAAGCAATTAAAGCATTATACTTGTAACATAAAATACTCTACTTCCTTTGGGGGGGGGGAGGTGTGAATGAAACTCTCATGATATCTGATGCCAAGATAATACAAGATTTATTGACTCATAATTATCTAGAAATAATAGTGATTACCATAAAATCATAACCAACAAGAAATTAAATCAAAATCACTCTGAGTACACCCAAGTAAAAATCACGCCGCACAAGTGAAATCTAATTTCCACTCCCCTCCAATGGCGTAATATTTATAAAGCTCAACATATTCTCATATTTGAGGGGTATGACAGTTGTTTTCCATAGCCCAACTGTTATTAGGGTTGAATCCATAAGGAGTAAAATTTAAACATGAAGTCCTATGGGTGCTCTAGTTACTAAAAAGGATGCCCAAAGTGAATGGAAAAAGAAACATGTAGTGTAAGTAGGGGGTTTGGTTAAGATTTGAGTTGTATCAATATTGAGTCACACTAAAATCCCCAATAACACTTTTGACTTAATGCCAAAGTTGGAGTAAATCTTGGGATTAGGTCAACCTAAAAGCAACGCGTGCATGGGATCATGATAGTTTAGCATGAAACTTAGTTGCTGAATGCAAGATAGGATAGGTCAAAAGTCTTTATGGTTAGTTTGTCAACCAAACCTCAAAGAATTAAACCATCAACTCTTTTAATCACCTAAACAAATGTGTCCATGACAATCACCTAACACCTCAATCGGGCATCTCTATTTCTAGAAAATTGCCCTTGACAGACCTACCCTTTTTTTACACTAATTTCTAAGATTGAAAAAGGTAGTAAATCACATTCTCAATTTTCCACAGTTGCCTGTTCCCCCTATGACCCCCCTTAAAGGATGCCATGTGTTCCCTATGGTTTACCCTCATCCCTCTTTTAAGGTGATGAAGGTTTTCATGAGTTTGGGGGTTTCACCTATCAAACCCATTTGGAAATTTAGTGTTTTCACCAACAAATTCAAAATATTAAGCTCAAGCAATGGTGGAATATATTATCAACAAAAATAATCATATACACCCATCAACACCCACACACCAATAGCACTTTAGTGCATCATAATCCCAAGACTAGAGAAATTAGTTACTCATGACATGGAAGAGAAGAAATATACTAAATAATTCATTCTTGGTATCCATATCAATGTAGAATAAATAAATCCTGGAATTTACAATTCAAGTTCACCAATTTTCTTTAGAAAATTTAAATACATTAGGGGAAGACGTATTTTCCCCAAAACCTAGGTTCTATAATTTTTTCTAATTATTTTTTCTCTCTTCCTTTTTCTTGTTGTCCATCAAAAAAGAAGACTTAGTTCTTTTATGGAAATTTGGATCAGCTATGCCATTTAACATAATTTCCCTTTCTCATTAATCTCGCTAGGCCGCGATCACCGAGGCTTCTCCGCTATTGCAGTTATATCTATGTGATTGTGAGCATTATGGCGATTGCAGTATGATCTCATGAAATCATATTATCTGGACTGTATTGAATGCTACCGACTGCAGTCTTAGGGCTGCGATCGTGATAACTTGGGCCATATTTTACTCTAGTTTTTCAGCTGCACTTCTTTACTTCCTTTTGTTATTTTTTAGATCCAATCCACATCTTTCCATATTATTATATTGGTTCTGACCAAATGTGAATATTAGTGTATTCAATAATAAATTATGTCTCACTTATTCATTCAAAGCATGGTAATATGCACGAATGTGGAGTATTATTGAGTGGTAGATTCCACACTCTTCAATTACTAAGCTTAGAAATGAATATATTAAATATAACATTGTACTACTTATTTTTGAGGTGTTGAGGGAATGGAGTGGGGACATTCATGGTTGGCATCAAATCACTTTGCACTTTATCATTCTCAACTGGTCACCCTCTTAATCATCCACTCTTTATTTAACATTGGTTCTTTTTCATTCCCTTCTTGAGATTTCGGATCCTTCTCCTTTTAATTATTTAAAATATTTTTCTTCATATTTATTTTTTTAATATTGGGTTCTTTTTCAACATCCGCCATAAGATCACCAAGGGTTTTACTAATCCTAGTGATATAGCCAACATTTGGGCATCATTTTTTCATTTCACAATGGTGTCACTCGGAAGAAATCCTTTTTCTAGCATTATTTTGAGTAGAGATTTCCCTAATTTGATTCTTCAATTTCTTGATCGAGATGGATTGTGATACCATATTTTTGTTTATTTACAAAAAAATCACCTTTTAATTCACGAATCATTTTATCCGTTATTTCCACCCTCATCAAAATCCCTGCTAACACATCTTTGATCTTGAATTTTTAAGGATCAATGGAGATGGATTCTTTACCCTCTGCTCAGTCATGGGGATCCACATATTGGTCCTATTTCATTTATTTGTCTCTCCTATTGTGATCTCTATTATTATTATGCTAATTCTGCTCTCTTTCATGATTCGTCCAACCTTTGTTCCCTCATTGCCTTTGATAGCCCGAGAGGGAACCCACTGGATAGTTAGCCAAATACCGAATCTCTTTATCAAGCCTCTTGGACTTTTTTTCATCATATGCTTTGTTAGTAACTCTAATTGCATTATCAATTTTTTCATGTTCTCCTTCCTATCTTCATCTCATTTCCTTTGCTTTTTATGAATATAGGAAATGGTAGGAGACCCTTTAGCAACCTCTGAGTCTCGAGTACGCCATTGAAAATTTTTCTTTACAATTTTCCCAAAAAGGTTTGCAGCCTGACTATAAGACAAATTCACAATTGAACCCCCAACCATATTGTCCACCATAATTTGTTTAGTTATTTCAAAGCTCGGTATAAGACTTTGAGAAGCATCTTCTCTAAGATGTCATGGTTGGGAAATTGCATGAGGTTCCTATCAAATCTTTCCCAATCCTTGTATAGAGACTCTCCATTTAATTAATGAAAGTTCAGGATTTTATCACACCATTATAACATCTTGGATGGTGGGAAGGATCGGTCTAAGAATGCAACGATAAGTTTATCCAGTAAAGTAATTGACCCATCCAGAAGAGATAGAAGCAACAATACCAGCTCACCCATTCAATAAAGTAGGAAGAGGCGCAACTAGATGGACTCTTACCAGATGTATGCAATATCAAAAGGGGGCACAAGCTTCTACAATGCTCTACAAATGAATATTGGGGTCCTCAAGGGCTTTTCCCCCAATGATTTACTTTATTTGAAGCATATGCAACATGACACTCATAACGTGGAATACCTCATTTCATTGATTAAGGGGGATACATATGGCACTCGCACGACCAATATCATGGAGTTGCTCCTCATCATCAAAGGGACCATCAATATTCTCGACATTACATGAGTGGTCAATCATCATGTCGTGGACATATTGGATTCAGCTATAAAAACAAAAACACCAACAAAAAAAAGTAAATCAAAATAACTATGGGTATACCTAAATCTACATTCAACACCGCACAAATAAAAACTAAGTCCCATTACTCGACAATGGCACAACTTTTATTTTGATGACCTATACCATAGTTTGGATATAGGATGATCATTATCAATAAAGCTCAACTCACGTTGAGGTTAAAGCCTTGAGGAGTGAGTATATTCCTTAAAACCTATAGTTTTTTATGGCATTTAAGGGTATGCTCGTAGTGTAAAAAAAGTAAAATGAATGAATTAAAATGGAGGGGGATGGTTTGGGAAGTTCTTTGATAGAAATTAAATCAAAATACCAACTTAAAGCAAAGATTATGGTTTAGAATTTGATATGAGATAAGTCTTGGGATTATGTCTTTCTAGAGGAAAATAATACATAGGTCATGATAATTAAGTTCACATTCTAGTCATCAACCATGTCGGTAGGCTAAGTTAGGAATTCTTGAGTCTAGTTGGTCAACAAAACCTCAAGATTATCATCCATGGACCCTTTCTGATACCTCATAGATGTGGCAATTGAATCCACTTAATGCCTCAATTAGGCATCCCCATTTCTAGGAAGATGCCCAAGACTTAGCTAATTCTCAACTCACCCTTATTTCTAACATAGTGGAAAGAGGACAAACCATATCTAATATTATTCACTATTTCCTTATCACCCATATCCCTCCTTTAAAGATGATACAGGATCCAAAAGTTCACTCGCATCCCTCTTTCAAGAATGTTGTAAGCTTTAGAGAATTTAAGGATTTCACAAACAAATCTATTTTGGGAATTTGGGGTTTTCACCCATAATTCCCAACTAAATTAAGCAAGAAATAGTGAAACCCACAATCAATGACCAAGACTCTACACTAATAAATCACAACCCACATATATTTGCACCCTATTTCAACAAAATCCCAAGAGAAAATATTTAGCTACTCATAAAGTTAGGAAGAAGAAATATACCAAATTTATTGTTCAATGCTTCTAGTAAACATTGCAATCAAGATTAATCCAATATCTAATTTCAATTACAACTAAAACTAATTAAAATATTAACCATACTAAATTTTCCTAATTTGGTAAGGTTTATAAAGTATCCAATTTTAAATTTTGAAGTTTATGAATCCCAAATAGGAAAGGGGTTTAGCATTTTAAAGGATTTGGCGTCAGCTACCTAAATTTATAGAATTGCCCCAAGGCATAAACCCATATTGCTGCATTTGCGGGCACTTTGATCACCTTCATATAATTGGGATCACTGGCTTTGACTTAGTTTGCCTGGCCGTGATCGTAGCCCTCATACCACAATCACCATAACTTAAACTATTGCCTACTCAGGGTCTTCCAGCTACACTTCTCTTTTTAATCCCTTTTAAGATCAATTCTATATCTTTCCCTTTTATCACCTATGTACCTACAAAATCTAAGAAATAGTGCATTTAACTAACAAAGTTCTTTCTTTTATACCTTTAAATTATAGTAGCTTGCACATATTTTGCATGTAAATAAGTGAAAAATTTACCACTCATTAACGACTCAGGGTGCTGGGTTGTAATGTGTCTTTACGAGTTGCATAGTGACTCATAGTAAATTGCCATTGTTTTCAGTCTTTTCATTAACAACATTTTGGAAATTTCCCCTCTAACCCAATTGTAACCCATTACTTAAAACCCTATTGGGGAACCCAATATCATTATTAACTTAATAAAGCACATTCAAAAAGCTCTCTTAAATTCTCTCAAGCAGCCATACTTAAGATTTCCAAGAAGTAGTCATCTATGGGCTTAAGGTTTGAATTCTTTCAGTGAGACTTGTTATTTCAGGAATGTTGCTTTTCCCTCTTTGTTAATTTATTAATAGCATATGTTTTAAAGTATTGTCCATGAGATATTGATGTTGGTTTAGAAACAAAGTTTTAGGGTTTTGAATATTTATGGATTGAACAATGTTTCTCATGGTTTACATGTGATTAATAATGCTTTAATTATGGTTTTGAACTTATGGGTGCATGGGTATGGTGAATGAACTAAGAAATTATTATTTTCCTAAACTTGTGACTTTTGAAGTGGTTATGATCCCAACCATATATTGTGAAATTGGCTTTTAATAATGAGAAATATAGGAATTTGTAAAATTAAACAAAATAGGTTGTGAATCCCCCAAGGTATGGAATTGCTTTGGCATATTTTAATTACCTTACCAGTGTAGTTTGTATAGTGATACCAATAATGTATTCCTAAATGTGTATTGTGGATCAATGAATGGGATTGTGTGATAAATATTTTTAATTAGGCTTTAATGAGGGTTATGTTGCTAAGTTGTGAATGTAGTAGTCCTGTGGGACCTACACTGAAAATCTTGATTGATGATGTAGGGGTCTATATGACATAGTAGTTTGGCCTCCTTATTATTATTATTTGATTGGGAGGTTTGAGTTACCCCACATCATGTTACATAATTTGGAGCTCGTATCACCTTGATATCTAGGGAGGTTTGAGTCCCTTATAGCTTATATGTATATATACCATTTAGTTCATGCAGGCACATGAAATAGGGGAGATTTTGGCCCATATAGCCCATGGGTGCCTAGTATTTTATGACGCCTGGGCTACAAAACTACATCTAAATTCTTACAGAACATATTTATCCTTATTCCTTATCCTGACATGTGATTATATATGTATCTGAATGGGTTTTGAATTATTTTGAACAGCTGATCATGGACTTATATTATCCTTATCCTAGAGCTACATGCTAATATTTACCCTGCAAAATATCTTTGGATACTGTATTCCCATGCAATGCAGGTACTTGTCATACTTATACTCCCTCAGCTCAATGATTAAAATTTAGAATCAACTCATGAGTTGACATTGAAGTGGTGAGTTTTTATACATCGGAAGTCTACATTTCATGTTTTGTTGTCTTATGTCTAAAACTATTTAGACTTATTTTGGTTATAGTGGGGAGCATGTCCCAACACTTTGTTGATATTCAATTTTGATTCTTTGTTTTGAAGGCTTTGTTTGGATTACTATAGCTATTGAGCGATGTTGGTCTGTTGTTTTGCTAGTCATCGATCGTCAGTTACAGATATGTTTTGATTTTATTTAATATTATTGAATGCTATATTTTTATAAGTTTAAAAATAATCCAAATTTGGGTGATGTTGTGTTTGGTTTGGTTAGGTGTAGGGGGTGATCTCTTATCCACGTATGATTTGAGAAACTCGTCATGGCCAGGAACTGCTTTGGGTTGTGACACTAATGGATTAGATTTTTAATTATGTTGTGATGAGATATAAACCATGTCATACTAAGCGATAGGTTCTTCCATGTATAAGCTATCTATTATGGTAATGACAAGCCTTTGACTATGCTATTGATAAGATATTGCCTTTGCAATTACTTATTATTATGATCATGCAAAATAATTATGCTAGTAATCATAATAGAAAACACTCTTATTGATGATGGATTATGTTATTAATTGTGCTAGAAGTCATGTTTATTAATTATATGGAAAGTTATGCTATTAATTCGTCTATAAATTATGATGCATAACTATATTGGAACTTATGATATTGATTGTACCCAGTTTAATTTTTGAAGATGATTATGTTGATTATACCTGGAATTCTGGAAGGTGATTATATTAATTATACCTAGGTAAATTTTGAATGATTATGATGATGCAAAATATACCCAATTTGATTTACAGAGGATGATGATGTTGATTATACCTGGTTCTATTCTATAAAATGATAATGATATTGATTATACTCGATTTGATTTTGGAGTATTACTATGATATACATTGATAAACGATAAGGTCAGAGGATGATTATGTCGATGTACCTATGTATACATCTATCGGTTTGAGTCTTGATATTTATTATTATATGATTATTAAATATATATAAATGTACGGCTAAAGTTAGGTATGGTGTTGATATTAGGGATGTCATTGTAGCCCAAAAGTGGTGAATGTTAGAATATTGTATAATTGATGGTTAGTAATAGTTGATGATCAGTGATAAATAAGGATTAGTGGTGTAAAATTTTTAAGTGACTAATCATGACTAGTTGATAAATGAGGATTAGTTGATAAGGGATGATTAGTTAATAAATTATGTTAGTTGATAAATATTGGTTATCTAATAAATGGTGATTTACTGATATGTGGTGAATAGTTGCTAAAATGATGACTAAAGGTTATGTGGAGACTAGTAATTATGTGTATTAATTACTAAGAGGTGGTAGCTAATAATTGTTGACTAGTGAGTATTGATGATAAGGTTGTTATATATTAGTTAAATTTTGGAATGTGGGTACGTTGTCAAATGTTAGTAAATGACCGATTGATGATAAATTATTAAATGATGCTTAAATAAGAAGTTGGTTATTAGTAAGTGATTAATGGTTTTTTATTTTATCTCTAAGTGTACTTTCCAAGCATATGGGAGTCTGTGAAGAGTTATTTTCTATTCGAACCAATTTGTGTATGCAAGCCAATTTTGTAGTTTGTGATTTCTTGTGTGATGCCTTGTGATGTGTTACTATTCCAATTTATTTACTTATATTACAAGGTTATGTTGCCATGTGTTGATGCCTTTTGTTATCTTGTTATCTCGGTTAAATTACTTATTATGTACAATATTATTGGAGATGATTTAGGATCGTATCTTTACCTTGACTTAGTATAGTTATCTTGAATTTTATCATACTTATAGCATGATTTATCTCAGTCAGATGATGATTCATATTGAGTACCTATTGTTTTTGTACTCATTCTACACTTTTGTACCTTTTTAGTGTAGATCCAAGTACTAATTATAGACATTATGCTATGTTGATATTTCTTGTGATAGGGTGAGATCTTGGGGTTGAGTCACCTATTTCATTATATATTTTAATATTCAATCTTTTTTTATCGATATAGATGTTGTAGAATATTCTAAACACTTGATTTGTATTAATGTTAGTTGCTCTTATACTAGCTCTACTAGGTCATAGGATGGTACCTTGTATTGCCTGTTATATATACTTAGAATCCTTCGCTTATTTATAAGTGTGTTTTTTATTTTTGCCTATAATTGGGCATTTTCCACAAAGTTAACCCATAGCATTTAGCTTCGAGTTATGATTTATCTTACTCACTGGCCAGACAAAGTAGGTGTCATTATTAATTGTAAATTGGGTCATGACAAGTTGGCATCAGAGCCTATCTTTAAACGATATTGTTGGTTCAAGAGCAATTGTCGAGTAGAGTCTTGCGGATCAAAATGATGATGTTCATTTTCTTTTTTTCAGAAGGCTATGGGACATTCTTAAGTATTCCTTACTTCTTTCATTTATATCATGGAAAAAGTCTAAGTTGGTTTGTAGAGTATTCCCTTGACTTTACTCTTTTATAGATGGCCAGGACACGTGCTACTGCTAAATGAGATGATGGTCCTGAGACCGAGCCTAGGGATCCTACTACTATTCTTGGATGGTACACCGGTTGTGGACTATTGCATGATGTGTCTCTAACTATGGGCTAGGATAGGCTACCTTCCCCAGGTCTTATTCCCTCTCTTGATCTAGAGAATCATCTACCCCAACAAGTGGTGGGCCAAGGACCATCCAAGGCTCTACCAATATTTTTTTTTATAATGCTTAGAGATGCATTGGTTCTGCCTTTGGCAATAGTTAATGGTATACCATATAATAGTGCACAGTCTACAAATCAGAGTGGTACTGAGGTGGGGCCATAACCTGTAGTTGCCACTCCTAGATTTGATGTTCCTCCTACACCGGTAGTTTTTTAGCTTGTTTTTACTCTGATATTGGTTGCCCAACTTACTATGTCTTTAGTGGAGCAAAAAATGTTGGATAGATTCTTGAGATTAGCTCCTCCTAGATTTTTTATGCACCTCTTGAGGATACTTATGAATTCCTAATTGGTTGTGAGGATAAGCTTTATAATTTGGGATTAGTTGACACTTTTGGTGTGGATTACACCATATTTCAAATGGATTTGGCTACTTGTCATTGGTGAAGAGGTTATATGGATTTTTGAATAACCATATCTTCTCACTTAACTTGGACTCAGTTCTCCAAGATGTTCTTGGTTAAGTATATGACTGATAGCCTTAGAAATCATTTGAGGATTAGTTCTCTAGATTGGTGAAAGGATCCATAATAGTTGTAAAGTATGAGGCTCATTTTCATAAGTTAGATAGGCATACAACTTCTATTTTGGATACTGAGTTTGAGAGAGTTTATTTCTTTCTTAGAGGATTGAGATTCCTTCTTTGTATGTTTACTCATAGTTTGGTTACTGTGAGTAGGTCCTCTTTTGAGGTTTCTAATCAAGCTCAACTTATATAGGAGATACATTATAAGGCTCATGAGCTTCGCGATAAGTGGCCTAGATAATATGGTAGTTTCAGTGGAAGCAATATTAGTTCCTGATTAAGTGATAGACATTTTTATGGTAGATATCCTCTCTATCAATACTATTTGCCTTAGAGTTATCCTATTTGACCTATTTGGTATGCACTTTATATTACTGATGAAGGTCAGTTTAGTTCTAGCGATCACCCTGGTAAAGGTTGTGATCAGTCTTTGAAAGGTTTATTTTTTTGTTATTCTAGATGTAGTGGTTATTTTGAGTTAGGCGAATCTATTAGTTCTGGTTCATCTAAGGTGTTATATTATAGTTGTAGAGATCCTAGTCACTATTCTTTAGATTTCCCTAGTTGTGGGGTGATTTTTGTTTTATCTAAGAGTGTTACCCCTAATAGAGAAGTTCATCCTGTATATAAAGGTGGTTCTCAAGATCATAGGGGTGCTTTCCAAGGTACTCGCGGAAGTTCTTAGGCAAGCAGGATAGGAGGTCATTCAGGTACCCAACCAGGTGGCAGGCATGGTCAGTTTCATGTAGTACCTGCTAGACCCTAGGCTAAGACTTTGAATGCAGTTGTTATACATATAATTTTGTTGTGCCGCTAGTTATCCCTTGCTTTATTTGATCTGAGATCCACTTATTCTTATATATCTAGTTACTGTACACCATGGTTGGAGTTGTCTTATGATTTATTATTTGTTCCATTGCGTGTATCTACTCTTATGTGTGGTTCTTTAGTAGTGGATTGAGTTTTCAGACCATGTGCTATGATTGTTAGCGATGTTGATACTTAGGCAGATATTATTATATTGGATATGATGAATTTTGATATAATTCTAAGCATGCACTTGTTATCCCACTATTAGCGGTCATGGACTATTTTTCCAAGATCTTTACTTTAGCCTTGCCCGGTGTACCCCTAGTTGTGTGGCATAGAGAGGTTAGCTGTGAGCCAACATGGATTATTTCTTATGTTATCCTAGGAGTGTTATTTTTAGGGGTTGTGTATTTTACCTCGCTTATATTTGTGATACTAGTGTGGAGGTGTCAGTCGCTTGACTCTATTCCTATTGTTTATCAGTTTCTTGATTTGTTCCCTACTGACCTGCATAGTATTCCCCCTGTCCATGAGATTTATTTTGCTATTAAACTCGAGCCAGGCATCCGACCTATTTCTATGGAACACGTTGAGGTTATGTAGCTTTAATTCTTAGCTTCAAGACCTTATTGGTAAGGGTTTAATTAGATCAAGTGTGTTCCCTTGAGAATCTCCTGTATTGTCTATGAAAAAGAAAGATGGTTCCATGCATATGTGTATTAACTATAGGTAGCGTAATAAGGTGACAGTGAAGAATTATTTTTCTTATGTTCACATTGATTTATCATCTTGACAAACTTCAGGGAGCGATAGTTTTTTGTAAGATTAACTTATGATCTGTTCACCATCAGGTGAGGATTTGGTGGAGGATATCTAGAATATAGCATTTAGGAACCGTTATGGTCATTATGAGTTCTTAGTGATGTTGTTTGGGTTTACTAATATCCCAGATGTGTTCATAGATTTGATGAATCGAGTATTTAGGACTTATTTGGATTCCTTTGGTATTGTGTTCATTGACGACTTCCTAGTGTATTTTAGTAGTAGAAAGGAGCATTCACAACATTTTAGGATCATGCTCTTGACTTTTAGTAAAGAGGAGCATTTGCATTATTTGAGGATTTTCCTCTAGTCTTTGAGAGATCATGTGCTTTTTTCAAAGTTCTTGAAGTATGAGTTTTTTCTTGAATTAGTGACATTCATTGAACATTTGGTATCTAAGGATGGGATTATGGTAGACCAGACTAAGATTAAGGCAATTTGCGATTGGGCTAGACCTACATCTTCGGCTGAGGTTTATAGCTTTATTTATTTGGACGGTTAGTATAAATACTTCAACAAGGGTTTTACTACTACTTCAACCCCTATGAGCAGATTTAATCGAAAGGAGGTTTCTTTTCGGTGGTTCGAGGAGTGCGAGTCGAGCTTTGGAAAGATCTTGAGTTTTCTTACTTCTGTTCTTGTTTAGCTCTTCCTAATGAGGGTGAGGGATTCATTATGTTTTTTTGATAATTTTGGTGTTGGTTTGGCTTGTGTATTGATGCAGTAGGCTCTTGTTATTTATTATGCTTCTAGACTTCTTAAGGTTCATGAGTGGAATCACCCCAATCATGATTTAGAGTTTGTACTGGTAGTTTTCACGCTTAAGATATAGAGGCATTATTTGTATGGCGTGCATTGTGAGATTTTCACTAATCATCATAATTTTCAGCTTCTTATGACCTAGAGGGAGTTAATGCTAGGCATACTAAATGGATAGAGTTTCTTAAGGATTATGATATTTCAATCTTGTATCATCCAACAAGGAAAATGTTGTAGAAGATGCCTTGATTCGGAAGACAGTTAGTATAGGTAGCTTGGCTTAAATTTATGTTTCTCAGAGAAAGTTGGCATGGGACATTCAGTACTTTACCAACATAATGGTTCGCGTGGATATTTTAGATCCTAGGAGGAATTTGGTTAGCATGGAGGCGAGGTCTTTGCTATTTGAGAAGATTTAAGATCATCACTTTGATCATAAAAATCTTTTCTTCCTTTAAGATCAGGTGTTGAGGGGTGAGTCTGAGAGGAACACCATAAATTATGAGGTTGTTTTGGGATTTGATGGCCACATTTTTATTTTAAGGATTGATGACTTGATTCAGTTGTTTTTCATGAGGCTCACAAATCTAGATATTCCATTCATCCCGGCATATACACAAGGTATTGAGATTTTAGACAACATTATTGGTGGAGTGGAATAAAGTAAGATGTGGTAAATTTTGTAACTCATTTCCTTTGTTGTCAATAGGTAAATGCCGAGCATTAGCAACCATGTGGATGACTCAGAGGTTACCTATTTCCAAATAGAAATGGGAGCGAATTACCATTGATTTTGTTTGTGTTTTGCATTGCGCTTCCCATGGTTTCAATTGTATTTGGGTAATTATGTATCATATGACCAAGTCAACACATTTTATTACTATACAAATGTCCTTCGGTGCTGAGAGGTTAGCCTGTATATATGTTTAGGAGATAGTCGATTAGCATAGTGTATCTTTTCTATTATTTTAGACCGTGATTTCATGATCGCTTCAAGATTTTTGATCGCATCTTAGGAGGATTTGGGTACACAAGTGGATCTTAGTATAGTTTTTTATCTACATACAGATGGCCAATTAAACTAAATTATTTATGTTTTTGAGGCCATGCTCTGAGCTTGTATTATGGAATTTGGAGGCCAGTTGGAGCAACACTTGACCTTGGAAGAGTTCGCATATAATAATATTTATCATTCAAGTATTGAGATAGAGCATTTTGAGTATTTGTATAGTAGGAGATATTTACTCTGATTGGATGGTTTGAAATTTTAGAGGTTAGGAGTCATGGTACTCATTTACTTCAGTAGACGTTGGATAGAGTCAGCGTTATTCACGATAGGTTCAGATCGACTCAGAGTAGGCAGAAAGACTATGTAGATTATAGACTTCGTGCCTTGAGATTTGGAGTTTATGATCATGTATTCCTCTATTTATTTCCCATGAAGGGTGTGACGAGGTTAGAAAAGAAGGGAAAGCTCAACCCCAGATATATTAGACCTTTTGAGATTCTCTGCATAGTTTTTGCGGTGGCTTATGAGTTAGCTCTACCTCTAGATTTTACCGTTGTTCATCCAATTTTCCATGTATCCATGTTATGGTGATGCATTCTTGAATTGTCACTTGTAATTAAATGGTACTTAATACAATTAGATAAGTATTTGACCTATGTAGAGGAGTTGTTCACATTTCTGCTAGTGATGTCAGGCGGGTATGCACTAGAGAGATTCCTGTAGGTAAGTTTTAGTGGGGCCACCTCCTAAAGAAGGGTACAACCTGGGAGATTAAGAGAAAAATACGGACACAGTATCCTCACTTGTTTGAGATCTCAGGTACATCCTAAGCCTTAACTTTTGCAGATGAAAGTCCTATTAGGTTGATATCGTAATGACCCTTCTAGTCATTTTCCATATTTCTACTTATTTTCATCGTTAGAGCTTTCGTATAGTTGCCCTAAGTCATTTATGACTTGCTGGAACTAATAGTTCAATTATCAGGTTGTTCACTTATTTTTAGAGCCAATTCCCATTTTTAAATCTTCACTGGTTCCAAATAGCCACCGAGCAAAAACTTTAGTAAGATAATTGCGTATGTAAATTATAATTGCACCAACAACTCTGATATGTTGATTTTAGGCGGAGTGGACTTTTAGTTCAGGTCTCAAAATATCTAGACTCATTTTGGCATATTGGTGGGAAAGTTAAGAAAATGAAATATAGGTGTGGGACCCATATTTGCTCAAAAGAACCTTCGATGGCAATTCCAAGTATGCCATCACGTTTGGAATGCCAAATTTTGTATTGTTACATTTCTAATTTTTATATATGTGACCCTGAATATATCCCAAGCACCAGATTGAAGTCCATTGCATATTTGAAAAATTATGGTTCACTAGGTTTCTGGTGCACCGCAATAGGGACTCGTTGGACCACGATCACAACTCGCTCGAGTAGATGAGATACCACAATCATAATAGAGGTGTTGCAATTGCAACTTGTGTGGAAGATGAATGATGATCCAATTTCTAACATTAGGGTGCAACTTGTGTGGAATATGAAAGATGGTGCAATTGCTAACATTAGGGTTGAGATAGCGACTCTCGTGTGCTTGGACTAGGTATAAAAAGTCCCCTTTTCCACAATTTTTGCCATTTTTCATCACTTCCTTGAGAGGAAAAAACCTATATAGTGTGATAGATTTAAATTGAGCCTTCAGGGTTACGTAGGAGCTTGATTAACATTTATTTTTACGATTATCTTCCGATTTGAGGTAAGAAATCACCTTTTTATTAGTGGATTTTAGTTCTTTATTTCTTTAAACCCCAAACCCTTTAGGACCTTAGTTAAAGCCTAATTTAGCTTGGTTTTCACCCATTTTTTAGGGTTATGAATCCTTGAGCTTGTAATAATGTTAGGTTGGTTTCAAAAATGCGACGCATGTGGTTTTGATATGATTTTTTGGAACCAAAGTACAATAGTGCAATATGATTATTGTTATTCTTGTTATGATGAGTAGAATAAGTTTATGATATCTTAGCATCTTAAGGAGGCTTCTCGGTAACAAAAAATGGTGGTTTAGTGGATCAGTAAGCTTTCTTCAGTGTCGAGGTAGGTTAGGTTTATACTTTGTTTGATTGATCTACTTCATTGAATGATTATGATTTTGTGTTAGATTTGGGATAGTTTTAAGGTGTTGGACTAATGAAATATAAAACTTGGGTTAGTTGGACCGTGTAGGCAAATTTGAAATCGTAGAGTTGAAACAGTTGACTTGTTTTCTTATGCCTTAGGTTAATTGGACTTCATCCCTCATGGCAAGCATAAGAATGCTTTAGATTACACAACTTAGGTAAGAACGCTTTGGAAACCCATGATTAGGGTAAGTTTGGTCTGAGTTGCTAATACTAATGAAGGTTGCCTTAGTTCCCATTGGACTTAGTTAAAGTTCTTAAGAATAATATCTACCTTAGGACTAATTGTGGCTTGCTATACATCAAAAAGTATATTTATATACCTTAGCATAGTCTAGGGTAGAATTATGCATAAAATGTATTCTAGGGATTTAAAAGTGGGATCTTTGACCCACCTTAAGCCATGATCGATACTAATTCTTGTGTAACCCTTATAAGGTTGCTAAATACCTAGAGAATGCCCTTTGAGACAATATTGAGGATCCTTGGAACTTAGTGGTTATGGTAATGGTAACATTAGAAGTAAAGTTCATAGACTAATGGATTACATTATCACTTATACTATGATGCGATATGGAACATATTGTGATAAGCTAGTGGTTATGCCATATATAAGCTATCTATTATTCTAATGATAAGCCATTGACTATACTATTGATAAGCTATTGCCTATGCTATTTATTATGATTATGATCATGCTAAATAATTATGCTAGTAATCATGCCAAAAAATATTCTTATTGATGATATTAGCAATTGTGTTATTAATTATGTAGAAGTAATGCTTATTAATTATATGGGAAGTTATTCTATTAATTAAGAAAGAAATCATGATGCTTGACTATATTGGAACTTATGATATTGATTATACCCGGTTCAATTTTGGAAGATGATTATGCTAATTAAACCCGGTTTAATTTCGGAAGATAATTATGTTGATTATACCAGGTTCAATTTCGGAGGTTAATGATGATGTTAATTATACATAGTTTGATTTTGGAGGATAATGATGATTTTGACTATACCCTGTTTGATTTTTGAGGACTATGATGATGTTTACTATACCTATTCAATTAAAAGAATGATTATGATGATACATTGATAACTGACAAGGCCAAAGGATAATTATGTAGATGTACCAAGGTACATCTATCGGTTCATGTCTGGCTATTTATTATGATATGCTTATTATGTATGTATATATATATATAAATGCATATCCAAAGTTGGGTATGATGTTGATATTAGGGATGGAGCATATATCCCAAAAGTTGTGAATGATTAGAAGATGGTATAATTGATGATTAGTGATAGATGATGATTAGTCATAAATAAGACTAGCGGTGGATATTGTTTATATGACTAATCTTGACTAGTTGATAAACGAGGATTAATTGGTAAAGTGTTAATTAGTTAATAAATGTTGGTTATCTAATCAATGGTGGTATCTAAATATGTAGTGAATAGTTGTTAAAATTATGACTAGAGGTTATGAGATGACTAGTAATTATATGTATTATTAATAAGATATGGTTAGCTAATAAATGGTGTGTGGTGATTATTGATGATAAGGTTGCTATATGTTGGAAAAACCATTTATGTGGGTACATTTTCAAATATTAGTAAATGACCGATTGATGATAAATTGTTGAATGATGGTTAAATAGTGAGTTGGTTATTGGTAATAAATAAATGGTTTCTTTATTCTATCTTTGAGTGTACTCTCAAAGTGTACGGGAGTCTATGATGAGTTATTGACTTTTTGCACCAGTTGGCAAATGAGAACCAATTTTGTTGTGTGTAATTGCTTGTGCCTTGTGATGCATTATTATTTTGATATATTTACTTATATTGTATAACGATGTTGGCATGTGTTGCTGTCTTGTGTTATAATGTTATCCTCGTCAAATTACTTATTTTGTACAATAGTATTGCAGATGATTCATGTTTGTTTCTATAATTTGACTTAGTTATGTTATCTAGCATTTTATCATAATTATATCATGATTTAGCTTAGTCGTCGAATAATGCCTACTGAGTACCCATTGTTTTGGTACTCATACTGCACTTTTGTTCCTTTTAGGTGTACAACTAAGTACAAGCTATCATTGTTGATCATTGATCGTGTTGTGCTGTTATTTTTGGTGATTGGGTGATCTCTTGGAGTTGGAGTCACTATTTCCTTCTATCTTTTGATTTTTAGTCTTTTGTTATCGAGATAGATGTTTCTGACTATTCTAAATACTTGAGTTATTAAGTATTTGATCATCTTGTACCTAGGTCATGGGATGATATCTTGTATTGACCATTTTACCAACTTAGAACTCTTCGCTTATTTATAACTGCATTGTTTATTTTCATATACGATTTGGAATTTTCCACCAAGTTAACCCACTAAATTTAGCTCTGGTTGATGGTTTGTCTTACACAAAGGCGTGACAGAGTAGGTTCCATCATGACTCATAAATCGGGTCATGACCGAAAACTATCCTAAAAAAATTTGGAGTGTAAAGTTGGTGGTGATGACAACACCTTTGACAATGAGTCATCTGGTCTAATGACGACTCATCGTCAGTCTTCTTTCAATGAATTTCCTTTTCCTCTAGATCAATCATAAATGATTATTTTGGAACCCTATTCATGGTTGGGTGACTCATTTAAAATGGCACCATCTTGCACTCTCTTAGGTTTCTAGTCTTGCTATAAATGACTAATTACAATGATCCATCATATGACCTAATGGGTCATAGCCTCCTATTGTACTCTGCTTGTCTTTGAATTTTCTGTGTCTCTGAACTTTAAAAGAGTCATAATGGATTCATTCTACTAATTGTAACTTCTCATTATGAGTTATAGTCACCCCTTGTGGTCAAGTGTTCCTCCAATACTCTGAGTATAATATTAGTATGGTCAGGAAATGACTTGGGCTATGAGTCGTATTGCGATCCAATGACGCGTGGCCCAGT
>JAPEIP010000010.1:180823883-180881444 GCA_026120095.1 Capsicum chinense
TACTAATGAAGGTTGCCTTAGTTCCCATTGGACTTAGTTAAAGTTCTTAAGAATAATATCTACCTTAGGACTAATTGTGGCTTGCTATACATCAAAAAGTATATTTATATACCTTAGCATAGTCTAGGGTAGAATTATGCATAAAATGTATTCTAGGGATTTAAAAGTGGGATCTTTGACCCACCTTAAGCCATGATCGATACTAATTCTTGTGTAACCCTTATAAGGTTGCTAAATACCTAGAGAATGCCCTTTGAGACAATATTGAGGATCCTTGGAACTTAGTGGTTATGGTAATGGTAACATTAGAAGTAAAGTTCATAGACTAATGGATTACATTATCACTTATACTATGATGCGATATGGAACATATTGTGATAAGCTAGTGGTTATGCCATATATAAGCTATCTATTATTCTAATGATAAGCCATTGACTATACTATTGATAAGCTATTGCCTATGCTATTTATTATGATTATGATCATGCTAAATAATTATGCTAGTAATCATGCCAAAAAATATTCTTATTGATGATATTAGCAATTGTGTTATTAATTATGTAGAAGTAATGCTTATTAATTATATGGGAAGTTATTCTATTAATTAAGAAAGAAATCATGATGCTTGACTATATTGGAACTTATGATATTGATTATACCCGGTTCAATTTTGGAAGATGATTATGCTAATTAAACCCGGTTTAATTTCGGAAGATAATTATGTTGATTATACCAGGTTCAATTTCGGAGGTTAATGATGATGTTAATTATACATAGTTTGATTTTGGAGGATAATGATGATTTTGACTATACCCTGTTTGATTTTTGAGGACTATGATGATGTTTACTATACCTATTCAATTAAAAGAATGATTATGATGATACATTGATAACTGACAAGGCCAAAGGATAATTATGTAGATGTACCAAGGTACATCTATCGGTTCATGTCTGGCTATTTATTATGATATGCTTATTATGTATGTATATATATATATAAATGCATATCCAAAGTTGGGTATGATGTTGATATTAGGGATGGAGCATATATCCCAAAAGTTGTGAATGATTAGAAGATGGTATAATTGATGATTAGTGATAGATGATGATTAGTCATAAATAAGACTAGCGGTGGATATTGTTTATATGACTAATCTTGACTAGTTGATAAACGAGGATTAATTGGTAAAGTGTTAATTAGTTAATAAATGTTGGTTATCTAATCAATGGTGGTATCTAAATATGTAGTGAATAGTTGTTAAAATTATGACTAGAGGTTATGAGATGACTAGTAATTATATGTATTATTAATAAGATATGGTTAGCTAATAAATGGTGTGTGGTGATTATTGATGATAAGGTTGCTATATGTTGGAAAAACCATTTATGTGGGTACATTTTCAAATATTAGTAAATGACCGATTGATGATAAATTGTTGAATGATGGTTAAATAGTGAGTTGGTTATTGGTAATAAATAAATGGTTTCTTTATTCTATCTTTGAGTGTACTCTCAAAGTGTACGGGAGTCTATGATGAGTTATTGACTTTTTGCACCAGTTGGCAAATGAGAACCAATTTTGTTGTGTGTAATTGCTTGTGCCTTGTGATGCATTATTATTTTGATATATTTACTTATATTGTATAACGATGTTGGCATGTGTTGCTGTCTTGTGTTATAATGTTATCCTCGTCAAATTACTTATTTTGTACAATAGTATTGCAGATGATTCATGTTTGTTTCTATAATTTGACTTAGTTATGTTATCTAGCATTTTATCATAATTATATCATGATTTAGCTTAGTCGTCGAATAATGCCTACTGAGTACCCATTGTTTTGGTACTCATACTGCACTTTTGTTCCTTTTAGGTGTACAACTAAGTACAAGCTATCATTGTTGATCATTGATCGTGTTGTGCTGTTATTTTTGGTGATTGGGTGATCTCTTGGAGTTGGAGTCACTATTTCCTTCTATCTTTTGATTTTTAGTCTTTTGTTATCGAGATAGATGTTTCTGACTATTCTAAATACTTGAGTTATTAAGTATTTGATCATCTTGTACCTAGGTCATGGGATGATATCTTGTATTGACCATTTTACCAACTTAGAACTCTTCGCTTATTTATAACTGCATTGTTTATTTTCATATACGATTTGGAATTTTCCACCAAGTTAACCCACTAAATTTAGCTCTGGTTGATGGTTTGTCTTACACAAAGGCGTGACAGAGTAGGTTCCATCATGACTCATAAATCGGGTCATGACCGAAAACTATCCTAAAAAAATTTGGAGTGTAAAGTTGGTGGTGATGACAACACCTTTGACAATGAGTCATCTGGTCTAATGACGACTCATCGTCAGTCTTCTTTCAATGAATTTCCTTTTCCTCTAGATCAATCATAAATGATTATTTTGGAACCCTATTCATGGTTGGGTGACTCATTTAAAATGGCACCATCTTGCACTCTCTTAGGTTTCTAGTCTTGCTATAAATGACTAATTACAATGATCCATCATATGACCTAATGGGTCATAGCCTCCTATTGTACTCTGCTTGTCTTTGAATTTTCTGTGTCTCTGAACTTTAAAAGAGTCATAATGGATTCATTCTACTAATTGTAACTTCTCATTATGAGTTATAGTCACCCCTTGTGGTCAAGTGTTCCTCCAATACTCTGAGTATAATATTAGTATGGTCAGGAAATGACTTGGGCTATGAGTCGTATTGCGATCCAATGACGCGTGGCCCAGTTTCCTTTATCTATACTTGTTCAATTCTTCCTCATTTTTTCATTTATTCACCTCCGAAACTATTTTCCTATAGAAGTATATGATAGCGCCCAACTTACACCTCAATTTAGTATACGCGGTGGTCGTCAATATATTTATCCAACTTTGGAGTAGGGGTTGAATCCAAAGGGAACAATGTGAGTGGCGATTAAACTTGTTTGAAATTATAGATACAAGTTAAATTCAAATAATCAATATAAAAAGATAAAATGGGGGTTTAAGGTTTACAGAGAGTTAATTGTCACTTTTAATATTTTAGTGTTTGAAATCAGCTTAAATGGGAAACCAGAGCTATGTTCACCAAGGGTTTCGGGAATTGACAAATACAAGGTAATGCTGCAGATTTTTGGAATGAGTAGAACAACAGAATATCCCTGACGATTATACTATCTAACTTATCTCTCGACTTCACCAGACAATTTATTATCTAATTCTCTCAAACTTAGATACCATATCTATTTCCAACAAGATGTTATCTTAGGTAGATTAATCCAGTTACGACATTAATTGTTAAACAGAAGGTTGGTAGCTTCCGAGTTCCTGTTGATAATCTACGTCCTCTAGTATATTTCTCTATTAGAAGCAAATAAAACCGAAGGAATAACCTAATGTTTACAACCACTAGATTTTAGTTAAAACAACAGAATTTCAAGATGTTTTACTACTCTTTGAATCTGTTAAACACCTAGTATCTTATCAAACCCTAATCCATGGATCCCATAACTTCGGCTAATGAAATTAGCCGCTCATGATTTGATGAACGAAATAACAAGTTGAATTCATGATTATAATGATAAACTTACGAATGGGTAGGAAACAACAAGTAGTTCTTCCGATTTAATCACAAGGTAGAAACCCTAAAAATAGTTGATATGAAAACACAAGAATATTTTATGAAAGAGAGCAAAAATACGTCTCTCCTCTTAGATTTAGAGTTGATGTCTGATAGATTAATTATGAATTAAAAACCCTAAAAGATTCTATTTATACTAAAGTGTAATTAAGGAAATAAAATAACAAAATCACAGCCGGGCTCAGATTTAGGTGACGGCATATTGGTGTTGATCGTCACGCTTCTGAAGGTATCTCAGATATATCGTCGGAAGTCATGCCTTCTTAACCTGTTCTACCTCACTCTGACGATGTCCTCCGATAGCTTACAAAAGGAGTAATGGCGTGTAGAAATTATCGTCAGACCTTCAGCTTATTCACCATGTTCTGTCCCACTTGACGACATCTTCTGATGGCTTACCACACTTGTGACGACATATTGTGAATGTCATCACCTTCTTCCAGTAACTCTTCTTCAATGTTCTTCCTGATGCCTTTTTCTCGTAGCTTACCATAACTATGACGTCTTGCAAGAAATGCCTTCAGGCTCATATCAGCTCACTTGTACCAGATTTTACTCTTTTGCTCCACTGTTTTTTATTTCAATGCATCTTGACTTTCCTAAAAAATCTTAAGAAATAACATAAAAAACACCAATAATTACTTAATAACTTACAATTATTTCAAGTTAAAAAGTATTAAATGTGCTACAAAAATCTACCATATCAACACCCTCAACTTAAAACAATTGTTTGTCCTCAAGCAACTACATAACACCATACTACGATGCTTAACCAAGAGACACATAAGAGACCTATTATAGTTGATTATCAAGTTTAGCTCAAAACTCATGCCACTCTTAACGTTCAATTATTTATAAATCCAATGGTGCATATCAATGAAGATTAACAATCTGACCCAAATGAATCAAGATATGGCATCAATTCAGCAACAATAACCATACATATGTACAAGTTACACTACCCAAACAAGTAAACGGATAAAAATCCAAATAAGTCCCTCCTCACTCATATATGAACTCAAGTATGTCAATGCAGGGACAGTCAAGAGACACTCACTCTCAGAAAGAAATTCCAATCAATGGATGTCAAATACCATATGCTTGCCCTAATTTTCATTACCAAGGTGTCCAGATAGGTAAGTTCGGATCACTATAGGTCTTTTCTTTAGCTTTTAATGTAGGCTAAGGGCTGGTATGATATCCAGTGGCATTTAGAGTGACTAAGCCTCCTTGGCACTACCTTAACTTTTGGGGTTCACTTATTAACCTTTTTCTTCTTTTTTTCTTTTTCTTGATCACGCATTATTCAGGATGGATGTGGCTTTTCTTTTTCATTCTTTTTCTTTTCGTATTCTTTTTCCTCACAACCCATCTTTTTATTATTTTTCACTTTTTCTTTTCCTTTTATTCTACCTTTCTTCACACTCATTTTACATCACAAACCCCTATGATGGCCACCCTCAACATAGGTTGTTTACCTAAGTCTAGGTCTACAGTTTCCAAGGAGGACCAGGGCCGAAAAAAGTTTATTATGATCTAAATAGGAAGGTGAAAGGTGTCATAGAAAGAAATGGTCAATTCAGGCTCAAAATAGGGATCAAGAGATATCATGCATACAGGGAAGCTTATTTAGGCCAAAAGTGACTTGTAAATCAAAACGACCTATGATCCTTTCCTACCCCCTATCTTTCAACCAAGGTAAGACTAACCTGGCAAGTTGTGGATTTAACACACAAAGGGAGCTAAGTAGTATCTCACAAACACATGGCACAAAGATGCATCACAAGCTACTACCTATCCGGTTCATGTAATTGTTTAGCAGTGGATATCATGTCACTAGTACTAATGCCATAACAAGATGCACAGTGGTCACACATAAATATATATCACACAGTTATAAAATAGACCAACGGAGAGGTGTTTATCAATATCAAAAATCAACAAAAATATGTCAACTGCTCTAGATACTTATTTTTCTCCAGTTAACCACAACACATCACAACACAAACATAGTACACCTAAACATGTCAGCTCTACTAGGAACAAGACTCTGGGAAAAAGCGGCACGACAACAAAAACCCCAGGAGGACATCATCACCCAAAAGTAGCCCCACCCTCAACTTAAAATCATGCAATGTATCCAAAGCATCAGACCAAAACAAGAAAGTTAGAAACATACCTGTGGCACCATGGGTATGAAGATCTGATGTCTATAACATAATAAGAATACAAACAACAAATTACCTTGGGTTGCCTCCCAAGAAGCGCCTTGTTTAACATCGCGGCACGATCCAACTCAGCTTTTTCCTCCACCTTGAGGATATGAATTTCACCCCCAACTTAGAGTCGATCTTCTTACCTATCTCATAGGGAGGTGGTACAAAGATTAAAAAGCCAAGTAATGAATGATGCATGGTAAATAACTCGACCTTAAAGTGAGGTGTGTTTTTATGTTGTTTATCAGGTGTAAAATAAAGAATATAGGATTCTTGTTCCTCATCTTCACAGTCTTCCACTAGTTTAGATGATTCCACATACAAGATATCATCTAAACATAATGTGTAAAAATGCTTCGAGTATGGCCCAACAAACCTTACATCAAAATTTACACTATGTTCTACACACTCACTTTTATTCATCTTCTCAACATTTTAACTTTGAATTGGGCTAGAGTCTTCATAAGAGATTGACTTGGCTTCTTATTTTGCCTCTAACTCCATTCCCTCAACCTTGGCATCATCCCTCATGGTTGGCTCAGTTAGTTGGGAAATCTCATAGGGTTGATCAACATCAAGATCTTCATCATTATAGGAATCTTGCTCTTCATCGTCACTTTTCCATTATTTTAAATGATTCTACAGAAAAGATATAATCTAAAAATAATGTAGAAAAGTTTTTTGGATGATTGACCTCGATATCCATCTCTTCTATCCTTTCTCTTCCCTCATTGAATGCCCTAATGTCTTGATGTATGTCACATATTGTATCATTCGTTGAGTCTATACGATCCAACATTAGTTGAAGCATAGCTTCAATGTCACTCTTTCCAGTGCTTGGTTCTTCCTTTTCTTGACCATAAGACCTATCATACTCATAAGAAGAACTAGAACCTGGGTTAGCGTAATAGGGGGAAGGGGAATTTGGAAAATCACTCCAATGTTCATCTTGACCACTACATAAAGAACAATTATACTCTCGGTAGGATGGAGATGGTGCACACATCTCTCTCCGAGGAACATATATACAATCTTGCCAAAAGTGGGGTCCATCACAATATGGACATAGATCATCCAGATAAGATTTCCAACCTCAAACATACATTCATTCCATCATGCCATAGTAAGAAATAAACAAAAATAAAGAAAATCTACCTAACACAAGAACAAAGGAAATCACAAAAAATATTTACAAGTTTGAATTCGAGCAAGTAAGCTAAAATTCCAAACTAACTCGATACGCCAAATTATTCCCCGACAAAAGCGCCATTTTTTGATAATGCTCAACTTACGCCTCAATTTAGAGTAAGGCGGTCGCCATCAATATATTTACCCAACTTTGGAGTCAGGGTTAAATCCACAGGGAACAATATGACTGGCGATTAAACTAGTTTGTAATTATAGCTATAAGTTAAATTTTAATAATTAATATAAAAAGATGGTTTAAGGTTTATAGATAGTTAAATGTCACTTTCAATATTTTAGTGTTTGAAATCACCCTAAATGGGAAACCAGAGCTATGTTCACAAAGGGTTTCTGGAATTGATAGATACTTGGTAATGCTAGAGATTCTCGGAATGAGTAGAACAGTAAATATCCCTGACGATTATACTATCTGACTTATCTCTCGACCTCACCAGACAATTTATTATCTAATTCTCTTGAACTTAGATAACTTATCTATTTTCAATAGGATGTTAGCTCAGGTAGATTAATTCAGTTACGACATTAATCATTAAACAAAAGGTTTGTAGATTCTCAGTCCCTATTGATAATTCACGTCCTCTAGTCTATTTCTCCATTACAAACAAACAAAAACCTAAGGCAGAACCTAAGGTTTGGAACCACTAGATTTTAGTTAAAACAACAGAATTTCAAGATGTTTTACTACTCTTTTAATTCGTTAAACACCTAGTATCATATCAAACTCTAATCTATGGATCCCATAACTCTGACTAATGAAATTAGCCGCTCATGATTTGATGAACAAAAAAACAATTTGAATTAAATATTATAATGATAAACTTATGAATGGGTAGAAAACAACAAGTAGTTCCTCCGATTTAATCACAAGGTAGAAACCCCAAAAATAGTTTATACGAAAACACAAGAATATTTTTTGAAATAGAGCAAAAATACGTGTCTCTCCTCTCAGAATTAGAGTTGATGTATGATAGGCGAATTATGAATTAGAAACCTTAAAATCCTATTTATACTAAACACTAATTATGGAAATAAAATAACAAAATTACAGCTTGGCTCGGATTTAGGTGACGGCATATTGGTATTGATCGCCAAGCTTCAGACGGCGTCTTAGATATGTCGTCAGAAGTCATGCCTTCTTAACCTATTTTTCCTCACTTTTATGGTGTCCTCTGATGGCTTACCAGAGGAGTGACGGTGTAGAAAATATTGGCAGACCTTCAGCTTATTTCACTATGTTCGTCCCACTTGACGGCATCTTCTGACGGCTTACCACACTTATGACAACATATTGCGAATGTCATCGCCTTCATCCAGCAAATATTCTTTACTGTTCTTCCTGACTCTTTTTACTGGTAGCTTACCACATCTCTAACGACTTGCAAGAAATGCCGTCAGACTTACATCAGCTCACTTGTATCAAATTTTATTCTTTTGCTCCATTGTTATTAATTTCTATGCATCTTGACTGTCCTACAAAATCTTAATAAATAACATCAAAAACACCAATAATTACTTAAGAACTTGCAATTATTTCAAGTTAAAAAGTCTTAAATGTGCTACAAAAATCTAGCACATCACTTTACCAAACACATACGATTTATTTTAAAATAATCTTAGTCTTAAGAATATCCCTTATTTAAGTGTCTCAAGTGCCGTAAATTCATGACACATCAATACCATCAACTTATATAGTTTGCATCTCTCATAAGCGCAGAGACAAAATGCATCCATTTTATTCATCTATTTTAATCTCATCTTCGCTGAATCACTCTATTTTAATTTTAACTTTTTTTAATAGCCTCAATTCCTTATGCTCAAGTTCAACAGGCAAGTGACATGTGTTTCCATACATAAGCTGAGAACGGGAGGGACCAATAAGGATTTTAAAGGCTATTCAGTAAGCCCATAGAGCATCATCTAACTTTTGCCTAATCCGTTCTATTGACATGCATAGTCTTTGCCAATATTGGCTTTATCTCCTAGTTGGAGACCTCACGTGGCCCACTTGTTAGAGTATTGTAAGGTGTGTCTACCTTATGTTTAACACTAAATTTCTCAAGCAAGATTGTAAATAGATAATTGCAAAATAGGATCCCCCATTTATAATAATCACCTTTGGTGTCCCCAAATTTGAGAAAAATATTTTCAAGAAATTTGTGACACTCTCACCTTAGTTGTTTGCATGCACAACTGCCACCACCCACTTTGAATTATAGTCAACAACCACTAATATGTAATTTATGCCATGTAATCTCACAGAGCAGCCCATGAAGTCACTACCCTAAACATCAAATAACTCAAGCTGATGGATAGTATTTATTGGAAGCTCAAGTCTTCACAAGATATTCTTTTGCCTTTGAGATAATCATAAGCTTTAGCATAGTCATGCACGCCTTTGTGAAGGGTGGGCTAATAGTAACAACATAGCAAGATCTTTTGCGCAGTCTGTGCACCTGCACGATGACCCCTAACTAGTAATGAATTAATTGCTTGAAAGATACTCATCATTTCAACCTCAAGAACATATCTCCGGATCACACCATTTTCACAAACCCAAAAAAAAATAGGGCTCATCCCAAAAGAACTTCCTTAGCTCATGTATGAACCGCTTTCACTATTTAAATAAGATATATTTTAGAACTACATTACTTGCAAAATAATTGGAAGAATCTACAAACCAAGGGATTAAGTCTCTTGATACTGCCAATACTTGCTCATATGGAAAAATATCATCAATCTTAAGCTCATACCTTAGTTTTAGCATTGCCTCCATCTCAAGGTGTGATAAATAATTAACCAATTGATTATTAGTCTCTTTTAGGTTCTTGACCTCAAAGTTGGATTTCTGCAATAGAAGTACCCATCTAATTAACCTCGACATTCTTCTCTATGAGGTATCTAAGGGTTACACGGGGAGCATGCACAATCGCTGTTATGCCAAATAATTAAGACCAAAATTTCTCAAATACAAACACAACCGCAAGCAACTCTTTTTCAGTCATAAAGTATTTTTTCTGAGCAAGGTCAAGTGGTTTTCTAGCATAGTAGATGGGATATAAAATCTTTTCTCTTTGTTGCCCTACAAATGCACCTAGAGCCATACCATTAGCATCATACGTAACCATAACAAACAAGGTTGAATCTGGAGACATAATAATGGGGGCTGATATAAAAATTCTCATTCAGACACTCAGACGCCTTAAGAAACCTCATCAAACACAAATTTTACCTCATTCCCCAACAACTTGACAATCAATTTGCAGTCTTAGCAATGTCTTTAAGGAATCTTTACATAAACCTCTATGACTTAAAATGCTACGAATTCCCTTCATTGAAATTAGGGGTGGAAATTGTTTAATCAGTTCAGTATTAGCGTTGTCGATCTCAATCCCCTTCTTTGAATTCTTGTGCGTAAGCACTATACCTTCCTTAACTATGAAGAGGCACTTCTCCCAATTACAATCCATGTTGCAGTCCTTACATCTCTATAAGACCTTAGCTAGATGATATAAGCATTTACCAAGTGAATTACCTATAATTGAGAAGTCATCTATGAAAACCTAATTAGTTCACTCAACCACGTCAGAGCAGATAGAAATCATATAATGCAAAAAAAGTTGTGAGAGCATTACATAACCCAAAAGGCATCCTCCTTAATGAGAATGTCCCATATTGACAAGTTAAAGTATTATTTTCTTAATATTTTAGGGAAATAGAAACCGAAATTTATCCTAAATAATCATCAAGAAAACTATACCATTCTCGACCAATAAGATGGTCTAACATCTGATCCATGAAGGGCATTAAAAATAATCCTTCTCTATCACTGAATTCAACTTCTTTGACATAACCTAAACCAGGGCCTAGTCATGTCGGGTGCCTCAAGTGCATCTTGGATTGGAGACCACCCCCAATACCCAACCAAAACCGTCCTACAACCTATGTCAGATGAATTCCAAACATATAATAAGATAGAACAATATTAAATAAAAGGCATTAATAAAATCCATAACCATAATAAACCAACCATCCAACCAAATATCCAACCGGTGTTAACCCCAATGCTAATACCAATACCAAGGTTGACACCAACACGGACATCACCTATGCCCATAGTAGTCACACAAGGCCTCTAATGAAAAGCAAAGAACATTCGGGCGGGACATACCCCCGACCATAGCCAAAACCAAAGATCAAGAAATAAAAATAATATTAAAATATCCATATAATGAAATAGAGTCTTCTGAAGTATAGAAGCACACAACTTCATTTTGACTCTAAGCTATCCCCGAATACAAGTCACTGAGCAGAAGGAGTAGTATGGCGGGTTCTTAAATTTTGTGGGGATACAACGCCCGATGATAGTTAGCGTGATGAACACTAGTATGTACTCAGGAAAAAGGATAAAATAATTCTATTATTCAAAACAAAAGTAAATAACTATATGCAATAACATACATATATACCATGCCGAGAAAGTAAACCGAGTTTAGCATGTATTTAAAACCTTAACCTAGGTTGCATAAGTTTACCTTCACAATCCACCCACGGGCTATATGGGTCCAGTATTACCCCCTGAAAAGGCCCTAGTGCATGTAGCTGCACAAACTAGATATATCATAGGGGCCGAGATTTCCATATACCATTCAACCTCCATGATACATATATAACAAGTATAAACTTAGGGGATTCCCATGTACCCCACGAGTTTATGGTTAGCATAACAAACCCTTATGTTGCCAAACATGAGTTTTCAGTGTCCTTCCATCAAACTCACACCTTCATGGTTAGCTTTCACAACCCGCAATTATTCCCTAATTAAAACCATTAACACAGAATCAAACCACAAATTTTTGAATTTAATTACCAATGAATTATGAAGTGGTATCGTCATACCGACAATAGCTTGTAAGCATTGTTATTAGCCAACACTTAAGGGATTCCCATGTACCCCATAAGGTTTCCAATTAAACCAAAAACATGGCTGCAATGGCCTTTCCAATCCATTTAAAACCAACAAAATCAATTTAAGTTCCATTACCATATTATGCAATGTAAAGATTTCAACAAAAGTCGAACTGCGTGACAAAATCATTCTCATTGGCATTTTATCAAACATTTTGAGGGCATATAATACTGAAAACTCAGACAATATCTTACATTTTATGAAAGGCAACAATCTATCAAATAAACCCAAGTCCATAGTCATCCAAAAAATTCTTTACAAATTAGATGTATAAATATTTCGGGACATGCCCCTAATAATAGCCAACACTTAGCCCAAATAAATCAATTTTAGGAGTTAAAATTAAAGACTAGGAAATATATGCCTTCCAAAGGATGAAAGCACAACACTTACATGTCAACATACAATCCGCTCGAACACTTGGTCAGTTCATAGTAAAAGAAGAAGGAGCTCCAAAACATATATCTTGTAGGGACATAGCCTCCAGAGAGGGTTAACGGTTGGAGCTCTAGTATGTAACTCGAGGATAAGCATAAAAAATTACATTAGTTCAATCCAAGTCAAACCATCATATGAAATCATATTTACATTAGCATAGGCATATATGAAGAGACACATATATATGTTTATATATATAGCATATGAAGTCATGAAAATAATCATAACAATCATTCTTAAAGCATTCATTCATGAGACATGGAGTGGAAAACTTTCAACCTTTTATCTTACCAATTCTAGATCTTTAAACCGCTCTATTACATTAATAAAAAAGATCCAAACCTCAAACCAAATTGATAAATTTATCCAACTCAACCGACCCATTAGGCAAGGGAATTGAACCAAAAGCCATTTCCTTGGACTATGGACTTGAACGACTAGTCATTTTATTAGGTGAGGGACTTAAACAATAGCCCATCTTATAGGAATAGGGACTCGAACCACTAGTCATTTCATTGGACTATGGACTCAAACCACAAGTTTTTCCATCGGGTGAGGGACTCAAACGAGATATAATTCATTGGACTAGGGACTTGAACCACTAGTAATTTCATTATAAGTGGGACTTAAATCACAATCTATTCATTTGACTAGAGACTCAATCCACTAGTCTTTTCATTAGGCGAGGGACTTGAACCACAAGCAATTCACTTCCATTATTACACGACATTTAAACTCCTAACCCCATTTAGTTCATATATTAACATCCAGTCAATCCATTTCACATTTAAGGACTTTATACATTTACCTACATCGATACCATACGGGACCATAAGTTCTTCATGGAAGTATTCATCGATTTATCACTTTATTAGGCCAATGCCTTCATTCAAATTACCATTCTATTCAAATTTTGATCATAAAGACATTCACAAGCCATTCAAACCTCATTAGCCTTTCTATACCATAGTTTAGTTCCACACATAATTCAATTTCTTGTTTAGAGAAAAGAACCCATTTGTTATCCATCACCCAACATGGTTATAATTTTACTAATTACATGGCTAACAATTTCATTACAATACCATTCATCAACCATTCATACTTACTGGGCCATCACACCATCTAAAGTTATAAATTAATCCATTACATAATTAACATGGTTCTTACAAATCATTTACCAAGCGTTCAAGTTCATTATGACTTAATACATTGCCAACAATGCCTTCACCAACAAATTATTAAGTAATCACATTCATTATAACATTATCATATCCCATTCAAGTTCACTAAGCAAATACCATAGTTTAGTACACCATTAATATATGACTAGACATTTCAAGTAGACATTTTCACAAACACCTTGTGTGCATTCCTATATCAAGGCCAAGTTCATGGTAGAATTAATTAATATAATGGTTAAACAAGATCTACATGATATACTACATACAAAAAGCACCCACATGCAAAAATCATCATAATAACATTTAGAAACACAAGTCTAAGTAAATTCAGCATTATTCATCATTAGGCAACAAAACCCTTTTCATTTGATTTCAAAATCACCATATACACTTACTAATAAAAGTTTAAAAGACATGGGTTTAGCGTTATTTAAACAGGGAGATAGAGAGAGAGTGACATGACTATCCACCAAGAAAAACTTGACTCCCTTTGTCCCCAAGATGAACTCCCTTGAAACCATAGCCTCCAAATCTTTTGAAGTGTTTGAGAGAGTGCTTATGGTATTTGATCAATCAAAAATAGACTTTTAAGAGGCTACAAACACTTATATAGTGAGGGGACTTACGATTTTGGGTGTAGGAAATGACAATTAGGTCCTTAACTAAAAGCTGAAAATTGGTCGTCCAGGTGGTTACAACTTACTTGAGTCAATCGTACCCTACAATAAGAGAGGTACCATGACTCGTACCCGAGGCTCCTCCTAGGTCTCCTACACTAGCAGGGTACGACCACATATCTTTGAGTCATATCCAAAGGGTACAACTCATCCCCTAACCATATGCTTTAACCATACCAAAAATAGTCCACTCAAAATTTATGTCCAAACTCTATACGACTCACTTGGTATGACTCGTACTCTTTGGTATGATTGAAGAGGGGGTCACTCCTACCTAGGATAGTGAATAAACCTCACCACACTACCTAGGATACATGTGGGGATGGAAAAGAGGATATGACTCATATCAAAGGGGTACGACTCATGCCACGAGTCATACCTAACTCAGATAGACCCAATGAAAAAGTTCTTCCCATGGTTCAAAACCTAGGTGTTTCAATTCTCCCCAACTTGGATATTTGGTTTGCGAATGACGAGTAAGTCATGTATAATGTAATTTAACACATTATCACGCATTAGAACAACCTTCAAATAAGTTAGGGCAAAGCATATAATAAGGAAACAATACAACACATATCATGATCATCAAAAAACAATCATTTTATTTCATTGTCCTTGGGACTCAAACCCATGATTTATCAAAAACACTTGATCAATTCAAAGCTTAGAGACTTGAACCCATTATCTAACAAAGAGATACATCAAATCAATAAGTTTAACATATACCTCGATCATGAGTTTATAGAATGGGAAACAAATGCGGATACTTGAACTTCATGTCTTCCCCCGCCTCCCAAGTAGTTTTCTTGGACAATTGGTTCCTTCATAGAACTATCACCAAAGCCAATTCTTTCATTCGCAACTAGAGGACTTAATGATCCAAGAACCTCACTGGGACCTCATAGGACAAGGAGTCTGAAAGTCTAACATCCACCAAGGGAACAACCAAGAAAGGGTGACCCACACATCTTCTCAGCATAGAAATATGAAAAATCAGGGAGATGGAGCTCAATCTAATAGGCAACTCCAACTCATAGTCAACATTGCTAATACTTTCCAAAATAAAATAAGGAAAAACATAATGGGGGCATAGCTTCCCCTTTTTACCGAATCATAACACCCCATTCATGGGAGACACCTTCAAGAATACCCAATCGCCAATGCTAAACCCTAAATCTTTTCACCTTATATGTGCATAGGACTTTTGGCGACTTTAAGCGGTTTTCAACCTCTCATGAATCACTTTCACTTTCTCTAAGGCTTGGTGAACTAGATCGGGTCCAAGTAACTTACCCTCGCAAACTTTATACCACCCAATAGGAGATTGACACCTCCTACCATACTACGCCTCAAAAGAGGCCTTGCCAATACTTGAGAGCAAGTCTGATTCACTTATAGCTTCCCAGAGACACACCATTACGAGACTGAGTCCAGCCATCACTATTTCTATATTCAAGCCTTTCCAAAACTTAGTAGGAGTTAGCTTAAGCCACTGGGCTATATTCCTTACATCCATCCCAAACACCACTCTGCTCCATTAACACTATCATATGCAAACCACAAGTAGACGATATAGGAAAACTATGACCAAATATTATACCCAAAATAACCAACATAAGATTTAAAATCCAAAACTATAACGTAACTATTCCATAAATCAATTTATTTGCATGTCTACCCAAATCTCTTAAGCACCCAACACGGCTATTGGTATATCTACCAAACACAACACTTATGCCTACCACTTTTATACCCGCGGTATAATCTATCCTTTAAAAGATCAAAAACCCTCTATTATTTTCATAAAGTTTTACACCATCCACCCCTTTCCAAAACCTTAGAGTTTTAACCATCCACCCCTTTCCAAAACCTTAGTTCTAGAAGTCGCCCTAGAATCTCCCCCACTTAGGGACTTCTACATTTTCCTATTTCAAGACATCACCATGTCCCGAAGCCTCTATCACCCTAACACAAGAAGGGTCATAAAGGAACTAAAGCATAGGAACAACTTATGCAACTCAAGGAAAGACCCCAAGAAGAGACACGACACCATAGGCATGAAGGGTTTCATAGCAACTGCCTAGGTAATAAGTGAGACCCATCATAACACAACATGCCAAAAAAGGAGTCCTTAGGACTGGAAACCAAACTGCATACCACCGCATATACCATTGGTAAAAAATATAAGGTCAAGACTCACATCCGGAGAACAAAGTATGCAAGATGTAATCCTTAGGCATAAGTTCCAATAAGATGCCTTCTACACTAGTACAGAACAATCTAAATAAATATAGGATAGAATAACTAGAGTATGCAACTTGTCAACCTTCGACCTTCCTCCCATTATGCCAACGAGCACAACACTTCCCTTAAATGCGTATCACCGGGGAGGTACACTAAGGACGTTTGTTATTCATATACCCAAAACCATTCTATAAAGGAGGAATAAAAGTTAGACAAACATCCAAAAAAAGACCAATCCCATACTCAACCCTTTATTTATCAAATCAAATAATGTTATAGGGGCATGGGTCAACCAAAAGGACATGACTAGGAATTTGTATTGACTATGCCGAGTTCTAAAGGCAACCTTAGGGATGTCTTCTTCCTCGACCTTAAGTTTATGCTAGCTCGACCTAAGATCAAATTGAGAAGACCAATTTTCCCCTTGAACTTGATCGAAAAATCATCTATTCTACGAAGAGGATAATTATTCCGTATGGTTGCTTTATCCCAATGAAAGTAATCAGTGTACATACGAAGGAAGCCATCCTTCTTGTCCACAAACAACATGGGAGAACTTCAAGGAGACACACTAGGAACAGTGTTTGGAATAAGATCAACCCTAAAATTGATTTCTCTATCTGGAGAAAAATCAAAAGGATCACCAGGGAAAACATCAGGAAGTTTATTTACTATGAGAATAGGCTTTTGGGAATAACTTTTCGATTTACAACTTTTAACTCGAACCAATTGATACAAAAACCCTTTTGATATTAACTTATGGACTCTAAGGTATGAAATGAATCTCCATTTAGGTACCAAAGAACTACATTAACTAATAATGACTGGCTCATCAGGGAATATGAACATGATTCTACAGGTCTAACAATCTAAGAAATCATAACACAAATGTAATCAATCCATCCCCAGGACAACATCAAAATCAACCGGACCCAACTTTCTCAAGTATACAAGAGCATTTCTACTACTATAGATGCCACACACCCACTATAGACCCTTTTCAAAACCACAAAGTCTCCTATCGGGTAAGAAATAAAAAAAAGAATTGATGAACTCTCAGGACCAAAAACCAAGATACACAATCATATACAAGGTCACTTAAGAAAGGTTAGACCTTGGGTCAAGCAAAAAATACACATCATGAGAGAAAAGTTTCAACATACCCGTATCAACATTAGAAGGTGCCTCGATCGCCCAAGGGATAGGGATAACATTGAAATGGTCCAGACAAATGTCAGAGCTAAAAGCAGCACCCCTAGGTGCAAGAGCTAGAGAAGTAGCAACTGATACCCTTTCTAGTCAAATAGTAATCATTATGGGACACTCCCATTGCATGTTACCCAATTAACCACATTTACAACACCAAATCTTTCCTTCCTCGCAACAACCACGGTGTGATTGACCGTAAAACTGTTAAAGAAGAAAGGTGAGTAAAGATTTGATCCATTTGACCTGATGTTGGGCACCTTGTTCCATATGAGCATTACCAATTTGAAAATGCCTGCCTCCTAATGGGTTTGGGTAGGGACCACTAGCCACAAAATCGAGGGTAGGACCTACCCAATACTTCCTTTTGGATCACTTTCCACCAACCTAAGCCAATAGAGCAAAGGAGCGATGGAACCCAATATTTTGAGGTGATTGAGGAGAAGTCTCACCCCTAAAAGTTGGGTTAGTCAAAACAGGTGGAACCCCTCAAGGAAATTCTGATATCACGACCCTTGACCTGGTTTGAATACCAAAAATTGGATGAGCTTTAGCCATATTTTGCACAGTCGGGATAGAAGTGCTCATCTAAACATTAGATCTCTTTGGATACGTAATCTAAAAGATGAGCAAGCAAAATCAAAGGAATCAAAGACCTTAGACTGTATATAGCTTGAGATTGAAACACAAGAAATGAAAATATTCCTTATTGTCGCATAGCCTCTCTTTTATAAGTATGACATGCTACACACCCATAAAAGAGACTCTACTTGACATGGCTTTTTGGACTCCCAAATGACAATGAACCAAGTCTTTGATACCAAATTGACATTCCCCAAAATTAGGCTATGTTGTGTGGACATCTCATGCTCAAATTAGATCAAAGATCACACCATCAACCTAACCCTCTATTCAATTCATAAGTGTTGGATGAACTCCGACCAAATATCAAAGTAGCAAAAAATAAAGCTAATAGTCAATACTTAGACAATATCTATAATTTTATTAATGGAAACAATGTAGATAATAAGACCAAGTCGATAAACATCCACAAAAGTCTCTACAAATCCGATGTCTAAATATGTCGGGAAATACCCCCGATAATAGCCAACACTAAATGACATAAATCAAGTCTATGACTTAAAATAAAAGAGTATGAAATGTATGCCTTCCAGAGAATGGAATCTTACCATTTCAATGTAAACAAATGATCCACCTGAACATTTGGTTACTTTAGGAAAAAAAAAGAAGCTCCAAAACCTATGTCGTGTGGGGAGTTAACATCCGTAGATGATTAGCAGTTAGAGCCCTAGCATGTATCTCGAGGATAAGGATAAAATAGCGTATTAGTTCAATTCAACTCAAACCATAATATGAATTAACATTTACATTAGCATGGGCATATATGAAGAGACACATACATATATTTATATATATAGCATACCAAGTCATGGAAAGAGTCATAGCAATCATTCTAAAAGCATTCATTCATGAGACATGGAGTGATGAATTTTCAACCTTTCACCTTACTAATTGAAGAATCTTTAAATCCTCTGTTATATTAGTAAAGGGGTTTCAAACATCATACCAACTTAACCAATAAGCCAATTCAACTAACTCATTAGGCTAGGGACTCAAACCATAATCTATTTTCTTAGAATAAGGACTCAAACTATTATTTATTTCATTGGGTGAGGGACTCAAACCACAAGCCATCTCTATTGACTAGGGAGTCGAACCACTAGTTATTTTATTAGACTAGGGACTCGAACCACTAGTCATCCCATCGAGCGAGGGACTCGAACCACAAGCAAAACATTGGACTAGGGACTTGAAACATTAGTAATTTCATTGGGCGAGGGACTCAAAACATAAGTCATTCAGAGGACTAGAGAATTGAACCACTTGTCATTTTATTAGGCAAGGGACTCGAACCATAAACCATTCATTGGACTAGGGACTCAAACCAATAGTTATTTTATTGGGCAAAGGACTCTAACCACAAGCTATTTATTGCTATTACTAGCCGACATTTTAACTCTTAACCGCTTTTAGATCACATATTAACATCCATTCAATTTGTTTCACATTAAAGGACTTGAACCATTTAACCACATCGACACCTTATGGGAACATATGGTCTTCATGGGAGTATTCATTGATTAATCACTTTATTAGGCCAATGCCTTCATTCAAATCATCATTCAATTCAAATTATAATCATTAAGACCTTCTTTAGCCATTCAAGCTTAATTAGCCTTTTTATACCATACTTTTGTTCCACACACAATTCAAGTTCATGTTTAGAAAAAAGAACCCCTTTCTTAACCTTCATCCAATATGGTCATAATTTAACAAATTACATGGCTAAAAATATCATTACATGACCACTCATTAAACATTTATACTTATTACGCCATTGCATCATCTAATGTCATAAATTTATCCATTACATAATTAACAAGGTTGTTACTAACAATTTACCAAGCATTCATATTCATTATGACTCAATACATGGCCAAATATGCCTTTAGCAACTGCTAATCATGTATTCACATTTATTATAACAATATAATATGCCAACACCATAGTTTAATAGACCATTGACATGTTACTAGATATTTTCACAAATACCTTGTGTACATATCATTATCAAGTCCAAGTTCATGGTACAATTCATTAATATTAGGGTTAAGCCATACCCACATGTTATACCACATACAATAAGCACCCACTCATGCAAATCATCAACAATAACATGTATAACACAAGTCTAAGCAAAAGTCAACATTATTCATATTATGCAACAAAACCCTTTTCATTTGACTTCAAACTCACCATGCAAACTCACTAATCCAAGTAAAAATACATGGGTATAGAGTTATTTAACAAGGGAGAGAGAGAGAGAGATAGATGCCTTAAACAAGTTGATCCACGAAGAAAAACTTGACTCCTTTTGCCCCCAAGATGAACTCCCATGAAACGCTATCCTCCAAATTTTCCAAAGTGATTGAGAGAGTATTTAGGGTGTTTAATACATTAAAAATAGATGCTTCGGAGGCTAAAAACATTTATATAATGAGGGGAATTAGGGTTTTGGGTGTAGGAAATGACCATAAGGCCCTTAACTAAAAGCTGAAAATTGATCCATGTAGGTACAACTCACTTGAGTCAATCGTACCTCAGGGTACGAGTACCCTGACTCATACCCTAGACTCCTTCTAAGTCAACTACATTGGTTAGGGTACAACTACACACCTTCGAGTCATATACAAAGGGTATGAATCATCCCCAAACTGTATGCTTCAACCGTATCAATAATAGTCTACTCAAAGTTAAAGTTCAAACTCTAGATGACTCACTTGGCATGACTCGTACCCTTTGGTATGATTAAGGAGAGGGTCACTCGTACCTAGGACATTGAGTAACCCTCACCACACTGCCTAGGATATAAGAGGGGGATTAAGGAGGATATGAATCATATCAAAGGGTTACGACTCATGCCCCTAGTCGTAGCCAACTCAAAGATACCTAATGAAATAGTTCTTTACATGGTTCAATACCTAGGTGTTTCAATTCTCCCCCACTTGTATCATTCATTCGCAAATTACGTGTAAGCCATGTATAATATAAGTTGACACATTATGAGACATCAAAATAACCTTCAAACAAGTTAGGACAAAGTACACAACATGGATACAACACAACACATATCATGATCATCATCAAACAACCTTTTCATTTCTTCGTCCTTGGGATTCAAATCCATCATTTATCAAAAATACTTGATCAATTCGGAGCTTAGGGACTTGAAACCATTGTCTACCAAGGACATACAACAAATAAAGAAGATTTATACATACCTTTATTATGAGTTACCAAAATGGGAAACAAATGCGGATACTTGGACTTCATGTCCTCCTTCGCCATCCAAGTATCTTTCTCAAACTAATGATTCCTCCATATAACTTTTACCCAAGATACATATTTCATTTACAACTGGCGGGCTTGCCGATGTAAGATTCTTACTGGGACCTTCTTATAGGACAAGGAGTCTGAAATTCCAACGTCCAACATAGAAGAAACCAAGGAAAGGTCACCCATAGTTCGCAAGGTAAAGACATGGAAAACCAGGGATGTATCACCCCCAAAAGTAGGGTTTGTGGCAACAAGTGGAACCTCTTAAGAATATTCAGATGTCACGACCCTTGATCTGGTCTGAATCTTTGAAATTGGAAGAGGTTTTTCCATATTACCTTCAGTTGGGATAGAAGAGCTCGCTTGAACATTAGATCCTATTTGATACATGGTCTGAAAAATGAGCAAGCAAAATTAGAGGAATCCTAGAACTTAGACTCTATTTATCTTGAGACTGAAATAAATAAAGGGAAAAATTCCTAATTGTCTCATAGCCCCTCTTTTATAAGTATGACATACTACACACCCAGAAAAAAGATTCTACTTGGCACAGATTTATGTACTCTTAAATAAACATGAACCTAGGATCTGATATGAACTAGACATGCTCGAAAAATAGGCCATGTTCTATGGATATCTCGAGCCAAATTTTGATCACAGATCGCTGTGTCAACCCAACCTAACCCTCAATTCAATTCAAAAGAGTCGGATAAACTCCAACCATCTAACAAAGTAGCGAAAAATAAAAAAACTAGTCATTACTTAGACAATATCTAGCATTTTGATAATAGGAATAATCTAGCTAATAAATCCAAAGGCCACAGTCATCCACTAAAGCTTCTGCAAATTCGATGTCTAAATATGTTGGGACATGTCCTTAGAAATAGCCAACATTAAGTCAAAATAAATCAAGTCTATGACGTAAAGTAAAAGACTATGAAATATATACATTTCGGGCAAAACCGTTTTCATTTGATTTAAAAATCACCATGTACACTTAATCCAAGTGTAAAACACATGTATTTAGAGTTATTTAACAAGGGAGAGAGAGACATGCCTTAAGTAAGTTGATCCACCTTTAAAAACTTGACTCCTCTTGCCCTGAAGATGTACTCCCTTGAAACCTTAGCCTCCAAATTTTCCAATATATTTTAGAGAGTGTATAGGGTGTTTGATCCATAAAAAATGGATGTTTAGAAGGCTACAAAAACTTATATAGTAGGGGAGCTTAGGGTGTTGGGTTTAGGAAATTACCAGAAGTTCCTCTACTAATAGTTGAAAATTGACCGTCTAGGTGGGAATGGCTAACTTAAGTCAATAGTATCCTAGGATACGTATGGTACCCAAAATCTTCCACTAGGCTCCTCCTAGGTTACCTACACTGGTTAGGGTACGACAACACACATTTTAGTAGTATCCAAAGGGTATGAATCATCCCCTAATCATATGCTACAACCCTACAAAAAATAGTCAAGTAAAAGTTTATGTCCAAACTCTATACGACTCACTTGGTATGACCCGTACCCTTTGGTACGATTGAGAAGGGGGTCACTTAAACCTAGGACAGTGAGTAACCCTTACCATACTAGCTAGGATATGATAGGGGTAGGGAATGAGGATACAACTCATATCTAAGGGGTACAATGAAGATGTTTTTCTCATAGTTCAAAATCTAGGTGTTTTAGTTCTCCCCCACTTGGATCATTCATCCACGAATGATGGGTAAAGAATATATAACGTAGGTTAACACATTATCACAAATCAAAAAAAAATTCAAAAATGTTAGGAGAAAGCACACAAGAAGGATACAACAAAACACATATCATGATCATCATCAAAAAACCTTTTTATTTCATCATTCTTGCGATTCAATCCCATCATTTATTAAAAAAAATTGATCAATTCGAAGATTAGGGACTTGAACGCATTGTCTACCAAAGACATACATCAAATCAAGAACATTAACACATACATCGATTAAGAGTTTACAGAACGGGAAACAAATGCGGATACTTGGACTTCATGTCCTCATCTCTCTCCCAAGTAGCTTCCCTAGACTATTAGTTCATCTATAGAACCTTTACTAAAGCCACTTATATCATTCACGACTGGCGGAATTGCTGATCTAAGATCCTCACCGGAATCTCCTCATAGGACAAAGAGTCCTAAATACCAAAGTCCTCAGAGGGAAGAAATAAGGACAGGTCACTTACACATCTTCGCAACGTAGAGACATAGAAAACTGCGGATATGGAGCTCGATCTAAAAGGCAACACAAACTCATAGGCAACATTGCTAATCCTTTTCAAAACAAAATAGGGAACAACATAACAGGCACTAAGCTTCCACTTTATACTAAATCACATCACTCCTTTGATAGGAGACACCTTCAAGAATACCCAATTGCCAATGGTAAACCCTAAATCTTTTTGTCTCACATTTGCATTGAACTTTTGATGACTTTAAGAAGTTTTCAACCTCTCAGTAATCACTTTCACCTTCTCTAAGTCTTGGTAAACTAGTTCGGGGCCAAGCAAATTACCCTTTCGACACCTTTTACCATACAACTTCATAGAATGGACCATTCCAATACTAGAGAGCAATCCTGATTCACTTAAAGCTTCTCAAAGACACACCACTATGAGACTGACTCTAGCTATATACTACTTTTATATTCAAGCCAATCCAAAAATTAGAAGGAGTTGCTTAAGCCACCGGGGTATATTCCTTACATCCGTCCCAAACATTACTTTGCTTCATTATTGTTATCATATGCATACCATAAGTACACGACATACGAAAATAATAACCAACTATTATAGCCAAAATCACCAACAAAAGATTAAAATACAAAACCATAACACAACTATTCCATAAAAAAATTCATACATATGCTTTCCCAAACCTCTTAATCATCTAACACGACTATTGGTATATCTACCAACCGCAACACTCAAGCCTACCACTTTTATACCTGTGGTATGATATATGTTAAACATATCTAGCACACTCTACAATTTTCACAAAGGTTTTAACCATCCACCCTTATCCATAAACTTAGTTTTAGAAGTCACCCTAGAATCTCCCCCACTGAGGGAGTTCTACATTTCCCATTCAAGACATCACCATGTTCTCCGAGCCACTATTACCCTAACACAAGAAGGGTCACGGGGAAACTAAAGTAGAAGAACAACTTATGTCACTCAAGGAAAAACCACAAGAAGATACACCGCACCATAGGCACGAAGGATTTCATAGCAACTCCTATGTCATAAGTTAGACCCATCCCAACACAACATGCCAAAAAAGGATTTCATAGGACTAGACACCGAGCTACACATCAAAACATATACCATTGGTAATATAATATATGGCAGAAACTCACTCCCAGGGAACAAAATATTTTCCAAGATATAAACCTTATGCTCAAGTGTTAACAAGATGCTTTCCACACTAGTGCAGTGCCCCCTCAACAGATATAAGAGAGAATCACTAGACCACGCAACTGACCTTCCCTTGGGGACCATTGCTAGAAGAAAATTTAGGATTAACCTTTGACCTTTCTTTAATTACACCAACAATCACAAACTCCACTCAAACGGGTATAACTGAAGAGGTACACTAGGGAAACTTGGTCTTGCTATACCCAAAACCAATCCATAAAGGAGATGTAAGAGTTGGACAAACATTCAAAACAAGACCAATCCCACACTCATCCTTCAAATACAATAAATAAAAGCATTTCATAGGGGAATTGATACACCCAAAGGACATGTCTAAGAACTCATAGTGACCATATCAAGTAATAATGGTGGCCTTAGGGATATTCACTACCACAACCTTTAGTTAATGATAACCTTACCTTAGATCAAATTTAGAGGAACACTTCTTACCTTGAATTTGATATAATAAATCATCATTTCTAGGAAGAGGTTACTTATTCCTTATGGTTGCTTTGTCTCACGGACAATAATTAGTGTACATACAGAGAAAGCCATCCTTTTTGTGCACGAACAACATAGGAGAACTTTAAGGAGACATAATAGGATGAGTCTCTGAAACATGATTAACCCCAAAAGCAATTTCCCTATTGGGAGGAATACTGAAAGGATCACTAGAGAAAATAACGAGAAACTTATTCACCACATAAATGGGCTCTAGGAATGAAACTTCTACATTAGAACCTTTAAGTCAGACCAAGCGATACAAACTCCCTATTGAGATTAACATATGGACTCTAAGATATGAAAACAAATTACTCTTAAGGCACCAAAGAACCATCTTCCTATGCAACGACTGGCTCATCAGGGAATATGAACCAGACCCTACAGGACTGATACTCTTAGGAAGCATAACACAAAGGTAACCAATGCATCCCTAGGAAAACATCAAAATCAACCACGCCCAATTTTATTAAGTCTACAAGAACTTTTCTTCCACTAACAGGTACCACACTTCCCCTATAGACAATCTTAACAACCACAAAGTCTCTTATCAAGCTAAAAACAGAAAAGGGAACTGATAAACTCTCAGAACCAAAACTAAGATACACATTCACATGCGGGGTCACATATTAAAGAGTAGACCCTAGGTCAAGCAAATAATACACATCACAAAAGAAAAGTTTAAACATACCCATGTCAGCATGAGGAGGTGCCTCGAGCTCCTGATGGATAGTAAGAGCATTGAGATAATCCCGACAAATGTCAAAGTTGCAAGTGGCAGCCTTAGGTGCAACACTTAGAGAAGTGGCAATCTATAACCTTTTTCCCAGGAGGAAATCATTATAGGATGCTTTAGTTGCATGTAATCCGATTGACCATATTTAAATCACCGGTTCTTTCCTTCCTTGCAACAACCATAGTGTGATTGACCATAAAACCGACAAAAAAGATAGGTGAGTAAGGATTGTGACCCTCTGACCTGAAGTTGAGGACCTTCTTCCCTATAAGCATTACTAATTTTAAAATGCCTGCCTTTTAATGGGTTTGAGTAAGCCTAACTAGCAGTGGAATAGAGTCTAGGACCCACCCAATTCTTTCTCTTGGACCACTTTTCACCAACCTAAGCCAATAGAGCGAAGGAGCAACAAAACGTAGAATTTTAAGGTAACTAAGGACAAGTCTTACCTCCAAAAGTAGGGTTAGTAGGAACAGGTGGAACTACTCGAGGACAGCTAGATGTCACAACTATTTATCAGTTTTTAATCCCAGATATTAGTTGAGCTTTATCAATATTTCCATCAGTTAGGATAGAAAAGTTTGCCTGAATATTCGATCTCTTTGGATATATAATCTAAAAGATTAGAAAGAGACTCGAATCATAAGCCATCCAATGGACTTAGGACTCAAACTACTAGTTATTCATTTAACTAGGGACTCAAATCACTATTTATTTCATTGGGACAGGGACTCGAACCACAAATAATTCATTGCCATTGTTAGATGACATTTTCACTTTTAACTTCTTTTACTTCACACATTAACATCTATTAAATCCATTTCACATTTTAGGACTTAAACCATTTACCCACATCGACACTATACAGGACCATAAGTTTTTCATGGGAGTATTCTTCGATTAACCACTTTATTAGGACAATTACTTCATTCAAATAAACATTCAACTCAAACTATAATCATTAAGACCATCACAAGCCATTCAAGCTTTATTAGCCTTTCTATTCCACACTTTAGTTCCACACATAATTCAAGTTCATGTTTAGGGAAAAGAATCCCTTCCTTAGGCATCAACCACCATGGTCATAATTTAAGTAATTACATGGCTAAAAATATAATTACAATACCTTTCATCAACCATTCATACTTATTGGGCCTTCACACTGTCTAATGTAAAAAATTAATCTATTACATAATTAACAAGTTTCTTTCTAACCATCTAACAAGCATTTATATTCATTATGACTTAATACAAGGCCAACAAAGCATTTACCAACCACTTATAAAGTATTCACATTTATTATAATAATATGATATCCCATTTATGTTCACTAGACCAACACCATAGTTCAATACACCATTAACGTGCGACTAGACATTTTATTTAGACATTTTCACAAACACATTTTGTGCATACCTTTATCAAGGCCAAGTTTATTGTAGTATTTATTAATATTATGGTTAATCAAGACCCATATGTTATACAATGTACAACAACCACCCACATGTTCAAATCATCATTAATAACATGTATAAACACAACTCTAAGAAAAAGTCAACATTAGTTATCATTAGGTAACAAAACCTTTTCCATTTGATTTCAACATCACCATGTACACTTACTAATTCAAGTGTAAAATACATGTGTTTAGATTTATATAACAAGGAAGGTAGAGACATTTCTTAAACTAGTTGATTCACTAAAAAAAACTTGACTCCTCTCGCCCTAAGACGAACCCCCTTGAAATCCTAGCCTCCAAATCTTCCAAAGTTTTTGAGAGAGTGTTATGGGTGTTTCATCCATCAAAAATGGATGTCTAGTTAGCTAAAATCACTTATATAGTAAGGGTCTTAGGGTTTTGGTTGTAGGGAATGTCCATAAGGTCCTCAACTAAAAGATTAAAATTGCCCATCCATGTGGGTACAAATCACTTGAGTCGATCTACCCTAGGGTATGAGTGGGACCCTCACTTATACCCTAGGCTTCTCATAGGTCACCTACACTAGTTAGGGTACGACAACATACATTTGAGTTGTATCCAAAGAGTAAAAATCTTTCCCTTACCATATGCTTCAACCTCACAAAAAATAGTCCACTCAAAGTTCAAGTCCAAACTCTATATGACTAACTTGATACAACTCGTACCCTTTGGTATGATTAAGGAGGGGGTCACTAATACCTAGGATAGTTTGTAACAATTAACACACTGTATAAGATATGAGAGAGAAGGGGATTATGGGTAAATCTAGTATACAAGAGGTATGATTAACATATAATCAAGTTCAAACACAAGAAGCAAACCACAACAAGATGTCAACTACAATGCTAGTGAAGTGAAATAGGCCACACACGACTTCACTAAACTCCAAGATTTCAACAAAAACTAGATTTTAAAGAGTACAAGATTTCAACAAATTTAGTGAATCAAAATTGTCCCCACACAACTTCACTACTTCAAGATACAAACAACAATGTCTCAAGATTACAAAAGAAGGATAAATAACTTGACATACAACATCTATGAATCTAAGAAGCCTAATAACATAGAAAATACCCTAATATTAAAGGATGTTAACACCAAGTTCTTACTTGGGACAAGAGGTACTCTATGACCTCAAGAACCTAGTGTCTAGCCAAGATACAACACAAGTATCACTCTACTATTGAGATTCGGATTTGAGCTTCTCCAATGGAAGAGAGAAGTTCAAAAAATATTACGAGTAATTTTTATCTCAAAATATCATGAATGAACTACTCCAAATAACCCTAATACTATCTATTTATATTACACCACAAAATAAGAGAACAATGATCATCCTACCCTTGCCAAGGGGTAGCGTTAGAGTGTAAGTTTATTACACTTCAAGGATTCTCTTCACACTTATAAACATTAAAACCATTAGATAGCTGATGTACCAACTCACACATGGCAATTTGCATGAACATAGCTTAGAGTTTTTGAAACCCCGAGCTTGGCAACGTGTGAATGGTTGTGAACTTGTTGGATAGCTTCGTACAACCGTATCATCCTATCCATCTTAAGGGGAATTTGACCTCAAATTTAGCATTTGGTCATCCTTAACTGCATCCACTAGAGAAAGATCACACACGTTGAAAGTGTTGTGATCTTGATGTTCTGGTGGAATGTTAATTTTGTGGGCGTTGTTATTGATTTTCACAAGTACTTTGAATGGACCATCACTCCTTCGCATAAATTTGGACTTCTTTTTAGATGAACATTGATCCTTCTGAAGATGCACCCACACCTAATCTCCTGATTCAAGAATGAGTTTCTTTCTCTCCTTGTTCGCCCTACTGGCAATTTCTTGGTTTTTTGTGGCAAGTCAAAGCCGCACCTTCTCATGTAACTTCTTTATAGACTCTACCCACTTGCTTCCAGCTAAGATAACAATGAGATCTTTTATCAGAGGTGTTAAATCAGAAGGGGTAAGAGGGTTAAATCTGTATACACACTCAAAGAGAGTTATTCCCGTACTTGAGTATATGACATGATTATAAAAAAAATCAATCAGTGGTATGTATTCCTCCTAAGAAGCCATTTTTCCTTTAATCATGGAACGTATCATAGCACCCAAAGTCCTATTTAATACTTCTGTTTGTCCATCGGTTTGTGGGTGGCAAGACTTGGAGAATAACAACTTGATACCAAGCCTACCCTACATGGACATCCAAAAGTGACTTAGAAATTTGGCGTCCTGTCACTTATAATGGTCCTTGAAACACCATGTAATTTCACCACATTCTAATTAAATAAATAGGCCACTTTATGTGCATCATCATATTTAGAGCATTGGATAAGGTGTGCCAGCTTAGAAAATCCATCCACAACAACAAAGATACTATCCTAACCCTGCCTAGTCCTCGACAAACATAAGATAAAGTCCATTGGTATATGAAGCTAAGAATGGGAAGGGATGGGAAGTGAGGTGTACAACCCATGACGTAGGATCCAAGATTTGTCTCCTTTAAAATCTACACATTAGCCGCAAAACCTAGCCACATCCTTGTGAAATTCTTGGCCTATAAAATTACTCAACTAGATCTCAAGGGACTTTTCAACCCCAAAGTGACCCATTAGACTGCCATCGTATGCTTTCCTCACAAATAATTCTCTCATAAAGCTAGAGGGTACACATAATTATCTACCTTTAAATAAGTAACGATTAAATTTGGCATAGGGATTTGAATCCCTATCCGAATCCTACCTGTCCCTACCCAATTCTTCGCATTCGTTAAAGGTAAGAGCAAAGTGAGGGTCCTTGGGATATGATCATTTTAAGCTCTCAAAACCCATTAATTTTGATGACAAAGTAGACACAAGAATATGTTTTCTAGACAAAGCATATGCTACTGCATTGTGCTTACCCATCTTATATTGGATAACACAAGGGAAGGTTTCAAGAAACTCAATCCATTTGGCATGTTGTTTGCTAAGCTTGTCTTGTGCCCGAAGATGCATTAAGGATACATGGTCCATTCGGATCACAAAATCCTTAGGCCATAAATAGTGTTTTCATGTGGCTAAGGCTCTTATCAAGGAATATAATTCTAAATCATACATAGAGTAGTTTAGAGTTTCTCTTTTGAGATTTTTGCAAAAGTAAGCAATGGGTTTTAAATTTTGCCTTAAAACAGCCCCTATGCCTACTTTGGTATCATCACATTCAACTTTGAACATCCTATCAAAGTTGTGAAATTGTAACAAAGGCGCAAAAATGAGCATAACGTTTAAAGTTTCAAAACCCTTAGCTTTATCTTCACCACACTTGAAGGGATGATCTTTCTAAATGACCTCAGTCAAGGAGGCGTCTATAGTGCTAAATCATTTGACAAACATTCTATAAAAACTATCCAACTTGCGAAAATTTCTTACTTCTCCAATGGTTTGTGGGATTGGCAAATTTTTTATAGCATGTATCTTGGATTCGTCCACTTCAACACCTCTTGAGCTAATAACAAATCCTAAGAAAACAACTTCATTAACATCAAAGAAGCATTTTCCCAGATTTGCAAATACTCTTTCCTTTCTAAAGACATCAAACACACATTGTAAATGTATCACATGTTCAATTAAGGACTTGCTATAAACCAAAACATTATCAAAGTACACAATAAAAAACTTTCTATGAAATGGCTTCATTACATGATTCATTAGCCTCATAAAAGTACTAGGAGCATTTGTTCGGTCGAATGGAATAACCATCCATTCATAGAGACCAAAATTGGTCTTGAAGGTAGTTTTCATTCATAACAGGGTTGCATTCTTATTTGATTATAGCCACACCTTAAATCAATCATCGAAAATAGACACGAACCCTTTAATTCATCAAGCATATCATATAACCTTGGAATAGGGTGATGATATTTTATCGTAATCTTGTTGATGGCTTATCATTCCATATACATATGCCATTTTTCATCTTTCTTAGGTGCTAGTAGCACCAGAACCACGCATTGACTCATGCTTTCCTTGATGCAACCTTCATTGAGAAGTTTCTTAACTTGGCATTGCAATTCCTTAGCATCCATTGGGTTGCTTTTATAAGCCGATTTGTTGGGCAATTGGGATCCTGGCATAAAATCTATTTGGTGTTCAATTTCTCGATGTGGGGGTAGCCCTTGTGGAAGTTCTTTAGGAAAAACATTTTCATAATCCTGAAACACACAAGAAATCAAAGGAGAAATAGGAGAATTAGGGGGTTAGTGTTAAAAAAATGTGCCAAAAGAAGCATGGGTGTGTCTTCATCATGATCCATTAAGAGCTCATTCTTTCTAAGTAAGATCACCATGTTTTCTTTTCCATTTGATATTGAGGTAGCCCTAGATACCCTTAATTCCCCACCTATAGATTCACTCCTTCTTTCTTTATTTTTGGATTTCTTCCCCTCTTCTTCAATTCTCTCATCTTTTGATGCAACTCATTCACTTGGGAAGGCAAAAGTGGATGAAATATGACCTTTCGGCCTTTTTTCTTAGGTGTATATTAATTAGACCTCCTATAATGTTTGGTATACCTATCATAATGCAAAGGTCAACCTAACAACAAGTGACACACTTGCATTGGTATCATGTCACAAAGCAAAATATCGTGGTAGTTTCCCAACTTAAATCGGGTCATACATTTCCTTGTGACCTTCAATTCACCATATTCCTTCAACCATTGTAACTTTTAAGGAATAGTGTGTTGTGTAGTTGGCAATTTAATGAAATTTACCATAGCAGCACTAACAACATTTGGAAAACTAACACTATCTATCACCAAAGTGCACACACTCCCTTTTATAAGACATTTAGTATGGAATAGATTTTCTCTTTGACTAAGTTTATCTATTGCTTTACTAATGATGAAGCACCTAACTACCAAGTTTGGAACCACATACTCCCTTTCTTGTGGATAAACATCTTTACCATTATTATCATTAACATCATGTGATGCATTCTCAGGTTCCTCTCCATCATGATGCTTAGACTTATTCTTCTCTTTTTCAAGACCCACCTCCTCACCAAGGTAATACAATCTCCCTTCTCGTAGGATTATATTATGTTGTTTGGGGCATTCATTGTCTCTATGTCCCCAACCTTGGAACTTGAAACATTGGAACCCTTTAGGATTAGGATACTTATGAACTTCTTGCCTTGGAGAAATTTTGTGGACTGTTTTGGGCACGAGCAGCCTTGTAGTGGTGGGTTGATCCTTGTTTTTATGCCAAACAAAAGAGGATTTACCCATATCATTATTCCTATACCAACCGAGGTTGATTGTACCCTTGCCTTTAACGGCAACCTCTCTTTAAGTTCCTTTTCAATCTCAAGAGCCGCTTGGAAAATACCTTCAATGGTATCAAACTTGTGAAATGTCAAATGAGCGAAGATCTCTTTGTTCAACAAACACCTGAACTGGATAATGTCTTCACTAATTTGTTCCCCTCGATGATCAAGCTTCAACATGATTTGTTGAAACTCATCGTAATATGCCATCACACTTTTGTTACCTTGACATAAGTAGTACAACCTAGCAAGTAACTCATATCGATAACTCTCGGTAAGGTACCCTCATCTCATTAAGTATCTCAATTGAGACCAAGATGGTGGCTGACCATCAACTAATTCATTACCAAACCGTTTGTCGTACTCCAACCAAGTGTTAGCATAACCCTCAAAATGTGCTATGACATAACAATTTTGCTTTTCAGCCGAGAGATCATTAACTTGGAAAGCTTTGTCACAAGCCGATTCCCAAGATAAGTAGGCGTCAGGGTCATTTTCTACTTTATGGATTGGTAGGATAAACTTGATTGTGTTGATGCCTACGTCTATCTCTTGGTGTCTATTTTGCCTTTCTCCATACCCTCAGTATTATCTTGGATCCACATGAGACCTTTTTATCTCCTCCTTTGTCATAAAAGCATCATTAAAGGCTCTATACCCTTTATACTCCCCTCTACCATATTCCCCAAAGTGGACGGGATGTTTTTGGACATTTGGGCCTTGATTTGGAGAAATTAGATTTTGTAGAGGTGGTGGTCTCTGGTTTAGTGGATATTGGAAGGAAGGGTTTGGATTTAGTGGTGGTATTTGACGTCCAAGTGCCTCTTGTGGGACTTGAGAAGTTTGGGAATATGTTTGCCTATTGAAGTTAGGGGTTAGAGGGATATGAGTAGTTTGCCTTGTGATATTTAGTGGAAGTAGTGGTGGATTTAGCATTTGGTTCCATGTTTCGGGAGTAATGGGAGAAGAGAAATTTATATAATGTCCATTTGAAGAAACATGTTGATGAGTACAAGGGAGAGAGTTCCTTTGTCACTCTAATCTCCCACTAATAGTTAACACAGCTCCCTTTATTGTGGTTAAATCCCCTCTCATGGCTCCAACTTTCGTATTCAACCTTTCAAGAGTTTGGGTCATAGCCTCAAGAGTGACAATCATAGTCTAAATACCATTGGAATCCATGATTTGAGACATGGTTCCCTCCATTGTCAACGTATCACCTACAAAATTAACTAACAAGTTAGTGTAGCCCTTATCTCACTCACACACTTTTGATCACATTATACTTTAGTTCCACAAGTGTTGTAGAATGGTTAGTAACCCGTGAATCATTAAAGAGTGAGTAGGCTCTTATCCAGAGTGGATTCTTGTTTGAAAACTGAAAGAATTCTCTTCGGATTTGAATCAAGAAATTTCAACGTATTCAAACGACAAACACACGTAAGCAAATAATAACACGAACTCAAGGCTTCAAAGGACTAAGGAACAAGCTAGTAGGAATGTACTAGTTTGTTAGTTAGTTCTCGGAACAACTAACGGAAACCAAGACTCAACTATTAGAAACTAAGAAAATCCAAATTTGAGCTTAATATTGACATGAACAGTGTTTTATGTTGATGTGGAAGCTTACATTTGGTAAGGGCCCACACAATTTGTTCATCAACTTGAAGTCTTAATCTTTACATAATTTTTTGTAATGGATGACTTTATATCGGAGGGAAAGTACTGTCTTGTAACTTTTATTTTTCAAATTTTCAAACTCAAAAAGGTAAGATTTGACTTTACTACTCCCACAAGACAAGGTCCCTTCATTTAAGAGAAAGTTGTTGCCAAGTCTAAGAAGTGATGTGTGTGAGTCTTCTCATAAACAACTTTAAAACTTTTGTCTTAGAAGTTTTTGGATCTATTTTGCACTTTTTGTTGTCTTAATTTATAAGAATAGATGAAGAGCAAGATGAACACCACAACAACCTTCAAGAACAAAATAACAACTTCTTCAAGAATACAACACAACACCAACAATTGTCTATAACAAGATACAACCTTCGGCCCACTTCAAGTAATCACAACAATGGTCAATATTATAAGCACAACATTATATCTAGACACTTTTAGTGTTGGTGAGAAAAACCAAACACTAGAAACACACTAAACAAGCAAAATACTACTAGATCTAGTCACCAAACTCTTGGCCAAGTCAACATAACATTTCTTAATGTTTCGACAAAGGTTCATCACAACACAATGTTTCTAATTTGGTAATATTTTCCCAAGATTGGTTTTGTGAGAACTAAAGCAAGCCTTGAGCTCTGATACCAAATGATAAAAGATCTAGTTCAAACAAAAGAAACAAACCACAAAAAGAATAACAAGATGTCAGCAACAGTTCCAGTGAATCAAAATAGGCAACACACGGCTTCACTAAAATTAAAGATTTCAAAAAAAACCAGATTTTTAAGAGTACAAGATTGAAACAAGTGTAGTGACTCAAAATTCGCCCCACACGGCTTCACTACTTCAAGATACAAACAACAATGCCTCAAGATTACAAAATAAGGATAAATAATTTGATATACAACATCCAATAATCTAAGAACCCTAATAACATGAAAAGGACCCTAAGATTAAAGGATGTTGACACAAATTTCTTACTTGGACCAAGGCGAACTCTATGACCTCAAGTTCCTAGTTTCTTTCTAAGATACAACACAAGTATCAGTCTACTAGTGAGATTTGGATTTGAGCTTCTCTAATGGAAGAGAGAAGTTTAAAAAATATTTCAAGTATTTGTTCTCTCAAAATATCATGAATGAACTACTCTACATAACCCGAATACTATCTATTTATATTACACCACAAAATGAGAGAACAATGACCATCCTACCCTTGCCAAGGGGTTTCCTTGGGTGTTAAGTTTATTACACTTCAAGGCTCTTGTCTACACTTACAAACATTTAAACCATTGGATGGATGAAGTACCAACTCACACACGGCCATTTGCATGAACATAGCTTAACTCCTAAGCTTGGCATCGTGTGAATGCTCGTGAACTTGTTGGACAGCTTGGTACACCCTTATCAATGACTCATACCCCTAGTCATACCTAACTAAGAGACACCTAGTGAAAAAGTCCTTCTCATAGTTCCAAACCTAGGTGTTTCACAGTAAAACACAAGAAGCTCCGAATATCCATTAGAGTCATTGGTCTTGACCACTTTTTAAACACTGTAACCTTCTATAGATATACCATGATCCCCTCACTAAAAATAACATGACCTAAAAAAGTGACAGTAGTCAGTCAAAATTAACATTTATAGAAATTGTCATAAAACTATTGCTCTTTTATGGTCTGCTACACTATATGGAAGTGATAAACATGAGCCATCTTTCTCTTAGAGTGCACTAGAATATCATCTATGAGCACAATGACTAATAAATCAAAAAACTGATAGAAGACCATATTCATCAAATTAATAAATACCACCAGATGGTCAACCCAAAAGATATACCCTGAAACTCAAAATGCCCATACCAAATGCGGAAAATAGTCTTAGGGATATCTACCTTCCTAATCTTTAACTGATGATACCTGGACCGAAGATCAATCTTGTAGAAAAAATTAGCACCCTATAGCTGATCAAATAAATCATTTATCATTTAAAAAGGGGTTTTATTATTTACAATCACCTAATTCAACTATTGGTAATTAGAACACATTCGAAGGGAAACATTCCTTTCACGTTCAAACAACACTGGGGCACCCCATGGGGACACACTGTAATGGATGAAACCCTTATCTAAAAGATACTTTAGTTGCTCCTTAAACTCGTTCAACTGAGTTTGAGCTATTCTACATGGAGGAATAAAAATTTGATGAGTGTATAGAATATGATCAATCCCAGACTCAATCTCCCTATCAAGAGGAACACCTGGAAGGTCATCAGGGAAGACCTCTGGAAAATCATTCACCATCGGTATATAATGCAAAAAAGGACCCTCCGAGTTAGAATCTTTAACCCATTATAGATAATAGAGACACCCCTTGGAGATTCATCTTCGAGCTCTAAGACATGACATGAACTTCCCCTTAGTATTTAGTGAACCAGACTCCCACTCAAGAACCCGCTTATTAGGGAATTTAAAGACAATATTATTCATCTGACAGTCTAGAAAAGCATAGCACGAGTGTAACTAATACATCCCCATTATATCATCAAAATCAACTATATCTAACTCAAACAGATCCACCCTACTTTCTTTAATACCAACACATACCACTGTAATCCCTTGGGAATACACCTTGGATGCAACATGGTGCTTACGGTCCCAAGAGAACACAAGATAACACATTAGTTTGTACCTACTGTGAGCATAAAATAAAACTAATAAATATGTGCTGAATTTCATCTGACTTACGATAAGGTTTTAAAAACTAAATTCAATACTGAATCATAGTTTAAAACATCTAGAAATATACTGGCTATACTGATAAAATGATTGATAATCATCAGTAAAAACTAACCAACTATTTGTACTAGTTTGAATGCCTCTAAACTGTCTGACTGTGGAGTTGGTGGGACAAACCTCCAACTAACTCTGATTGACTAAATAACTGAACAACTAATATAACTAAATATAAGATAACTTATCCTCGAAGGATGAGGACTCACTAGGTTTGCTTCTGCTGATATACTAGAAAGTCTAAGTACAATTGAGAATTCAAATGTTCGAATCGATGATATATGACATAAAAGCACAAAAAATGAGTATGCTATTAGTACTTTGAATATAATGGTTTGCTAAATGAGGTTAGGTTGATATACATAGGTTCATGTGCATGAGTAATAACCGACTGAGTATATAGCATGTGGTACTGAGTAAGAATGCATGAAAACTGTAATGATTGAGAATGAATGACCAAGCATAAAACAAGTTTTGAAATAGTTTATAAACTAAAATACTGAAATTTGATAACTGAATAACTGATAAACTATATGCTATGGTCATGGAAGACTGACCTGAATTCTGAAATGAGTACTGAAACTGAAATTATGGGAGGTATCATCTAATTGACATTCCTTAGTCTGAGCTAATTAGGGTCCAACCTGTTAACTTAGTTGGAAACGTGTTATTGACATTCCACGGATACTAATAATGGTTGTGGTGTTAGTCCTAATCTAGAGGATGACCCCTGAGATCAGTCCTAAACTGGCGGTGATCCCTGAGAGTGTCAATCTTAAATTTGTGGGTGACATCTCATAACCTACGATGGATACATAGTTTTGGAACGTAAGGATTGCTCCGAAGGACCCATTTTTAATTGGAATGTGACCTCCCATCCCAAGGTTTGATCGATGCATAATCGTACTCCTAACTGAATGACATTGATTACTGGACTGAACTAACTTAACTGGACAAGTAACTGATCATAACGGGTAACTAAGTGTTAATGCTCATGATTTATATGAAACTATTCTTAAACTACTGAAACTAAGTAAGTAGCTAACCTTTGGGTATTCATAACCGTCAAGACTCGATAGCAATAACAATAGGACCACATGAAAGCTTTGAAACCATGGACGGAAATCATTGTTCACAATTATTCACTTAAGCATTTCATCAAACACATGGGGACTAGGAATTTAACATAGGGATGTTTTTTAAACAAGAAAAGATAGCGCAATTACATGACCAAATCATAAACTTATTCTATATTAGTATGAACATGATATGGAAGTCACAATATTTAAAACACACTATAATGCACTCCGCATAAAAATCAATTGAAAACATAACTTAAAAATTGAATTGCCAAGATATTGCACATACTTCAATTTCAACGTGTAAGGACTTCTTCTATGAAATACTCTGGGAAACATAACAATGAGTCATTATTCAAACCCCAATCATTTAGGATTTCATCAAACACTTGAAATTCATACAGTTGAGTATGAGAATTGTCAAAATATGTGATGCTAACATAATTGAGAAATGACAAATCATAGATTTAGGGAGTTAACGTGTGAATAGCACCATGTGTAAGGTGTAATTTCAACAATAATTACTTGTAAACATCAAGTAAAATCTAAATTCATGGAAGTCCATTCATAAAGTTCATAATACATTTATAGATTATTCTTTTAAACTTAAAATTTGATTCATGGACTGCATGGAAGTAAAGGGCCCATGGATCATCATCTAACATACCTCAAAAGCATAAATCTTGAAGAAGAATAACTTGTCTTTAAGGTTCTTCAATGGTGATGCTTGGATTTTTGTTCTTGAGAATGGAGAAGGATTTATTGAGATAAATTTGGAGTGAAATGGAAAATAATGCCCTTTTCGGTGTTATATTTCATGCTTTGGATGTTTGGGGTTGAGAGGAAATGACAAATGTAACCCTTGACCCTTAAAAATCTAAATATTACGAATAGTCCCCGCAGAGCGACCCCTAGTTGGGTTAAGTAGCCCTTCCGATGCGACCCCCAGTTGGGTTGAATAGCTATCACGATGCAGGGCTATCATGACCCCTTACTAACTCTCACTGAAAATATAGTAACTTTTTGTTCGAGTATCAAATTAAGGCAAAATTGGAATTGTTGGAGAGCTAATTAGATTTTCTATAATTTGTTGGCTCTTAATCAGCCAAATTCCACATATAAATAAAATTATACTTGTTGGCAGAATCAAAGTCTCTTAGCTCACTTTGCTCTAAGTGACACTTATGAATATCTTTCCCACCGCATAATATTTGTTCACACTATGTTAATGATCATAATACATGGATTTATGTATGAATGATGGGACTAGAGTTTACACTTGCAGGGATGAAGGTCCAATTTCTAGCTTAGAATCGTGCAATGTATTACAATATCTCCTCTTAGGAACATTCAACCTTGAATGGTAGAGATCAGACACTGAACATGCATTACTTGGAACATGACTACATAAATGAGTTAAGTATGGTACGTGAACTAAGTATCATGAACTGAACTATTTTCTTGAATACATGCAATAACATGATATGGGTTATAAGACTGAGATAGAAATGAGAGAGTCAACTTATGAGTCCCATTACTTCAAGCTAGATCTTGTTATGTGAAGAGAAGATGGAGGTTTAAGACATTAAAGCTCAGGGATTACAGTACATCTCCCAGTAGGAATATTATGTCCTCTGAATGATACTAACTTTGCTGGTATACCGAGGAAAGAATGAGATAATGTATGAGACACTTTCAAACTGAATTGTGACTGAATATTTAGAATCTAAAAGTGATGCTTGATGCATAAACTGAACTGAATTTATGACTTGCATTGTCGTGAAGGAATTTTTTAATAAATAGGAGAGACAAAAACCATAGGAACTTGTCTGTCTGACTGCTAAACTTAATTTTTGGCTATACAGATTGAATCATAATAAAATATTATACTTAACTAGAGTATTTCTTTGACACTCTTTCTATGAATTTCTAATGACTTTAGGGAGCAAAGAATCTTGGGCATGGTCTAAATAAGACATCTAAATAAGAAATCATAACAAGGCTCAAATTCTGTAATATGGAACACAAGCCGATGAAACATAAGCTAGGATAGAAATAATAAGCCTTATGCATGACAACTACTAACTTTCTAGCTTAGCCATACTTCTCCAAAACTCTCTCAACTATACCTTCTACCTCAACACCACACTTCAACTGAGGCTACTGAAAATATTCACATGGGCAGTGATAACTCTACCTACTAAAGTTTGAGCTAAACTGAATTACCTCATAATGATCAAACCTACTCGAATCTACAAAGTACACACATAACACTGTAATACTTATCAGAGTCATGAGTTCGACACAACCTGCTTTTTCCTAACTCCTTATTTGATGAATAATTCTTATTATTTCTTCAACAACTACATCTAACCTCTTACTAACCATTTACTAATACAAAATGCTTTTACCCACTTATACAATAACATGACATTCAAGCCAATCTTCATAACAACAGATGAACTTCTAAACAACACCAATAAAATCATCCTTCTCATATTATCTAATACCTCTGTCAATAACAACTTCCAGTCACTGTCCCAAAGAAAACATACACCAAATTCCAACTAGCCATGACATGTATTAAATCTTAAACTCAATCTAACTTCACAATTACATCCTTAGCTAAAACAAATATACCACAATCTTTCATCAGTAAGAAACTATTATTCTCTCCCAGCTGACTAATTGCTCATCACTACCATTATTTCATAAGGAGAGGTTACTAAAAGGTTAATACATGAGGACCTGAATTATGAGTGAACACTATACATAACTTCACACTTAACTAAGGATTGATGAATAGAATATCGATATTAGGGATTCATTAAGAGATCTAAACTGATGATATGCATGACATAATCTCAATTTTGTTGATAATTAGGATTGTATCATGAGTCATGTGATCTGAGCACACTCTTGAACATGAAAAAATGAGTCCTGAGTTGCATGACCTTAATTGGGACTTCATACATTCACGAAATATCATTCGGACTATTGGGTGAACTAGAACTCCTTATATTAGGATTTGAAAGCATACATGATTCTATGGAAAGTGCATGGACATGAGCTATGATCATAAAATTGACATGTGAGGCATGAGTAGATATTATGATAACTGAAGTAGAAATACTAAAATAAGAATAGGTTGGGCATCATCCTCTCTTTCTGCTATTCTACAACATGCTGACATCTCTACTAGAATCTGAGAGTCTGACTTGGTTACTTATTCTATTATCTCCCCCTTTACTTAAAGCCATCATTCTAGATATGGGAACTACTTAATCAACATCTCTAAGAACTGCCACCACTTTACTCTAGAATTGGGGGTGTAATAATATGCCTAAATGATAACGTTACCCTGAAAGACTACACCTGATAATTTAAAACCCACTACTAGTATTTCCTTCTGAGATACAACTCTTTGCTTTCTATAGCCCCAAATAATCATCATATAAAAGCTTAACCACTAACTAACTTAGAGTTCTTCACACTTCCTTCTATTAGCTCAATCCTCAAATATTCAAACTTAGATTCTTACACTTAACATGGATATCCCTAAACCTTCTATGAACCACACTACTTCCATCATAGCCTACAATTATCTCTTCTCTTAACTTATATTTTCCCTATACCAGGGAATTTATCATTTACCAACAACATATATTTTCATATCAACAAACTTAAATTCTTTTCTTGCATACATTGTTCTAAGCCTACAGATCCGCCACTCATACAACTAGCTCCAATAAATGCAAAATATACTAAATTTAGTTAACAAATGCAAAACTTCTGGGTTTATACTTCTAACTCTAGGTCATATGCTATCATAGGTTTCGAAGGAGGTAACTAAAATCACTTCAGACTTTGGATAAATGAAATATTTTCATAAATCATAAAAGAAATCTTTCATACTTTGGTACATAAAGGCAATGATGGGATACTTTCAAGATAGCATATAATCCCATAGCTGTCTGTGGGAACTGTCTAATAAAATCTTTATCTGTAAGGATTTAAGATTAATTGTTTTTGTTACCTTGTAAACAAGATAGGGCTGGCATGTATAGAGCAAGATATGAATCTGTATAACTTTCTTAGAGGACATTTCTATAGCATAATCTGGGCTATGAAAGAATGGAACCTTTTCCTGAAACATCTTGTTGCCTCTTGTACATAAGTGTGGCGTGCTTCACACACACGCGCACGATTCTACTCACCGATACTTTTAGTCCTCCTAGGACAATACAAAACCGTAGGCTTTAATACAAAGTTTGTAATGCCCCGAGAGAATGCTCTGGATGCTAAATGGTGCATACAGTCCAGAAAGATCACAAGCTAACCCATGAGTTAGCACCTATTGTGAGAACTAAATAAAATTGATAAATAGCATGTACAAAATTTCAACTAAAATGCCATAAGGATTTTACAACTGAAATCAATGTGGAATCATGGTTTAAAATATCTTGAAACTTACTTTCCATATTAATAAAATGACTGATAATCATAACCGAATACTGACCAATAGTCTGTACTAGTCTGAAAGCCTCCAAATTGTCTTATTGAGGAGTTGATGGAACAAGCCCCCAACTAACTCTGACTAACTAAATAACTGAACTACTGACAAAACTAAATATAACATAACTCTTCCTCAAATTTTAACATATACCTCGATCATGAGTTTTTAAAATGGGAAACAAATGTTGATACTTAAACTTAATTTCCTCCTCTGCCTCACAAGTAGATTTTTCAGACAATTGGTTCCTTCACAGAACCTTCACCAAAGTATATTCTTTCATTCTCAACTGACGTACTTACTAATCCAAGATCCTCACTAGGACCTTATAGGACAAAGAGTTTAAAATAGTAACATCCTCCGAGGGAAACACTAAGTAAGGGTCACCCACACATTTTTGCCATGTAGAGTCATGGAAAATTGGGGAGATGGAGCTCAATCTAAAAGGTCACTTCAAATCATAGTAAACATTGCCAATCCTTTTCAAAATAAAATAGGGAACAACATAACTAGCACTAAGCTTCCTCTTTTTACCAAGTTGCATCACTCCTTTCATCGAATTCACCTTTAAAAATACCCAATCGCCAATGTTGAACCCTAAATCTTTTCAACTTACGTCCGCAGACAACCTTTGGCAACATTAAGTGGTTTTCAACCTCTCATAAATGAGATTCACCTTCTTTAAGGATTGATAAACTAGATCAGGGCCAAGCAACTTACCCTTACAAACTTTGTACCACCTAATAGGAGATTGACAACTCCTACCATATAATGCCTCAAATGAGGCCATGCCAATACTTGAGAGCAAGTCTGATTCACTTATAGCTTCTCGGAGACACACACCATTATGAGCCTGAGTCTAGCCATACAGTATTTCTAAATTCAAGCCTATCCATAACTTAGAAAGAGTTAGCTTAAGCCACTGGGCAATATTCCTTACATCCATCCCAGACATTACTCTACTCCATTACCATTATCATATGCAAACTATAAGTAGACGACATAGGAAAACTATAACCAACTATTATAGCAATAATCATCGATTATTCATCAAATAAAAGAATCTGACAGGGGCACTAGCCAATCCAAAGGCATGACTAAGAACTCGTAGTGACCATGCTGAGTTCTAAAGGCGACCTTAGGGATGTCTTCTTCCCCAACCTTAAGTTTTTGATAACCCAACCTAAAATCAAATTGAGACAAACACTTTGTACCTTGAATTTGATAAAAAAAAATCATCGATTCTAGGAAAAGGATACTTATTCCTTGTGGTCGCTTTGTCCAAATAATAGTAATCAGTGAACATACGAAGGAAGCCGTCCTTCTTGTGCATGAACAACATGAGAGAACTTTAAGAAGAACCAATAGGATAAGTGTCTGGAATAAGATCAACCCCAAAATTGATTTCACTATCAAGACAAAAACCAAAAGGATCACCGGGAACATCAAGAAGTTTTTTTACTATGAGAATAGGCTTTAGGGAAGAACCTTTCAAGCTAGAACCTTTAACTCGGACAAAATGATACAATCAACCTTTTGATATTAACTTATGGACTCTAAGATATGAAATGAATCTCCCTTTAGGCACCAAAGAACTACCTTTACCTACAATGACCAGCTTATCAGGGAACATGAACATGATTCTATGGGTCCATAAATCAAACAAAGAATAACACAAATATAACCAATCAATCACCAACACAATATCAAAATCAACCATGCCTAACTTTATCAAGTCAACAAGAACTTTTCTATCATTGATAGATACCACACATCTACTATAGACCCTTTTTAAAACAACAATCTCCTACTGGGGTAGAAATAGAAAAAAGAACTGATAGACTCTCAGAACCAAAAACAAAGATAACAATCATTTATGGGGTCACATAAGAAAGAGAAGACCTTGGGTCAAGAAAATAATAAACGTCACGAGACAAAAGTTTTAACAAACCCGCATCAACATCAGAAGGTACCTCGATCTTTCGATGGATAGGGAGACCATTGAAATGGTCTCGACAAATATCGGAGATAAAAGCTGCACCCCTAGGTGCAAGAGCGATAGAATTACCAACCAATACCCTTTTTGTCCCAATAGCAATAATTATGCGACAATCCCATTATATTCGACCAAATTGACCACATTTACAATGCTGCATCTTTCCTTCCTCGCAATAACCATTGTGTGATCAATCGCATAACTGATAAAGAAGATAGGTGAGTAAAGGTTATCCCTATCTAACCTGATGTTGGGCACCTTGTTCTCTATAAGCCTTACCAATTTGAAAATACTCACCTCTTAATGGGTTCTGGTAGGGATCACTAGACATGAAATAGAGGCTTGGACCCACCTAATACTTTCTCATAAACCACTTTCCACCAACCTAAGCCAACAGAGCAAAGGAGAAACGGAACCCAACATTTTGAGGTAACTGAGGAGAAGTCTCACCCTTAAAAGTAGGGTTAGTGGGAAAAGTGGAACCCTACGAGGACAGTCAGATTTCACGACCTATGACTGGGTTTGAATACCAAAAATTAAATGAGCTTTATCATTATTATCCTCAGTTGGGATAGAAGAGCTTACCTGAACATCATATCTCTTTCGATACAGGATCTGAAAGATAAGCAAGCAAAATTAGAGTAATCCAACACCTTAGACTGTATATAGCTTGAGATTGGAACACAACAAAGGGAAACATTCCTAATTATCTCATAGACCCTCTTTTATAAGTGTGGCGCGCTACACAACTATAAAAGAGACTCTACTTGACATGGCTTTATGGACTCCCAAATAATAATGAACCTAGGCACTGATATAAAAATTTCCATGCCCCAAAATTGGGCCATGTCATGTGGACATATCAAGCCCAAATTGGATTTGAGATTGCACCATCAACCTAACCTAACCCTCTATTTAGTTAATAAGTTTTGGAAAAACTCCGACCAAATATCAAAGTAGCAGAAAATAAAGCTAATAGTCATTAGTTAGACAATATCTAGAATTTTATTATTGGAAACCATCTAGCTAATAAACAGAATTCCATAACATCCACAAAAGCCTCTAAAAATTTGATGTCTAAATATATCAGGACAAGCCCCGAACAATAGCCAACACTAAGTGAAAATAAATCACATTCATCACTTAAAATAAAAGACAATGAAATATATGCCTTCCAGAGAACGAAATCTCACCAGTTCAATGTCATCACACGATTTGCTTGGATATTTGGTCACTTTGTAGAAAAAAAAGAAGAAGCTCCAGAACCTATGTCGTGTAGGGACTTAGCACCCGAAGATGGTTAGCAGTTGAAGACCTAGTATGTATCTCGAGGCTAAGGATAAAATAGTGCATTATTTTAATAAAACTCAAACCATAATATGAATTAGATTCACATTATCATAGGCATATATGAAGAGACACATACATATGTTTATATATATAGCATACTAAGTCATGGAAATAGTCATAACAATAATTCTAAAAGTAGTGACGGACTCAAACCATAAGCCATCTCAATTGACTAAGGACTCGAACCACTAGTTATTTTATTAGACTAGGGCCTTAAACTACTAGTCATTCCATCGGGCAAGGGACTAGAATCACAAGGCAATAATTGGACTATGGAATTGAACCCCTAGTCATTTCATTGGGCGATGGACTCGAACCACAAACCATTAATTGGACTAAGGACTTGAACAACTAGTAATTTTATTGGGCCATGGACTCGAACCATAAGCCATTCATTTGACTAGGGAATTGAACAACTAGTCATTTCATTGGGCGTAAGACTCAAACCACAAGTCATTATTAGCTGACATTTGAACTCTTAACCCCTTTTATATTATGCATTCACTTCCATTCAATCCATTTCACATTTAAGGACTCGAACCATTTACCCAAATCAACACCTTATGGGACCATATCATTTTCATAGGGGTATTCATCGATTAATCACTTTATTAGGTCAATGCCTTCATTAAAATAATCATTCAATTCAAATTATAATCATTAAGACCCTCACATTCCATTCAAGTTTCATTAGCCTTTTTAAACCACACTTTAGTTCAACACACAATTCAAGTTCATGTTTAGAGAATAGAACCCCTTTCTTAGACATCAACGAACATAGCCATAATTTGTCAAATTACATGGCTAACAAAATCATTACAGTATCACACATTAAAAATTCATACTTATTAGGCCATCACACCATTTAATGTCATAAATCAATCCATTATATAATTAGCAAGGTTCTTACGAACAATTTACCAAGCATTTATATTCATTATAACTCAATACATTATAAACAATGCCTATACCAACTACTTATCAAGTATTCATATTAATTATTAAAAAATATAATATCCCAATCTTGTTCACTAGCCCAACACCATAGTTCAATAAACCATTAAGATGTTACTAGACATTTTCACAAACACCTTTTCTACATACCATTATAAGGGCCAAGTTCACGGAATAATTTATTAATATTAGGGTTAATCAATACTTGCATGTTATACCACATACAAAAAGTACCCACTTGTGCAAATCATCATCAATAACATGTATAAACAGAAGTCTAAGTAAAAGTCAACATTATTCATCATTAGGCAACAAAACCCTTTTCATTTGATTTCAAAATTACCATGTAAATATACTAGTCCAAGTATAAAATACATGGTTTTACACTTACTTAAAAAGGAAGAGAGAGAAAAATGCTTTAAACCAGTTGATGCACTAGTAAAAACATGACTCCTTTTGCCCCTAAGATGAACTCCTTTGAAACCCTATCCACCAAATCATCCAAAGTGATTAAGAGAGTGTTTAGGGTGTTTAATACACTAAAAATAGATGTTTAGGAGGCTAAAAAAACTTAAATAGTGAAGAGAATTAGGGTTTTGGGCGTAGGAACTTGACCAGAAGGTCATCAACTCCAAGCTGAAAATTGATCCATATGGGTATGACTCACTTGATTCAATCATACCTTAGGGTACGAGTGGTACCCTTACTCATACCTTAGGCTCCTCCTAAGTCACCTACACTATTTAGGGTATGACCACACACCTTTGAGTCATATCCAAAGGGTATGAATCATTTCCTAACTATATGCTTCACCCGTACCAATAGCAGTCCATTTAAAGTTCAAGTCTAAACTTTATACTACTCATTTGGTGTGACTTGTACCCTTTGGTATGATTGAGGAGCGGGTCACTTGTACCTAAGACAGTGAGTAAACCTCATCACACTATCTAGGATACGAAAAGGGAGATGAAGGAGGATACAACTCATATTCAAGGGTTACATCTCATGCCTCTAGTCATACCCAATTCAAAGACACCCAATGAAATAGTTCTTTTGATGGTTCAAAATATAGGTGTTTCAATTCTCCCTCGGTTGGGTCAGTCGTTTGAAAATTATGGGTAAGCCATGCATAACGTAAAGTAGACACATTATCACACATCAAAACTATCTTCAAATAAGTTTGGAAAAATCACACAAAATGGATACAAGACAACACATATAATGATCATCATCAAACAATAATTTTCATCGTCCTTGGGATTCAAACTTATCATTTATCAAAAATACTTGATCAATTCAAAGCTTAGGGACTTAAACTAATTTTCTACCAAGGACATAAATCAAATAAAGAAGATTAACACATACTTCTATCACAAGTTTCCATAATGGGAAACAAATATGGATACTTCGACTTCATGTCCTCCTCCGCCTCCCATGTAGCTTTCTCAGACTATTCGTTCCTCCATAGAACCTTCACCAAAGTGATTTATTTCATTCACAACTGAAGTACTTTCCGATCTAAGATCATCACCAAGACCTCCTTATAGGATAAGGAGTCTGAAATACCAGCGTCCTTCAAGGGAACAACTAAGGAAGAGTCACCCATAATTCTTCGCAATATAGAGACATGGAAAAATAAGGAGATGGAGCTCAATCTAAAAGGCAACTCCAATTCAAAGTCAACATGGCCAATCATTTTCAAAACCAAATAGTGAATAACATAACAGGGACTAAGCTTCCCCTTTTTACCAAATAGCATTACTCCTTTCAAGGCAGACACTTTCAAGAATACCCTATCCCAATATTAAATGCTAAATCTTTTCACCTCATGTTCATATAGGACTTTTGGTGACTTTAAGGAGTTTTCAACCTCTCATAAATCACTTTTATTTTTTTAGAGGCTTGGTGAACTAGATCGGGGACAAGCAACTAGCCCTCGCTAACTTCATACCACCCAATAAAATATCGACACCTCCTATAATACAACACCTCAAAAAGGGCCATGTCAATACTAGAGAGCAAGTCCGATTCACTTATAGCTTCTTGGTGACACACCAAGAATACAATATAACAAGTATCATGATCATCATCCAAAAACTATTTCATTTCATCGTCCTTTCAATTCAAACCTATTATTTATAAAAAAATTGATTAATTCAAAGCTTAAGGACTTGAACCCTTTGTCTACCAAAGAATACATCAAATCAAGAATGTTAACACATACCTCAATCACGAGCATCCAGAATAGGAAATAATTGTGGATACTTGGACTTCATATCCTCTTCTGCCTCCCAAGTAGCTACCTTCGACTATTGATTTGTCTATAAAACCTTTACCAAAGCCACATATGTTATTCATAACTAGTGGAATTTCCAGTATAAGATCCTCACTGACGCCTTCTCATAGGATAAGGAGTCCTAACTACCAATGTCCTCCAAGGGAACAACCAAGTAAGGGTCGCTAACACAACTTTGCAACGTAAAGACAAGGAAAACTGAGGAGATTGAGCTCAATCTGAAAGGCAACTCTAACTCAGAGGCAACATTGCCAATCCTTATCAAAACCAAATAGGAAACGATATAACAGGGATTAAGCTTCAGCTTTATACTAAATAACATCACTCTCTTCATGGGAGAAACTTTCAAAAATACCCTATCACCAATGTTGAATGCTAAATCTTTTTGCATCACGTCTGAATAGGACTTTTGGCGACTTTAAGCAATTTTCAACATCTCATAAATCATATTCACCTTCTCTAAGGCTTGGTGAACTAGATCGACGCCAAGCAAATTACCCTCGCCAAATTTGTACCACCCAATAGGATATCAACATCTCCTACCATACAATGTCTCAAAAAGGGCCATTTCAATACTAGAGAGAAAGTTCAACTCACTTAAAGCTTCCCAGAGACACACCTCTATGAGACTGACTAAAGCCTTACATTTATTTTATATTCAAGCCTATCCAAAACTTAGAAGGAGTTGCTTAAGCCACTGGGATATATTACCTGCATCTATCTCGATAACTACTTTGCTCAATTTTCATTAATATATGCAAACCAGAAGTACACATGTAATACCCTAAAAAATTCAACTCAATATTAGCTCCATGTTTCAAGCTCATGCATAGTACATCATGGTTCCTTGGTATTTTCATGATTAAGGTTTATGTGAATTAAGGTCTCATATATGTCCTAGCAATTGTGCGAATCAAAACATTTCTTACCAATTGAATTCTTGAGAAGGGTATTGGAATCGTCAACTTCAAATGGCTATATCTCTCATTATACAATAAATTTTTGATACCATGACCTACTAATGTATAGATAATTTAATAATCTTTTGGTAAATACAAAATTCTGCAAAAACGGATACCCGGTGAAGAAGTTATGACTATTTTAAGATTCTTTTGTAAGACGAATGCCATTTTAGTGCATGGCGCATCGCGCGAGAGGCCAAAATAGCACTCAGAAATTTCAAAAAGGCCTCTGTGATAGCGCCACTTCACACCAAGCTTCTAGATCATAATAATTGGCATTTTACCAAACTCCGCGTCGCGTTGGGGCCCTAAATTGGGACAAATTTTTCATAGTTTTTAGTTTTCATTTTGAACTCCTCAAGGGCAATATGGTAACTTCCCAAAACCCTATATATACTCTTTAAACATGGTATTGAAGTGAAAAAGTAGCTCTTTACATTAATTTCAACAAAATTCACTCAAGAACAATCAAGAACAACACTAGAGTTTCCATTGAGGTTTCAAGCTTTAAGCAAATTCAAGCGTAGATTCCACAACTTATTAATCTAAGGTCTGCATACTATTCATCTATGGATCCAATCCGTTCATAGATCTCAAGAACCATATTTTTAAATATTATTTTGTAAACTTTTTTGTGGTGATAAAAGCATGTACATATTGATGATTGTTGTTTAAGTTTCATAATGATATCTAAAGATGTTTTCATGAAATATATATGGTTGTTAGTTCTAAAACATGAAATTTAGGTGGTCTGATGTGATACAAGTATGAAATCTACCTATGCTTTAAAGAATGCATGCAAGGTGTTTGATAAAATTCGTAGTGTACTACAAACCCATAATTACATGATTCCATGATATCTAAATGACAAGTCCATATTAGCTATACACTTCCATAGGAATTTCCATGCTATTTATGTTTTGTTGTTGTTGTGGCATGAAGCATGTGTGATAATGGAAATATGAATTATATACACAAAATGTATCCATGCTCTCCCTACCATTATAAGGTGTGAATTAATCCATGAAGTATCCTATCCCCTTGTTATAATATTGTGAATTGTGGAATCTAATCTTCTCATCAAGTCATGTCATGTGTGCCAGTTTCCTTCTATCGAGTCCAGGGGGTATTCATACACAAAAAATATAGTTTTGTGCCTAGAGCCATGTCATGTGACATGATAAATCTCAGTCAAGCTATACTCTATAGAACTCAGTCAGTCATGTGACTCAGGAAACATCAGAAATCTCATGATCTCAGTTAACTCTTAGATAATCTTACTACTCCATTAGTCAACGAATGTCAGTTATTCAGTCCATGTACAGTCAGTTGAATCATGTTCAGTCCCTTCAGATAGGAGTAGAAGTTAGCAGCGAGTGAACACAAGGATGGAAGTCACCTACCAGTTTAGAGTTTAATTCTTAGTATTCATCCTTGTGTTCCAGAACTACGTAGCCAGCGTAGGTTGAGACCTGCCAGATAAGGGTCACTCATAACTGCCAGATAAGGGTCACTCATAACTGTCTTTACCAGTGGCGTGATATTGAAACCCCTCCAGTTGGGGTGAAGATTAGACCTCATCTTAGCCCTAACGGTATACATGGGGCATGTCGGGTAAACAACTACCTCCCACTATTTTAGTATTACTGTCAGTAAAAGATCATAGATAGGTTTTTAGATATCAGTATACTAGGACTGTTAGATACAGTCTAATTTAGTTATAGCATGGGACTCAGAGAGTTCTACCAGATTTAGGACTGTTAAACACAGTCGCTCATGTTATTAGAACTACAGTTCCAGTCATGTATTAGCATATAGATTTAGCTACCACATACTCACGATCTCAGTAATTATATACGTATGTTTGTACACTTACGTTCATGTCAGTTAGTCATTAGCATAATTTATGTATGTAAACCATTTGCATTAGCCTACCTCACTTGTATACTCAGTACTCTAGTTGTACTGACGTATTTGTGCTATGGTTCTTTCTTTTCGTATTACACCATAGGTCCAGAGCCATGAGTTCTAGACAAGCATTAGCTTTCCAGTCCCAGTGTTGCAGTGAGACCTCATCCATCCGAGGAGAATATGATTTGATTTATTCATTTCTTACCTTAGTTCAGTTTTGTGGAGTTAGTTGGAGACATATTTCTTTAACTTCTTATTCAGATAGTACTTAAAGGCTTTAAGATTTAGTTAGATTTAGCTATCAGACTCAGTATTCAGTTTTATATTTAGTTGTTTTGGGTATTCATTACCCAATGGATGTTACTATATCTCTTCAGTTGAACCTTATGGCCTACATGTTTAGTTTTTATGTATTATATATATATTATGCAGTGTACAGGTACCGATATTAGTCATGGGTTATCTTGTGGTCCCTTAAGGTCATGAACTGTGTGTAACATTCCAATTTAGAAAATCAAGGTGTTACAAACTTTCTATAAAAGCCTAATGTTCAATAGAGTCCTAGGAATTCTAAAAGCCACATCTACTAAAGTCTTGTGCTTGGGTGTGTTGCGCGCTACATATATGTACAAGAGGATATAAGATGTTTTAGGAATACTTTCCCTTCTTTCAGTATTTATGTCTTGCTAGTGATCATAATCTCAAGTTAAACTCCCAGTCTAATCCATTTTTCTCTTATTTCAGAATATGGCCCAAAGAGAAGAAACTAGCTAGCTCCCCACCCCAAAGATCTTTTGGGCGAACATGTTTCTTATGCGGAGTTTAGAGCCGCATTCACCACACTTGCTCAGTCTGTGGCTACCAAAAATTAAAGGCCACCAACTATTCCAGCCAATCCAGTGGTAAATTCCGCAGCAGCTAGGATTCGAGACTTTACCCAAATGAACCCTCCATCTTTCCATGGGTCTAAGTCTGATGAAGACCCTTAGGAGTTCATTTACCAAGTTAAGAAGGTCATTGAAACCATGGGTGTTATATCTATTAAGAGTTCTAACTTAGCCAGATATCAGTTGCAAGATATGGATCACACTTGGTACAAATAGTAGAAGTCTGAGAGGGTAGATGGCGCATATCCCATTGGGTGGGAAGGATTTATCATGTCTTTCTTAGATAGATTCTTTCCCTAAGAGCTAAAGGAAGCCAAAGTTCTTGAGTTCATCAACCTCAAACAGGGAAATATGATGGTTAGGGAGTATTCTCTCAGATTTACTCAACTACCTAGGTATGCCCCTCATGTGGTTGTAGACAATAGGTCTAAGATAAGCAAGTTTGTGTCAGGGGTGAACGATAGCGTGGTTAATGAGTGTAGATCTGTGATGCTAAATAGTGATATGACCTTAGATAAGAGAGCAAAAATAGGCAGTTTCATTTTTTCTCAGCCCAAATCAGACGAAGGGAATAATTTATAGTTTCTTCTAAAGTCAGCAGCTCTAAATACTTTCTTCGCTATGGCCCCAGTGCCAAAATTTAGAGACGGCAGTAGAGACAAAATGCCAGGCTCTAAATCTCAAGGTAGTGTTAGCAGTTCCCGAACAAATCCCCTTTGTTAGGCTTGTGGTAAGAACCACAAGGGTATTTTTAGAGCCGGTAGAGATATCTATTTTGGTTATGGAAAGTCAGGCCGCAATATTAGAGGGTATCTACAATCAGGTCTTCAGGGTCAGAAAATTCATTCCAATCGCCCAAACCAGCAGGGTGCCTCTTCCAGTGCTACTAGTGGCCAACGTCCAAATAGACTCTATTCTCTTCATACCCAACAATATTAGGAAAATTCTCCTGATGTCGTTACTGGTACGTTGCAAATTTTCCATGATCATGTTTATTCTTTGATAGACCCAGGTGCATCTTTGTCTTTTATTACTCCATACATAACAGGCGATTTCAGAATCAGTCCTAAGATTTTAGCAAAGGCCTTTATAGTCTCTACCCTAATGAGCAAAACCATCATAGCCCAGCGGGTATACAGGAACTGCCCGATTATGATATTTTAAAAATCTATGTCACCAGATTTAGTCGATTTAGAAATGACGGACTTTGATGTCATTCTCAGCATGGATTGGCTTCATTCCTGCTATGCCACAGTCCACTGAAAAAATAGGATAGTTCAGTTTCAGTTTCCGAATAAGCCCGCCTTAGAGTAGAAGGTAGTGTTTTAGCGTTCAGGGGTCAGCTTATTTTCTACCTCCGAGCAAGGAAAATAATTTCTAAGGGGTATGTGTATCATCACATGCATGTTAAAGATCCCAGTTTCGAATCTCCCACTATCAAATCAGTACCAGTAGTTAGTGAATATTCAGATGCCTTTCCCAAAGATCTTTCAGGCTTTTCTCCTGAAAGGGAAATAGACTTCGGCATAGACCTTCTCCCTGATACTTAGCCTATCTCTATCCCACCATATAGAATGGCACCAACAAAACATAAGAAACTGAAATATCAGTTGAAGGATCTTTTAGTTAACGGATTCATCAGGCCCAGTGTAGCGCTATGGGGTGCACCAGTCTTATTCGTGCACAAGAAAGATGGTTCTCTCAAGATGTGTATTGATTACCGTCATCTCAACAAAGTTATGGTCAAGAATAGGTATCCACTTCGCAAAATAGATAATGTATTCGACCAACTTCAGGGTTCTAGTTATTTCTCCAAGATAGACCTCAGATCAGGCTATCATCAGCTTAGAGTTAGAGAATATGACATCTCAAAGACAACTTTTCGTACTTGGTATGGTCTCTTCGAACTTCTAGTCATGTCCTTTAGCCTAACCAATGCCCCTGCAGCTTTCAAGGCTTGATTAACCGTGTGTTCAAGCAGTACTTGGACAAGTTCGTCATAGTCTTTATAGATTATATTCTAGTCTATTCTCACACTGAGAGTGATCATTCAGACTATCTTAGAATTGTTCTTCAGACCCTCAGAAATTATCAATAATTCACCAAGTTCAATAGGTACAATTTTTGGCTAAGTTCTGTAGCATTCCTTGTCCATATTGTTTCCGATGAGGGAATTAGAGTACATCCTCAAAAAACCAAAGCGGTAAGAAACAGGCCCAGACTCATATCTCCAATTGATATCAGGAGTTTCTTAGGTCCGACTTGCTATTACAGATGGTTTGTCGAGGGATTTTCTTCTATTGTGCCTCCTATGTCCAGATTGACTGAGAAAAATGTCAAGTTTCAGTGGTCAGATTTATACGAGAAAAGTTTTGAGAAATTGATGACTCGACTCCCTACAACTCCAGGTCTAGCTTGTTCAAGATGGTTCAGATGGGTTCCTTGTAAATTGTGATGCATCCAGAGTAGGTTTAGGTTGTGTCCCCATGCAACATGGTAAGTTCAGAGCCTATACCTCTAAATAATAAAAGACCCATGAGAAGAATTATCCTACTCATGATCTTGAGTTAGAAGCCATAGTTTTTGCCTTGATGATTTGGAGGCATTATATTTACGGAGTTCATGTAGATGTCTTCACAGATCATAAAAGTCTCCAGTATGTCTTTTCTCAAAAAGATTTCAATCTTTGGCAGAGACGGTGGTTAGAGCTCTTGAAGAACTATGACATGACTGTCCTTTATCATCCGGGCAAGGACAATATTATGGCCGATGCTCTCAGTAGACTCTCCATGGGCAGTATTTCTCACATTAACGATAGCAAGAAAAAGATACCTCGGGAAATCCAACAGCTTGCTAGACTAGGCATTTGCTTAGTCGACTCATCAGAGGGTGGTGTATGTGTTCAGATTAGTTCAGAGTCATCTTTAGTTTCTGAGCTGAAAGAAAAGCAAGACGTGGATCCTAGCCTTGTCAAGCTGAAAGAGTTAGTTTAGAATCATAAAGTTCAGGTTTTCTTCCAAGGGGTAGATGATGTTCTTTGTTGTCATGGTCATTTGTGCGTTCCAAGTGTAGACGACTTGAGACAATGAATTCTTTCAGAATCACATGGTGCGTGATACTTCATTCATCCAGGGGCCACTAAGATGTACCATAATTTGCGGGAGATCTATTGGTTTATTGGGATGAAGAGTGATGTTGCAGAGTTTGTGGCTAAGTGCTCTACATGTCAGTAGGTTAAGATAGAGCATCAGAAACTAAGTGGTTCCATGTAGGAGTTCACCATTCCTACTTATAAGTGGGTAGAAGTAAACATGGACATCGTGATAAATTTGCCTAGAACTCATTATCATCATGATTCGGTTTGGGTCATTATAGATAGAATGACCAAGTCAGCCTATTTCCATCTAGTTCGTACCTTCTATTCAGCCGAGGATTATGCCGAGCTCTACATCAGGGAGTGTTTCAGATTACACGGTGTTCCCTAATCTATCATCTCAGATAGAGGTACCCATTTCACCTCTTACTTATGGAAAGCATTCCAAAAGGGTCTCGGTATTCAAGTTCATCTCAGTATAGCATTTCACCCTCAGACAAATGGTCAACCAGAAAGGAATATTCAGACTCTTTAAGATATGCTAAGGGCGTGTGTAATTGATTTCAAGGGAAGTTGGGATGACCACTTGCCCTTGATTGAGTTTGTATACAACAATAGCTATCATTCTAGTATTTAGATGGCTCCATTCGAAGCTCTCTATGGTAGGAGATGTAGATCTCTGATTGGTTGGATCGAAGTTAGTGAGTCCTAAGTAATATGTCCTGAATTAGTATTCAACACCTTAGATTAAGTTCAGTTGATCAGAGAGACACTCTGGGCTGCTCAGATCCGATAGAAGTCTTATACAGATATTTATAGGAAGGATCTCGAGTTTGAGTTCAACGACTATGTCTATATTAAGATCTCTCCTATGAAAGGAGTGAAGAGG
>JAPEIP010000010.1:180881544-180891819 GCA_026120095.1 Capsicum chinense
TGATCTCAGTTAACTCTTAGATAATCTTACTACTCCATTAGTCAACGAATGTCAGTTATTCAGTCCATGTACAGTCAGTTGAATCATGTTCAGTCCCTTCAGATAGGAGTAGAAGTTAGCAGCGAGTGAACACAAGGATGGAAGTCACCTACCAGTTTAGAGTTTAATTCTTAGTATTCATCCTTGTGTTCCAGAACTACGTAGCCAGCGTAGGTTGAGACCTGCCAGATAAGGGTCACTCATAACTGCCAGATAAGGGTCACTCATAACTGTCTTTACCAGTGGCGTGATATTGAAACCCCTCCAGTTGGGGTGAAGATTAGACCTCATCTTAGCCCTAACGGTATACATGGGGCATGTCGGGTAAACAACTACCTCCCACTATTTTAGTATTACTGTCAGTAAAAGATCATAGATAGGTTTTTAGATATCAGTATACTAGGACTGTTAGATACAGTCTAATTTAGTTATAGCATGGGACTCAGAGAGTTCTACCAGATTTAGGACTGTTAAACACAGTCGCTCATGTTATTAGAACTACAGTTCCAGTCATGTATTAGCATATAGATTTAGCTACCACATACTCACGATCTCAGTAATTATATACGTATGTTTGTACACTTACGTTCATGTCAGTTAGTCATTAGCATAATTTATGTATGTAAACCATTTGCATTAGCCTACCTCACTTGTATACTCAGTACTCTAGTTGTACTGACGTATTTGTGCTATGGTTCTTTCTTTTCGTATTACACCATAGGTCCAGAGCCATGAGTTCTAGACAAGCATTAGCTTTCCAGTCCCAGTGTTGCAGTGAGACCTCATCCATCCGAGGAGAATATGATTTGATTTATTCATTTCTTACCTTAGTTCAGTTTTGTGGAGTTAGTTGGAGACATATTTCTTTAACTTCTTATTCAGATAGTACTTAAAGGCTTTAAGATTTAGTTAGATTTAGCTATCAGACTCAGTATTCAGTTTTATATTTAGTTGTTTTGGGTATTCATTACCCAATGGATGTTACTATATCTCTTCAGTTGAACCTTATGGCCTACATGTTTAGTTTTTATGTATTATATATATATTATGCAGTGTACAGGTACCGATATTAGTCATGGGTTATCTTGTGGTCCCTTAAGGTCATGAACTGTGTGTAACATTCCAATTTAGAAAATCAAGGTGTTACAAACTTTCTATAAAAGCCTAATGTTCAATAGAGTCCTAGGAATTCTAAAAGCCACATCTACTAAAGTCTTGTGCTTGGGTGTGTTGCGCGCTACATATATGTACAAGAGGATATAAGATGTTTTAGGAATACTTTCCCTTCTTTCAGTATTTATGTCTTGCTAGTGATCATAATCTCAAGTTAAACTCCCAGTCTAATCCATTTTTCTCTTATTTCAGAATATGGCCCAAAGAGAAGAAACTAGCTAGCTCCCCACCCCAAAGATCTTTTGGGCGAACATGTTTCTTATGCGGAGTTTAGAGCCGCATTCACCACACTTGCTCAGTCTGTGGCTACCAAAAATTAAAGGCCACCAACTATTCCAGCCAATCCAGTGGTAAATTCCGCAGCAGCTAGGATTCGAGACTTTACCCAAATGAACCCTCCATCTTTCCATGGGTCTAAGTCTGATGAAGACCCTTAGGAGTTCATTTACCAAGTTAAGAAGGTCATTGAAACCATGGGTGTTATATCTATTAAGAGTTCTAACTTAGCCAGATATCAGTTGCAAGATATGGATCACACTTGGTACAAATAGTAGAAGTCTGAGAGGGTAGATGGCGCATATCCCATTGGGTGGGAAGGATTTATCATGTCTTTCTTAGATAGATTCTTTCCCTAAGAGCTAAAGGAAGCCAAAGTTCTTGAGTTCATCAACCTCAAACAGGGAAATATGATGGTTAGGGAGTATTCTCTCAGATTTACTCAACTACCTAGGTATGCCCCTCATGTGGTTGTAGACAATAGGTCTAAGATAAGCAAGTTTGTGTCAGGGGTGAACGATAGCGTGGTTAATGAGTGTAGATCTGTGATGCTAAATAGTGATATGACCTTAGATAAGAGAGCAAAAATAGGCAGTTTCATTTTTTCTCAGCCCAAATCAGACGAAGGGAATAATTTATAGTTTCTTCTAAAGTCAGCAGCTCTAAATACTTTCTTCGCTATGGCCCCAGTGCCAAAATTTAGAGACGGCAGTAGAGACAAAATGCCAGGCTCTAAATCTCAAGGTAGTGTTAGCAGTTCCCGAACAAATCCCCTTTGTTAGGCTTGTGGTAAGAACCACAAGGGTATTTTTAGAGCCGGTAGAGATATCTATTTTGGTTATGGAAAGTCAGGCCGCAATATTAGAGGGTATCTACAATCAGGTCTTCAGGGTCAGAAAATTCATTCCAATCGCCCAAACCAGCAGGGTGCCTCTTCCAGTGCTACTAGTGGCCAACGTCCAAATAGACTCTATTCTCTTCATACCCAACAATATTAGGAAAATTCTCCTGATGTCGTTACTGGTACGTTGCAAATTTTCCATGATCATGTTTATTCTTTGATAGACCCAGGTGCATCTTTGTCTTTTATTACTCCATACATAACAGGCGATTTCAGAATCAGTCCTAAGATTTTAGCAAAGGCCTTTATAGTCTCTACCCTAATGAGCAAAACCATCATAGCCCAGCGGGTATACAGGAACTGCCCGATTATGATATTTTAAAAATCTATGTCACCAGATTTAGTCGATTTAGAAATGACGGACTTTGATGTCATTCTCAGCATGGATTGGCTTCATTCCTGCTATGCCACAGTCCACTGAAAAAATAGGATAGTTCAGTTTCAGTTTCCGAATAAGCCCGCCTTAGAGTAGAAGGTAGTGTTTTAGCGTTCAGGGGTCAGCTTATTTTCTACCTCCGAGCAAGGAAAATAATTTCTAAGGGGTATGTGTATCATCACATGCATGTTAAAGATCCCAGTTTCGAATCTCCCACTATCAAATCAGTACCAGTAGTTAGTGAATATTCAGATGCCTTTCCCAAAGATCTTTCAGGCTTTTCTCCTGAAAGGGAAATAGACTTCGGCATAGACCTTCTCCCTGATACTTAGCCTATCTCTATCCCACCATATAGAATGGCACCAACAAAACATAAGAAACTGAAATATCAGTTGAAGGATCTTTTAGTTAACGGATTCATCAGGCCCAGTGTAGCGCTATGGGGTGCACCAGTCTTATTCGTGCACAAGAAAGATGGTTCTCTCAAGATGTGTATTGATTACCGTCATCTCAACAAAGTTATGGTCAAGAATAGGTATCCACTTCGCAAAATAGATAATGTATTCGACCAACTTCAGGGTTCTAGTTATTTCTCCAAGATAGACCTCAGATCAGGCTATCATCAGCTTAGAGTTAGAGAATATGACATCTCAAAGACAACTTTTCGTACTTGGTATGGTCTCTTCGAACTTCTAGTCATGTCCTTTAGCCTAACCAATGCCCCTGCAGCTTTCAAGGCTTGATTAACCGTGTGTTCAAGCAGTACTTGGACAAGTTCGTCATAGTCTTTATAGATTATATTCTAGTCTATTCTCACACTGAGAGTGATCATTCAGACTATCTTAGAATTGTTCTTCAGACCCTCAGAAATTATCAATAATTCACCAAGTTCAATAGGTACAATTTTTGGCTAAGTTCTGTAGCATTCCTTGTCCATATTGTTTCCGATGAGGGAATTAGAGTACATCCTCAAAAAACCAAAGCGGTAAGAAACAGGCCCAGACTCATATCTCCAATTGATATCAGGAGTTTCTTAGGTCCGACTTGCTATTACAGATGGTTTGTCGAGGGATTTTCTTCTATTGTGCCTCCTATGTCCAGATTGACTGAGAAAAATGTCAAGTTTCAGTGGTCAGATTTATACGAGAAAAGTTTTGAGAAATTGATGACTCGACTCCCTACAACTCCAGGTCTAGCTTGTTCAAGATGGTTCAGATGGGTTCCTTGTAAATTGTGATGCATCCAGAGTAGGTTTAGGTTGTGTCCCCATGCAACATGGTAAGTTCAGAGCCTATACCTCTAAATAATAAAAGACCCATGAGAAGAATTATCCTACTCATGATCTTGAGTTAGAAGCCATAGTTTTTGCCTTGATGATTTGGAGGCATTATATTTACGGAGTTCATGTAGATGTCTTCACAGATCATAAAAGTCTCCAGTATGTCTTTTCTCAAAAAGATTTCAATCTTTGGCAGAGACGGTGGTTAGAGCTCTTGAAGAACTATGACATGACTGTCCTTTATCATCCGGGCAAGGACAATATTATGGCCGATGCTCTCAGTAGACTCTCCATGGGCAGTATTTCTCACATTAACGATAGCAAGAAAAAGATACCTCGGGAAATCCAACAGCTTGCTAGACTAGGCATTTGCTTAGTCGACTCATCAGAGGGTGGTGTATGTGTTCAGATTAGTTCAGAGTCATCTTTAGTTTCTGAGCTGAAAGAAAAGCAAGACGTGGATCCTAGCCTTGTCAAGCTGAAAGAGTTAGTTTAGAATCATAAAGTTCAGGTTTTCTTCCAAGGGGTAGATGATGTTCTTTGTTGTCATGGTCATTTGTGCGTTCCAAGTGTAGACGACTTGAGACAATGAATTCTTTCAGAATCACATGGTGCGTGATACTTCATTCATCCAGGGGCCACTAAGATGTACCATAATTTGCGGGAGATCTATTGGTTTATTGGGATGAAGAGTGATGTTGCAGAGTTTGTGGCTAAGTGCTCTACATGTCAGTAGGTTAAGATAGAGCATCAGAAACTAAGTGGTTCCATGTAGGAGTTCACCATTCCTACTTATAAGTGGGTAGAAGTAAACATGGACATCGTGATAAATTTGCCTAGAACTCATTATCATCATGATTCGGTTTGGGTCATTATAGATAGAATGACCAAGTCAGCCTATTTCCATCTAGTTCGTACCTTCTATTCAGCCGAGGATTATGCCGAGCTCTACATCAGGGAGTGTTTCAGATTACACGGTGTTCCCTAATCTATCATCTCAGATAGAGGTACCCATTTCACCTCTTACTTATGGAAAGCATTCCAAAAGGGTCTCGGTATTCAAGTTCATCTCAGTATAGCATTTCACCCTCAGACAAATGGTCAACCAGAAAGGAATATTCAGACTCTTTAAGATATGCTAAGGGCGTGTGTAATTGATTTCAAGGGAAGTTGGGATGACCACTTGCCCTTGATTGAGTTTGTATACAACAATAGCTATCATTCTAGTATTTAGATGGCTCCATTCGAAGCTCTCTATGGTAGGAGATGTAGATCTCTGATTGGTTGGATCGAAGTTAGTGAGTCCTAAGTAATATGTCCTGAATTAGTATTCAACACCTTAGATTAAGTTCAGTTGATCAGAGAGACACTCTGGGCTGCTCAGATCCGATAGAAGTCTTATACAGATATTTATAGGAAGGATCTCGAGTTTGAGTTCAACGACTATGTCTATATTAAGATCTCTCCTATGAAAGGAGTGAAGAGGTTCGGCAAGAAAGGGAAACTCAGTCCCTGATATATCGGTCCCTTCAGTATTCTTAGTCACTTTGGAAAGATATCTTATGAGCTAGAATTGCCTTCAGATCTAGACTCTATTCATCCAGTCTTCCATGTCTCTTTGCTCAAGAAGTGCATAGGTGACCTAGAAGTTGTAGTCCCTGTTCAGTGCATTGACATTCAAAACACCCTCTCTTATGAAGAGATTCCAGTCGAAATCTTAGATTATCAGATTTGTCGATTAAGGAACAAAGAAGTCCCTCTAGTTAAGGTACTTTGGCGAAATATGTCTCATGAGGGAGCTACTTGGGAAACAGAAACAGATATGCGTACCAAGTATCCTCACCTTATCCCCACAAATTCAGATCAAGCTCAAGGTAACAATTTTCCTTAAGCTTATTTAGTTTCATGTTCATGTCCCAGTTTAAAATTGGTATCTTTTACCGTTGCATAGTTAGTCATGCATTCCTATATCAGTTAAATTATAAGGTCATGCATCACATATGTATTCTCATCTGGAGAAGCTCAGTTTATCAGATTGCTCAGTTACGCATCCATGTACCCGTTATCCATGCGTCAGATATGCATGAGTTCGGTATGTTTCGCATGTTAGTCATGAGATCGTGTTTCAGTCCTTCATGTTTAGTTCATGTTCGTCTTGTCTTATTCTTGCCTCTCAGTTAAGTCTCATTCAAGGATGAATGTTCCCAAGGGGGAGATATTGTAATACCCCGAAAAATCCATTTCTATATTAGCTCTATATTTCAAGCTCATGCAGAGTACATCATGGTTCCTTGGTAGTTTCATGATCAAGGTTGATGTGAATTAAGTTCTCAAATATGTCCTAGCTAATGTGCGAATCAAAACATTCCTTACCGATTGAATTCTTGAGAAGGATATTGGTAAACAAACATATCTCTAATTATAATACGAATTTTTTATCCCATGACCTACCAATGGATAGATAATTTTATCAAGCTCCACATCGCGCCGGGGCCCTAAATCAGGATAATTTTCCGTAGTTTTCAATTTTCATTTTAAACTCCTCAAGGGCAATATGGTAACTTCATAAAACCCTATATATACTATTTAAACACGGGATTGAAGCCGCAAATTATCCATTTACACTAATTTTATCAAAATTCACTCAAGAACAGTCAAGAACAAGTCTAAGGTTTCCATTGGCAGTTCAAGCTTCAAGCGGATTCAACCGTAGATTCCATAAATTCTTAATCTAAGGTATGCATAGTGTTCATCAATGGATCCAATCCGTTCATAGAGCTCAAGAACCATGTTTTTAAATGTTATTTTGTAAACTTTTTGTGGTGATACAAGCATGTACATATTGTTGATTGTTATTTTAGTTTCAAAATGATATCCGAAGATGTTTTCATGAAATATATGTGGTTGTTAGTTGAAAAACATGAACTTTAGGTGGTTTGATATGATGCAACTATGAAATCCACCTATTCTTTATAGAATGCATGCAAGGTGTTTCATAAAATGCCTAGGATGCTAGAAACCTATAATTACATGATTCCATGATATCTAAATGACAAGTCCATATTAGCTATACTTTTCCAAATGAATTTCCATGCTATTTATGTGTTGTTGTTGTTGTGGCATGAAGCATGTGTGATAATGGAAATATGAATTATATACACGAAATGTATCCATGCTCTCCCTACCATATTGAAATGTGAATAAATACATGAATTATACTATTCCCTGGTTATAATATTGTAAATTGTGGACTATAATCTTATGATCAAGTCATGTCATGTGTGCCAGTTTACTTCTATTGAGTCCTGGGGGTATTCGTACCCAAAAAATATAGTTCTATGCCTAGAGCCATGTCATGTGCCATGAGAAATCTCAGTCAAGCTATACTCTATAGAACTTAGTCAGTTATGTGACTAAGGAAACATCAAAAATGTCATGATTCAGTTAACTCTCAGATAATAGTACTACTCCGTCAGTCAACGGATGTCAGTTATTAAGTCTATGTAAAGCCAGTTGAATCATGTTCAGTCACTTTATATGGGAGTAGAAGTTAGCACCAGTGAACCCAAGGATAGGAACTCACCTGCCAGTTCAGGGTGTGATTCTTAGCAGTCATCTTTGTTTTCCCGAACTACGTAGCCAGCGTAGGTTGAGAAATCTTAACCTGTAAGATTAGGGTTGATGGGGTGGCTTACCCTATCAGTTTAGGGTCCCACCATTCTCACTTTAAGTACCTTCCAGATAAGGGTCAGTCACAACTATCCTTACCAGTGGCGCGATATTGACACCCCTCCAGTCGGGGCATAGATTGGACCTCAGTTTTGTCGTAATAGTATACATGGGGCATGTCGATTAAAAAACTACCTCCCACAGTTTCAGTATCAGTCTCAGTAAAAGAAATCAAAAAGTTCTTTAGATATCAGTATACCAGGACTGTTAGTTACAACCAAATTCAGATATAGTACGGGACTCAGAAAGTTTTACCAGATTCAGGACTGTCAGACAAAGTCACTCATGTTATCAGAACTACAGTTCCAGTCATGTATTAGCGTGCAGGTTTAGCTACCACGTACTCACGATCTTAGTTACTTTGTATATATGTTTGTACTCTTACGTTCATATCAGTTAGTCAGTTAGCAATATTCATGCATGTAAACGCTTTGCATTAGCCCACCTCACTCATATACTCAGTACTCTAGTTGTACTGACGCATTTGTGTTATTATCCTTTCTTTTCATGTTACACCATAGGTCCAGAGCAACGAGTTCTAGACCAGTTGTAGCTTTCCAGTCGCAGTGAGTCCTCATCTATTCGAGGATAATATGATTTGATTTATTCATTAATTACTTAAGTTTAATTTACGGAGTTAGTTGAAGATATGTTCCTTCAACTCCTTATTTAGATAGTACTTAGAGGCTTTCGGATTTAGTCAGATTTAGCTATCATATTTAATATTCATTTTTATTTTCAATTTTTTTGGGCATTCATTACCTCATGAATGTTACTATATCTCTTCAGTTGAACCTTATGGCCTATATGTTCAGGTTTTCCGCGTATTATATGTATATTATGTAGTGTACAGGTACAAATATCAGTCATGGGTTAGCTTGTGGTCCCTCGGGGTCATGAGCACCATGTAGCATTTTGATTCAGAAAATTGGGGCGTTACAACACGACATAGGAAAATTATAACCAAATATTATAGCCAGGATTGAAAATCCGAAACAATAAAACAACTATTCCATAAAACAATTCATACATAGGTCTTTCCAAACCTCTTGAGCAACCACCCAACACGACTATTTGTATATCTACCAACCGCAACACTTAAGCCTACAACTTTTATACCCATGGTATGATTTATTATCCCATATATCTAGCACCCTCAATAATTTTCAACAAGGTTTTCATAATCCACCTCTTTCCAAAACAATAGTTGTAGATGACACCCTAGAATCTCCCCTACTTTAGGACTTCTACATTTCCCCATGCAATACATCACCATGCTTCCCAAGCCACTATTACCCCAACACTAGAAGGGGCATGGAGGAACTAAAGTAGACGAAAAACTTATGCCACTCAAGGCAAGACCCCAAGAAGAGACACCGCACTATAGGCACAAAAGATTTCATAGCAACCACCTAGGGCATAAGTGAGACCCATCGTAACACGACATGCCAAAGGAGGATTCCATAGGACTGGACGCCCAGCTAACATCGCTACATATAGAATTGGTAACGCAATATATGGTCAAGACTCACTTCTAGGGAACAAAATGTTTGCCAATATATGAATATTATGCGTAAGTTTCAATTGGTTGCATTCCACACTAGTACAATGCCCTCTTGATCGAGATAAGAGAAATCACTAAAGTACACAACTGACCTTCCCTTGGGGACCACTGCTAGAAGAAAATTTAGGATCATCCTTCGACCCTTCGACCATTATGCCAACTAGCACAATACTCCACTCAAATAGGTATCACTGGAGAGGTACACTAGGGACACTTGTTCTTCCTATACCAAAACCTAGTCTATAAAGGAGGAATAAGAGTTAGAAAAATGTCCAAAACAATACCGATCCCATACTCATCCAGCCAATACATCAAATCAAAGAATTTTATATGGGAATTGATAAACGCAAAGGATATGACTACGAACTCATAGTGACCATATCAAGCTATAATAGCGGCCTGAGAGTTATTCGCTTCCCCAACTTTAAGTTAATGATACCCTACCTAAGATCAAATTTAGAGGAATACTTCACACCTTGAATTAGATTTAACAAATCATCGACTCTAGGAAGAGGTTACTTATTACTATTGGTTGCTTTACCCCAGGAATCGTAATCAGTGTACGCACGAAGGAATCCATCCTTTTTATGCATGAATAACATGGGAGCACTTCAAGGAGACATAATAGGATGACTTCCTAAAACAAGATCAAAACAAGAACCTTTTGAATTAGAACTTTTAAGTTAGACCAAACGATACAAACTCCCTTTTGATATTAACCTATGGACTCCAAGACATAAAAAGAATCTCCATTTTGGCACCAAAGAACCACCTTTCCATGAAATGACCAGCACATTAGGGAAAATGAACATGATCTTACGGGTCTGATACTGTAAGGAAGCATAACACAAATGTAACCAATCCATCTCTAGGAAAACATCAAAATTAACCATGCCAAACTTTATCAAGTCTTTAAGAACATTTCTACCACTAACAAA
>JAPEIP010000010.1:180891919-180925943 GCA_026120095.1 Capsicum chinense
TGTTACTATATCTCTTCAGTTGAACCTTATGGCCTATATGTTCAGGTTTTCCGCGTATTATATGTATATTATGTAGTGTACAGGTACAAATATCAGTCATGGGTTAGCTTGTGGTCCCTCGGGGTCATGAGCACCATGTAGCATTTTGATTCAGAAAATTGGGGCGTTACAACACGACATAGGAAAATTATAACCAAATATTATAGCCAGGATTGAAAATCCGAAACAATAAAACAACTATTCCATAAAACAATTCATACATAGGTCTTTCCAAACCTCTTGAGCAACCACCCAACACGACTATTTGTATATCTACCAACCGCAACACTTAAGCCTACAACTTTTATACCCATGGTATGATTTATTATCCCATATATCTAGCACCCTCAATAATTTTCAACAAGGTTTTCATAATCCACCTCTTTCCAAAACAATAGTTGTAGATGACACCCTAGAATCTCCCCTACTTTAGGACTTCTACATTTCCCCATGCAATACATCACCATGCTTCCCAAGCCACTATTACCCCAACACTAGAAGGGGCATGGAGGAACTAAAGTAGACGAAAAACTTATGCCACTCAAGGCAAGACCCCAAGAAGAGACACCGCACTATAGGCACAAAAGATTTCATAGCAACCACCTAGGGCATAAGTGAGACCCATCGTAACACGACATGCCAAAGGAGGATTCCATAGGACTGGACGCCCAGCTAACATCGCTACATATAGAATTGGTAACGCAATATATGGTCAAGACTCACTTCTAGGGAACAAAATGTTTGCCAATATATGAATATTATGCGTAAGTTTCAATTGGTTGCATTCCACACTAGTACAATGCCCTCTTGATCGAGATAAGAGAAATCACTAAAGTACACAACTGACCTTCCCTTGGGGACCACTGCTAGAAGAAAATTTAGGATCATCCTTCGACCCTTCGACCATTATGCCAACTAGCACAATACTCCACTCAAATAGGTATCACTGGAGAGGTACACTAGGGACACTTGTTCTTCCTATACCAAAACCTAGTCTATAAAGGAGGAATAAGAGTTAGAAAAATGTCCAAAACAATACCGATCCCATACTCATCCAGCCAATACATCAAATCAAAGAATTTTATATGGGAATTGATAAACGCAAAGGATATGACTACGAACTCATAGTGACCATATCAAGCTATAATAGCGGCCTGAGAGTTATTCGCTTCCCCAACTTTAAGTTAATGATACCCTACCTAAGATCAAATTTAGAGGAATACTTCACACCTTGAATTAGATTTAACAAATCATCGACTCTAGGAAGAGGTTACTTATTACTATTGGTTGCTTTACCCCAGGAATCGTAATCAGTGTACGCACGAAGGAATCCATCCTTTTTATGCATGAATAACATGGGAGCACTTCAAGGAGACATAATAGGATGACTTCCTAAAACAAGATCAAAACAAGAACCTTTTGAATTAGAACTTTTAAGTTAGACCAAACGATACAAACTCCCTTTTGATATTAACCTATGGACTCCAAGACATAAAAAGAATCTCCATTTTGGCACCAAAGAACCACCTTTCCATGAAATGACCAGCACATTAGGGAAAATGAACATGATCTTACGGGTCTGATACTGTAAGGAAGCATAACACAAATGTAACCAATCCATCTCTAGGAAAACATCAAAATTAACCATGCCAAACTTTATCAAGTCTTTAAGAACATTTCTACCACTAACAAATAGAACACACCACATAATGACCATCTTAACAACTACAGAGTCTCCTATCGAGGTAGAAATAGAAAAAGGAATTGACAGACTCTCAGGACAAAAACAAAGATACATAGTCACATACAGGGTCACATATTAAAGAGTAGATCCTGGGTCAAGAAAATAATACACACCATAAAAGAAAAGTTTCAACATACCTTCATCAGCATCAGAAGGTGCCTAGAGCTCCCGAAGGATAGTGTGAGCATTGAGATAGTCCCAACAAATATCGGAGTTAGAAGTGGTAGCCATAGGTGCAAGAGCTAAAGAAGTGGCAACTGATACCTTTTTTGCCCAAATGGCAATCATTATGGGAAATTCCCTTTGCATGTTACCCAATTGACCATATTTAAAACACAGATTCTTTTCTTTCTTACAACAACCACAGTATGATTGACAGTATAACTGACAAAGAGAAAAGAGGAGTGAGGATTGTGCCCCTCTGACCTGATGTAAGGGACCTTGTTCCCTATGAGCATTAAAAATTGAAATAACCGCCTTCCAATGAGTTTGAGTAGGAAGCACTAGCTGCAGAATGGAGTCTAGAACCCACCCAATAATTCCTATTGAACCACTTTACACAAACCAAACAAATAGAGCAAAGGAGCAACAAAACCCAAAATTTTAAGGTAACTAAGGAGAAGTTTCACCTTCAAAATTAGGATTAGTTGGAATAGGTGGAACCCCCTGAGGATCGCCCGATATCATAACCCTTGACCGGGTTTGAATCCAAGAAATTAGATGAGCTTTATCTATATTAGCCGCAGTCAGGATAGAAGAGCTTTCCTGAATATCAGATCCCTTTGGATATATGATCTGAAAGATGAGCAAGGGACTCAAACCATAAGCCATTCATTGAACTAGGGACTCAAACCACTAGTTATTCATTGGACTAAGGACTCGAACCAGTAGTCATTTTATTCGGTGCGAGACACAAACCACAATCCATTCATTACCATTATTAGACGATATTTAAACTCTTAACCACTTTTAGTTTATGAATTAACATCCATTAAATATGTTTCACAATTAATGAATTGAACCATTTACCCACATCGACACCATGCAGGACCATAAGTTTTTCATGGTAGTATTCTTCAATTAACCACTTTATTAGGCCAATTACTTCATTTAAATAAACATTTAATTCAAACTACAATCATCAACGCCCTTACAAGGCACTCAAGCTTCATTAGCCTATCTATACCACACTTTAGTTCCACACACAATTCAAGTTCATGTTTAGGGAAAAAAACCCTTTCCTTAGCCATAAACCAACATGGTCATAATGTTAATAATTATATGGCTAAAAATATAATTACAATACATTTCATTAATCATTCATACTTATTAGGCCTTCATACCATCTAAAATAATAAATTAATTAATTACATATTTAAGAAGGTTCTTACTAACCATTTAACAAGCATTCGTATTGATTATGACTTAATACATGGCGAACAATACCTTTACCAACCGGTTATCAAGTATTCACATTCATTATAAAATAATCATATCCTAGTTATGTTCACTAGGCTAACACCATAGTTTAATAGACCATTAACATGGGACTTGACATTTCATTTAGATATTTTCACCAGCACCTTGTATGCATACCTTTATCAAGGCGAAGTTCATGGTAGAATTCATTAATATTAGGGTTAATTAATACCCACATGTTATACCATATATAACAAGCACCCAAATGTGCAAATCATCATTAATAACATTTGTAAAAACAAGTCTAAGCAAAAGTCAACATTATTCATCATTAAGAAATAAAACCCTTTTTATTTGATTTAAATATCACCATGTACACTTACTTATTCAAGTATAAAATACATGGGTTTAGAGTTATTTAACAAGAAAGAGAGATACATGCCTTAAATTTGTTGATCCACCATGAAAAACTTGACTCCTCTTGCCCCAACATGAACTACCTTGAAACCCTAGCCTCCAAATTTTCAAATGTGTTTGAGAGAGTTTTTTGATTGTTTAATCCATCAGAAAAGGATGTTTAGTAGGCAAAAAACACTTATATGGTGAGGGGACTTAGGGTTTTGGGTGTTTGAAATGTCCATAAGGTCCTCAACTAAAAGCTAAAAATTGACCATCTAAGTAGGTACGACTCATTTGAGTCAATCTACTCTAGGGTACGAGTGGTATCCTAACTCATACCCTAGGCTACTCCTAGGTAACCTACACTGGTTAGAGTACGACCACACAAATTTGAGTTGTATCCAAGGAGTATGACTCATCCCCTAACCATATGCTTTAATTGTACCAAAAATAGTCCAGTCAAAGTTCAAGTTCAAACTCTATATATCTCACTTGGTACGACTCATTCCCTTTGGTATGATTGAGGATGGGGTCACTCATACCTAGGACAGTAAGTAACCATTACCATAATGCCTAGGATATGAGAAGGGAAGGAAGGAAGAACACAACGAGTATCCAAGGGGGACGACTCATGAACCTAGTCTTACCCAACTTAGAGACCCAATAAAGAAGTTTTTCTCATAGTTCCAAACCTAGGTATTTAACAGCTAAACCCAAGAAGCTCAAAATATTGGTTGGAGTAGTGGGTTTAGGCCACTTCTTAATCACCGTAACCTTATGTAGATATACCATGATCCCATCACTATGAATAACATCACCAAAAAAGGTATAATTTTAGGCCAGAATTCACCTTTTGAGAATTTGTCATACAACTACTGCTCTTTCAAGGTCTACAACACCATACGAAGGTGATAGGCATGAAGTATCTCACTCTTAGAGTAAACTAGAATATCATCTACGAGCACAATGACTAATAAATCCAAAAACAGATAGAAAACCCTATTCATCAAATCCATAAATACCGTCGGGACATTGGTCAACCAAAAAGACATAACTTGAAACTCAAAATGCCCATACCAAGTACGAAAGAAAGTCTTAGGGATATCCACCTACCTAATCTTTAACTGATGATACTTGGACCGAAGATCAATCTTGGAAAAAAACCCCAACCCCAACAACTTATAAACTACTACTAGAATTAAGTTAATGCTAGCACCCATCACATAAGGCCTTAACAAAATTTGAAGATCCAATAGTATAATTAATAATAAAAGTTGTCACATCTTTCTTCGTCTTAACTAGAGAGCGGGAAATAATTGCACTACAATGGTGCACATTATATGTAGGCTTAAAAATCATAGTCCTTTTCTTTTCACCGAGCCTTTCATAAATTTTCCATAGCCTAACATTTTCTTTAAAGACTCCTTAAAAGGGTTGTTGACATACAACACCTTTAATATTGAGTTGAAAGGGTTGTTGACATAAAACACCTTTAATATTGAGATGAACTTTTGATATTTTCCCTTTTAGACGTTCTTTTTTAATTTTTCTGAAAAGGAGAGGAGGTTGTGGATTAGGATTCAATACTTTTGTGAATTCTTTTCCATTTTCTTTGTGACTTAACCTCTTTTTCAGCAACTAGAGCTATTGAGATGCATCATCAATTAACAATAAATTCTTTACTTCAATTTCAGCATTAATAATCACTAGATTATCCCTGTTGTCATCAACCAAAAGCATAGGAAAATTGATAATAGAATTGGTGTTGCTTAAAAGTGTGCCTAGTTGTTGTTGATTCAATTTGGCAGATATCTACCCATATAACTTATGAATCTATTTAATGGTGGTCATATGAGATTCAACCTTTTGTCTTATCCCTAAAATGTCAGACCCAATCTCCTTAACGAAAATTTTGTTTTTCTCCGGCCCCTTAACAAATTTTGCAAGCAAGGATTCAATCTTTCAATTTCCAGAATCAATATCATGATTCCCTAGTAGAACATAAAGGCCACTATTTTACTTATAATTATCTTTCTTCTTTCATTTATCATATCTTACACCCATACATATATTATTTATATTTATAGTAGCTCCAAGCTTTAATTCGTTTCCTAGAGTTCCAATTGTCTTGATTAGACCCTTGGCACTTAGGTTAGAATCCCATCACCTCTCTAAGAAGATATTTAGGCTTTTTGAAATCCGAATCTTTACACCTAGATACCATATCTTGTGCACCCACTACATTGATATTTTCTACTCTAACTACTACAAATTACTTAACAAGCAATCATATCTTAGTCCTCAGTTGTGTTACCTATTGAGCTACTATTTTATCTAGTGCTCTCTATTTTGAGGATTCTATAATCGTGTAAGTACTAGTTCTTCTATCTACCACATGAATATACCACCCTCAATTGGTGTTCGTGATCTAATTTAAGATCTCGGAAGCATGCTTTCATTATAGAATTATGAATTCCACACTAGTGATAGCGTCTGCTACAACCTTAGTGTTGGCATTCAAGGCTCTATAGAAGTTCTCTAACAAGTTTCTACTAATTATCCTGTGGTTTGGAAAACTCTGTACCTTATTCTTGAACGTTAATCAAGTCTCATATAGTACCTCTAGATGGAATTATATGAAGTTTTATATATTGTATTGCAATTGCAATATTCTGGACAGTGGGAAATATTTTTCCCTAAAATTAGTCCTCAACCCGTTCAAAGCAGTAATCGACCAATGAAGCAATTCAACCAACTATACAATAGATTCTATCGTTAGAGTGAATAGATATAACATCAAAAAAATAGCCTCTTAACTCACCCCAAGTAGATTTTATAAGTTGTAGATCGCCATAAATTTTATAATATGTATATTTGAATCATTAGTAGGAAGGACAATATATACCTCTTTCAAATTTAGTAGCTAATCATTACACTCATGATGTCGTACTCAAAACCTTGAGGAGATTCTGGTAGAATGATTAGATTCACATAACCTAATTCTTCCTCTGGATCTTCATAAATTGCAAGATATTATTAGAAAGATTATTGTTCTTTATTTTTTCTCTATCTTTCCCACTCATCAAGAACAACTAGATGATCTTCCTCCTCTTGTATGGACCTTGTTCCCTTGCTTCCCACCAACAAACTTCGTCCATAGTATTTTTCTTTATCATCAATCGAGATGTGACGTATTATGTTACCTCGTGACCATCATGCTATTATAGTTATTGATCATAATATTATCTACCTTTAGGCATACCTTGTATCAAGGCTATTAAAATCATGAACCATTTCTCTATCCATATATTGATTTTGTCTTAGGGTTCTCTCAAGGTCATATTAAGTGGAATTAGAGGATTTTCTTCACTTGTAGGTATTGGGCATGCAGTGACATACCCCTTAGAAATACCAAACAAGAATATACAAATAAAACCAACAGCCTAACAACACAATCAATCAACTCCATAATTCTATACCCTAGAAATGATACTAAAATTTGATGTTGCACAAATTACACTTCCTAAAAAGTATAAAATAGTAAATAAATCAAATATAGAACCTAAAAGTATTGGGGTTGATCCCACAATGAATTGGTCAAAATTCTATCAAGTATTTGTCTAAGTAATTGGAAAATAAGTAGAAGATGGAGGGGGCGGGAGAGAGAGATTTCTTAAATAAATGAGCAATAGTAGCAATTGTTGATTGTTGGATTTGTAATCAATATAAGAAAGTCACTAAGATAGCAGTTCCCAATCATTTCATAACTCCATTAGTTCTCGGTACTTTAGTGATCTCTTATGATATTTCACATACAAGATAGATAGGCTATGTATCATCTAAGTAACTAGATTATCCCCTTTTTGATGGTTATCCCTAAGAAAAATTATTCATGTATCATTGGTGTTTCATTACTAACCTCTATCTATGATCCCAACAATAGTCTTTTTTATTTACAGATTCAAGACTAGTTAAATGAAAATAACTCCAAGTCTTATTGATAATTCTTTATTCCTATCTTGTTACCCTTGGTAACGTCCAGAGTAGAGATAGGTCAAGTTCAAATGCGTGCACTTATTAAAAGTCTACAAAAACTATAAAAACAACAATATATGCTTAGCTACCCTTTGAGAATCACCTTGTACTTCGTTAATCTATGATGGTTACCACAATCCTAGTTATGGTGTTTACCTACTCATAAATGCAACCACATAAGAATAATTCATAGAGGGAAATATAGTTATGAACTTATAGTAGTATGAAAACTCCCAAATGTAAACATAAATTGAAACCCCAGAAATGATGTTACTATATGAAAAAACCAAGAATATGTGCTGAAAGTATTAATAAAATTTAAATTAAAATAATATATCCACAATGGGTATTTATATAAAAAAAGTAAAACTATCCTATACAAATTTGGTGTTAAAAGTCAGTCATGATGACACTTTGACAATGAGTCATCTGGTCTAAAGATGACTCATCGTTAGTCTTTTTTCTAGTTATTTCCTGCTTCTTTGTATCATTAATAAAAATTCATTTAGACAATCTACGAGTCATAGGGTAACTCATTTCACTGGGACCATCTTGCACTTTGTTGGGACTTTACTTTTCTTTCTTAGGGTGACTGATCACAATGATCTATCATATGACCCAATGGTTCATAGCCTTCTATCGTATTCTAATATTCCTTAAATTATTTATAGCTATAAATTTCACTTGAGTCTTAATAGTGCATTCTAGGACTCATCACGTGTTATAATACATTGTAAATAGTGCACATGGTCAAGTGTTCCTCCAATATTCAAAGTACAAGATCAGCCTGGTCAGGTGACGATTGGGGTTACAAGTATATTGTGACTTAATGACTAGTGGCTTAGTGTCCTTTATATATACCAGTTAAATTCTTTATCTTTTTTTTTCATTCATTTACCATTAAACCCAATGTTCTTTTATAACTATACCAAACATATCATATCTGTATTAAAATGTCCTTAGAATTCCAAAAATCCCTTATTTAAATATTTGAAGTTTTGAAAATCTATGACACATCATTATGTTGTTAATGTTTGTATACTCGTGATGTCATGCATATATTCACACGAGAACGTACATGCATTATGGTACATTCCATGGAAAAACATTAATTTTCACTACTATTTTCATAAAGTGGTTTATTTTAATTTTCCAATTATACACTAAATTTAAAAAGAAAATGGTACCACCAATACATGACACGACCCGAACCAGGGCCTTGTCGTAATGGGCATCCCAAGTCCAACCAAGACCAAGGACCACCCCTTTACCCAACTCAACCTCCAAACACGTAACCTGAGTTGAATGAATTCTTAAAAAATAATAAGATAACGTTTATTAAAATTTTAGACTCTGGTATAGGTCCACCATTGTGACTAGCCCAAACAAGTCCAACCATCCAGTATCTAACCAATAACCAAAACCAAAACAAAACCATAAACAAATCCATACATCCATACCAAATGAGCTCTATGAGAAATACATATAATCCCAAACATAATAGGATTGAACAATCATGGATACAGTAAAATGGTATCATCCATCATTCAAATGCAAAAACTAAGGCTCACGCCACTGTCGACACCACCCAAACTAACCTATAGTAGTTCCACAAAGCCTCTAATTGAAAGTAAAACAATATCTGGTTGGGACATACCCCCAACTATAACCATAACCAATATCTATGAAATAATCAAAATACGTAAAAACATCCATTACTAGATAGGGAGCATTTCGCAATATGGAAGTTTACCACTTCAATCCATTCGAGCTGATCCCAAATTCGATCACTAAGCAGGAGGAGTGGAATAGTTGATTCTTAAATTGCATGGGGATACAGCCGCCCAAAGATGGGTTAGAGGGTGAACACTAGTATGCACTCAGGATAAGGATAAAATAATGCCAACTTTTAAAATCAAGTAAACCGACCGCATGCAATCATAACAATAAATACATATTTATAATGATGCTGCGAAAGAGAACTAGGTTTTGCATACCTTTAAAACCATTAACCTGGATATGTGCATCTTAACTATCCTTGAACCACACACGGGATCTATGGGTCCAATATAATACCCTGAATAGGCCCTGATAAGTGTAGCTAAATGAATCGGAGATACCATAAGAGAAGGGGATTCACAAGTACCTTTCTCTCTCCATGATACATATATACAAGTGTACTTAGGTGATTCTCATGTACCCCTTAAGTATCATATATGGTCATCATGCCAAATTCATATTGTCAAATATGAGTTTCTAGTATCCGTTAATTGGGCTCACAACTTCAGGTTAGCTATCACATCCCACCATTATTGTCCAATTAAAACCATTACTACAAAACCAAACTAAAATTCCATTTATTATTACCCAAGGATATAAGTAGTGGCATCCCTATGCCGACTATAGCCTGCAAGTAATTTCCTTAGCCAACTTTTTTATAGAAGAAGGGATTCCCGCGTACCCATAGATTACATAATTAAGTTGACCTGAGGGAATCCCATGTACCCCAGAAGTGATTCATTATTATGCATTTTTTTGTGATTCCCTTGTACCCCATAAGGCTTTCAATTAGACTAACAACAACAACAAAAACCTTACCATTTTACCATTCCAAACCATTTGAACCATTTAGGGTTCCATAACTAGGTTATACCTGGATAGTTCAATGAAAGTGCAACAATTTAACCAAAACCATTCTCATAAGCATTTGATCAAACATATTGGGGGCATAGAATTTCCAAATCTAAAACCAAGTACCAATTAACTATTTCCATGCATCCACATATTCAAACTACCATAATTACATGAAAACCATATGTAAAAGACATGGAAAAACCATAACCAACCATTATAACCAAAATCCCCAAAATAATTTTGAAAATGCAAAACCATATAAAATTTATTCTATGAAAATAATACATAAAATATTCCTTTAGTTGGAACATACAATGAGGGAGGAGTAACATGCCTTAGATTAGAAAGATAATGGAGAGAAATCACCCTTGTAAGCCCCAGTTTACTCCTATTAATAAAACTCTAGACTTTCTTGACCCAAGAGCCTTAGAGAGAATTTGAGAGTGTTTTTAGAGATTTTGAGTAATTGCAAATAGGATAAATGATGCCCCAAGAGGGTTATAAGTTATGGGGCCTGAAGATGTTAAGAAGTGAAATGTCGAAATTATCCCTAACTTAAATTGCTTAAAATTCCCGTAGGATGGTACGACCATCCATAGAAATCATACCATACAATACATGTGGTACCCACCACATGTAACTTAGGCCTCCCCTTGTACCCCAACATGGTTCAACATATGACCATCCAAGCCAAACAGTATCGTACCATACGACTAGTACTTTAAAATCATAACCTAGGCAGAATAGAACCACCTAGACTAAAAATTGGGCAACATATGATTGACATTCAACAATTAATACCATAACATATCATTAGTATGTTCCACTCAAACTTTGGACAAATACCAACCAAACGACACTAGTCACTATATGACCAAACCTACCTTAGCCTTACCTTATTATATGAAAAGTACCCCAACTCATATGATTTCCAGAAGCAAAACTCACGAAATTTTCTAAGGGTAAAAACCTATGGTGTTTCAGTCTCCCCACTAGGATCATTCGTCCTCAAATGATGAACAAAGTAGTACAAGCACAAATTACACCCCAACATATTAATTACAACCTTGAACTAAGATAGATAACAAAGATACAAGGAAAACAACCTTTTTTAAACTAAGTTAAAAAACAAAGATATGATCAGGAACACATACCTTCTGCCTAAAAATCCAGAGTAGAAAAAAACTATAAATACTAAGACTTCATATCCTCTTTAGCTTCCCAAGTTGCAGGTTCTGCCATTGAACCTTAACCGAAGCTAAATCATTTGTCTCCAACTGATGGACCTGCTGATCCAAGATCTCTATCGAGGTGTCTTCATAAGATAGAGAATCTGAAAAGCCCAATCCTTCTGAAGGAAAAACTAATAAAGGATCACCTATACACTTTCTCCACATAGAGACATTCTATATCGAATGACAGAGCTCAAACTAGACGGTAACTCTAATTTATATAAAGCAATACCAACCCTTCTAAAAAACACATAAGGACCAACATACTGCGGATTGAGTTTTTCTTTTTCCCTAACTGCATTACTTTCTTTATGGGAGATACTATAATGCTTCGAATCTAGTACCCAGAATATCACACGATGCTCATAACCCCAAAGGACCACAAGCTAACCCATGTCAGAAATCTATAATTGAGCACCATACAGCATATTGTATAAATTCAAAACAAAAGGCTGAAAGGCCATAAGGTTAAAATATCTTATAAAATATAACATCTTAAAAATATGGTGTATCAATACCAAAATGACTGAAATAACTGTCTAAACATGATACAGTCTGAAAGTCTTTAAAACTGACTGAATAAGGAGCTGATGGGACATATCCCCAACTAACTCCAACTACTGAAATAAACTGAGTACTGAAAGAATGAAATAACCAAATTATAACATCCTTGAATGATTTGGACTCATTTCTAGTCTGACTACAAAAACTGGAACGCTACTAATCCTCTGGAGCTCGTGCTTTTGAACCTATGGTATAAAATACCATACTGCAAAATAAAAGTGTGCATTTATACGATTGAATGTACTGGTATGCAAGTGAGGTAGGCTGAATGTAAGGGTTCATATACATGAAAAAAACTGATTGAATAAGTAACATGAACATGGGAATACATGCATAAATACATAACTGTAAATGAAGTTGTGACAATACTTATTACTGAGTCTTAATACTCATAACATATATATCTAATAACTGAAATAGCTGATACTGAGCGACTCTCTCTGAAAATCCAGGTTCGGATGGAAGTAGCTGAGTTTCGTATTGAGCTGAGTGACTGTATTTGACAGTCTTAAATTCTATAAAACTATCTGAGTTCTATTACTGTGACTAAGACTGAGACTGTAGCTATGGGAAGTATTCATCTAACCGACATGCCCCAAAAAAGTTATTATAGCTAAGTTGAAGTCCAATCTGTAACCACAATTAGAAGGGTGTCAATACCGCGCCACTGGTAAGGACAATCTCTGGGTGACCCTCATCTGACAGTGTCCCCAAAAGAGAACAATGTGACTCTCATATGACAGAGTTAATCCACCTCGTCAACCTTTATCTATCAGTGTTGATGTCTCAACCTATGCTGGCTATATAGTTTTGCAATTCAAGGATTGCTTCTAAGGATCATACCTTCAATTGTTAGTTTGTACCCTAATCCTTGGGTTCACTCGGTGCTAATTCCTACTCCCATTTGAATAGACACTGAAATATGATTAATAGAACTGAACTGGATTGCGTTCATTGAGTTTCATTGACTGACAAAATACTACTTAGATTACTAAATTTCTGAGATTTTTGAGATTATTAGGATTTCTAGGCTTTTCTGAATCGTGAGTCCGATTGAGTTCTACTGAACATGGCCTGACTGAGAGTATCTTGAAAACTGACAATAGCTCTTGGCACACAACTAAATCGTCGGGTACAAGTACCCCTAGCATTTGATAGCATGAAACTGATAAGGCATAACACTTCTTGACACATGACCATAGTCAACAATTCATAGTATAATCATTAGGGATCTTCATAAAGTATTCGCATGCTATAAGCTTACACATTAATAGGAATGAATGTAAATATATCATAACTCTATAAGACTAATCTCATGAGCATTACGTCAATCCATTACAAAGCATAACAATAACATGATAGTCATATCAAACATAAGGGAGAAACATGGATTCATCAATTTTTTGTCACAAATGTCATAGGGCTTAATTCCTATTCTCTTAGGCATTTTATCAAACACCTTGCATGCATATCTTTAGGCTTAGGAATAAATATTGAATTAATATATCATGGCAATATTTTACACTTTCAATACAAGAATTTTAACCACATACTAATATATTTTTATGATAGTCATTAAAGACTTCAACTTGGAAATCAAACAACATAAACATGGATATAATTCAATTCATACCATGAAATCAAAAGTTTATTTTTCAAATAGGGTTTGCTGAGCTTTATGGGTTAAAGGAACCCATTAATCAACACTTGACATACCTGGGTGGATGATTTCTTGAAGATTGGTGGAGGAAAGATTGAATTCTTGACTTGGGATTAAACGCCTAGGGTTTTCTTGTTCTTAGGGATTGATCTTTATGACAAACCCTAATTTGGAGGTGTTGACAAATAAAGAAGTTATGAGCTGTGGTCTAGTATAACTAGAGGTCAAAACGGGTGGAAAAAGATCCAAATACCCTTTTAAAAATGGCTTCAAATCACTGATCAGAAGTGGTGATAGTTTGGGCGATGGTCCTTCAGTCCTAACCATCGCACTTGGCCAGAACCTGAACTTTCTACCTTGTTCTCAATAGTGGGCAATAGTCTGTCGGTAGCTTAATGGTCTGTCGGTAGCTCAACGGTCCATCGGTCCTGGACGTCGTACTTGACCAGAAGTTGGGTTTTCTACCTTAGTCGTGAAAGCTTGGGTAATGATCTGTTGGCAAAATCGTCGCTTCTGGCCAGTTCCGATAGTTATCTATAAAACGTCCATAACTTTCTATTCTGATATCGGATTAGGAAGAAATTTGTATTGTTGGAAAGCCAATTCAATTTCCCACATGATAAAAAGTCGAAATTGGGGAAATTCTATCTGATTTAAACATTAATCATTTATGTAGTCATCACTAATTCTTCTAGTTACCATATTTAACTTAAAGAAAGTTCAGGGTATTACAGATACCTTTAGGAACACCCTATCGAAAACCTCAAACTCCAAGTCCCTATGCCTTACATCTACATAGGAGTTTATGCTAATTTGGGAATCCTTAAGATTATTTCAAATGACCTTTACCTTCTCCATATCCTGATAAACCAAATTCGAGCCAAACATATCTGCCTCACCAAGGTTAAACTACCCAATAAGATATTTATACCTCCTACCACACAATACCTCAAAAGGGTCCATCCCAATGTTAGAATGATAGCTATTCTTGTAAATAAACTCTACAAGAGGTTAATGCTCAACCCAATTACCAACATAATAAATTACACACACACGAAGCATATCCTCCAACGCCTAAATAGTCCTTTCTACTTGCCCATCCATCTGTGGGTGAAAAAAAGTTCTCAAACTAACTTTAGTACCAAAACCCTTCTAAGACGACTACAAAAATTGAGATGAAAACTGCGTACCACAATCAGAGTTAATCAAAACATGTATCCTATGCCTCTTCACAACCTCATGAAATACAACTTTGCAAAATCTTTAGCCAACTTATTAGTCCTTACTGGCAAGAAGTGGGCCAACCTTGTCTCCTATCCATCACTTAGTCCATATTGATCACTTTCTATTTCCATTCTAGTAAATTTGCCATATCCTTCTTTATACCATTCCACCAATACATCTCTTTGAGATCATGATACATTTTCATCGAATTGGGACGAACAACAAAGCATTATTCATGCACCACAGCCAATAACCTCTCTCTCAAACCATCGATATCAAGAACATATAACCTCTCTTGGTACCACAAGTTACCATCACCATTGATCTCAAATACCATTACCTTTTTCCCATGCATATCACCCTTGATTTTCATCTAGACAAGATCTAGCATTTGGTTCTCCTTGATCTCTGCACCAAGAGATGACCAAAACACTTCTCGTACAAACACACCAACATTCTTGGACTCCAAAAGGCAACATATAAGATTAGACAATGTGTGAATATGCTTCAGCAACACCTGCCTCTCCTTATCCACACAAGCTAAACTCTCTATGGACAACCTGCTAAGAGCATTAGCAACAACATTAGCCTTACATGGATAGTCATTTTCTCTGCCTGAGATTAAGATCTTTTTTAGAGAACACATACTGTAGACTTTTATGATTAGAAAAGATGTCCACGTGCACTCAATATAAATAGTGCTGCAAGATTTCAATGCAAACACCACCGCTAAAAGCTCCAAATCATAAGTAGGATAGTTCCTCTCATGCACATTTAACTGTCTAGAAACATAGTTAATCACCTTACCAAGTTGCATTAAGATGCAACTAAGTCCTACTCGGGATGCATCATAGTAAACTACAAATCCCTCATTTTCTTCTAGCAAGGTCAAAATTGGAGCCGAAGTTAGCTTATCCTTCAGCTTCCTAAAATTACCCTAAAAAGCATCCAACCCAGACAACTTTACATTCTTGTTAGTCAACTTAGTCAATGGGGCAGCTACATAAAAAAAACTCTTAATACACCTTCTATAATATCTATCCAAACCCAAGAAGCTCTGAATATCGATTGGAGTCGTGGTTCTAGGTGACTTCTTAACCATCGCCACCTTTTGTGGATCCACTATAATCCCCTCACTAGAAAAAATATCACCTAAAAAAGTGACAGCGTTTGAACTGAATTCATATTTCAAGAATTTGGCGTACAACTACTACTCTTTCATGGTATGCAACACCACACGGAGGTGATTAGCATAATCCACCTCGCCCTTAGAGTACATCAAAATGTTATTAATAAATAGAATGACAAAAAAGATCATAAAACTAATGGAAAACCCTATTAATCAAATCCATTACTATCGTCGGGGCATTAGTTAAACCAAATGACATACAAAGAAGTCAAAGTTCCCATACCGAGTACAAAATTCTGTGTTAGAGGTATCAACTTTCCTAATCTTAAGCTAATGATACCCTGATTGAATATCAATCTTTTAAAAGTATTTGGCTCAATACAACGGATCAAACAAGTCATCTATCCTAGAAAGAAGATACTTGTTCTTGACCTTTACCCTATTCAACTACTGATAGTCAATACACATCCGAAGGGAACCACAATTATTAATCAGGAATAACACTGGTGCACCCCACAGAGACACACACTAGGATGGATGAAACCCTTATCCAAATGATCCTTAAGTTTCTCATTAAGTTTCCTCAACTTAGCCGGAGCCATTCTATAAGGAGAAATAAATATTGGACGAGTGTCCAAAACCTACTTAATACCAAAATAAATCACCCTATCTGGCGAAACACCACGAAGATCATCAAAAACGACCTCAAGAAACTCATTCACCACCAAAACTAAAGGCAAAGAAAGACATATCGAGTTAGTGTCTTTAACCAAATGATAGAGACACCCTTTAGATATTAACCTTCATGCTTTAAGATATGATATAAACCTCCCCTTAAGAGCTATGGAATCACCCTTCAATCCAATAACCGTTTACTAAGTAACTTAAAGACAACCTTATAGGTACCCGACAACCTAATAATGTGTAGCAGAAGTGTATCCAATCTATCCATAGAATTATGTAAAAATCTACCTTAGCCAATTCAAACAAATCCACCAAGGTCTCTTTACTACCAACAGATACCTCACACCCCTATAGACTTCTTTAGCAACCACAAAGTTGTCGACCGGGGTTGAAATAAAAAAAGATCTAAACTAAACTCGGGATCAAAGAAAAATACACAACCATAAATAAGGTCACATAAGAGAGAGTGGACCTTGGATAAATTAAATAATACATGTCACGAGAAAAGAGTTATTATTTACCAATTATGACATCAAGTGATGTCTATACTCCTGTTGGGATGCAAGCGCATATAACCTATTTTGTTATGTGCTGGTGCTAGAAGTAGAAATAGATGAAAAAGTAAAACCCCCGGGTGCATGAGCGGATGAAGAGAAAACTGAAACCTTATTCAATCTTGAAGAAACCTTACCAACTGGATAATTTCTAAGCATATGGCTAAGATGACCGCATTTAAAATGCATTTCTCTTCTTTTATTAAAGAAACCTAAATGTAGCGGACGACAAAACCTACAAAGAGGACATAATAAGACCGATTAATCACCAATAACCTAAGATTAGGCACCCGGTGCCCTGAAGTTATTGCCTCCCTACTTACACTTGTCACCCAAATACTTCAACTTAGGGAAACTATTAGTGGAGAAAGAACAAGAACTCCCCTACTTCCCCTTTGGCCACTTACCACTATCCCGACTACTTTGTTATTGACTACCCTGCTCAGAGAACCTAAACTTCTTACCCTATCTTTCCCCTAACTCAGCCTACTTCCTATTTTCCTTCTCCACCTATTACATATGAACAACTAACCTTAAGATATCCATGTTCTTAATAAGGAATGTAGTCTTACTTTCAAGGATCAGCTCACGAGACAGTCCTGCAGCTAACTTTCTCATCCTGTCCCTCATATTAGACACCAATTCGGTAGCATACCTATATAGTTGGTGAAATTTCAAGGCATATTACATGACCTATATCTTCCCCTATTTTATAGTAACAGATTTCTCTGCTTTTACTTCCCTTATATCTTAAGGAAAGAATCACTCCAAAAATATATTATACAAAGCCTCCCACATAGAAGACTCATTAACCTCACCCCTTGCCTGATCTCATTTCTCGTACCATTAGTACATTAGATCTTTTAGAGGATAGGTAGAAAAATTCACCGCTTCCACAATTGTAGCCTGCAAAACCCTGATGATCTTTTCTATTTCATCCAAAAAACCTTGAGGATCTTCTTATACCTTAAAACTCATAAAATTTGGAGAATCCAACCTCATGAACAGGCCAACACTTATGGCCTCAGAAGATGCAATACCAGATACACCATGCTCATCTTGAGAAGCCACCAACTGAGCAATCATATAAATCAACTGATGAAACTCTGTATTTGTCACATCTTCCTAAAGAGGATGGAAAAAATCGATGGAACTCTAGAAATATCAAGGACTAGACGCTTAGACTAGGTATGGATCCTATGAGAAGAGTGTGACCCATCAGCATCAATACCAGTTGGGACAAAGGAGTTTATATGAATTGCAATCATAGAGGAATGATCTAAAAAGAGAAACAACAAAATTAGAGGAGATTATAGGACCTCGACTCCAAGCTTGAAAATAGAACACAAAGAAGACAACATTTCCTAAATGCCTTGTAGCCTTTCTCTTATGAGTGTAGTGCACTATAGATCCTTATACGAGACTCTACTCTACAAAGCTTTGTGGACTACTAATTCATAATGAACCAAAATCTTTGATACTAACTTGACATGACCTGAATCGAGGCCTTGTCGTGATAGGCATCCCAAGTCTAACAAGGACCACGGATGACCCCCATTGCCCAACCCAACCTCTAAATAGGTATCCTAAGTTAGATGAATTTTGAACATATAATAAGATAACATTTATTACAATTCTAGACTCTAGGATAGGCCCATGACCATTACAAACCCAAACAAGTCTAACCATCCATTATCAAACCAATAACCAAGACCAAAAAAAAACTATAAATAAATTCATTTATCTCATACCAAATGAACTCTAATACAAATATATATATTACAAAACATAATAATATTGAACAATTATAAAAACTGTAAAATGGTATCGTCCCAACACAAATGTCAATACTAAGGCTGACACCACCATTGATACCACCTATACCAAACTATAGTAGTTGCACAAAGCCTGTAATGAAAATTAAAACAATATCTAGTTGGGGCATGCCCCCAACCATAGAAAAAACCAATGTCTATGAAATAATCAAAGTATGTAAAAACATGTATGACTTAAAATAGAGACTTTGAGAATATGGAATCTCACCACTTCAATCCATATGAGCTAATCCATAATCTGATCAAAAAGTAGAAGAAGTAGAATGGTCGATTTCTTCATTCTATGGGTATATAGCCACCCGAAGATAGGTTAGCGGGTGAACACTAGCATGCACTTAGGATAAGGATGAAATAATGCCAACCTTTAAAACTAAGTAAACCAATTATTTTCATTCACTACCATACATACATATAAATATATATAACCATACTGGGAAAGGGAACTGTGTTTAACATGTCTTTACAACCATAACCTAGGTATATGTAGCTTAACCATACTAGAACCACACACAAGCTGTATGTGTCCAGTGTAACCCCTTTAATAGGACTTGATGCATGTAGCCACATGAACCGGAGATACCATAGGAGTAGGGGATTACCACGTGCCTTTTACTCTCGATGATACATATGTACAAGTCTACTTAGAGGATTCTTGTGTACCCTGTAACTATCATATATGGTGTCCATGACAAAGCCTCATGTTGGAAAATATGATTTTTAGTATCCATCCATTGGACTCTCACCTTCACAGTTAGCTATCTCACACCATCATTATTGCTAAATTAAAAAATATTACCACAAAACCAAAACACAATTTTATTTATTATTACCCAAGGCTATAAGAAGTGGTATCATTATACTGACTATACCTTGCAAGCAATGTCCTTAGCCAATTTTATAGAAGAAGGGATTCCTATGTACCCATATATTACATTATTAAGTTGACTAGGAGGAATTACACATACCCCATAAGTGATTCATTATTATGCTTGTTTGGCGGATTCCCTTGTAGCCCATAAGGCTTTAAATTAGACCAACCATAACCACCAAGACCTTACGATTTAACCATTCAAAAATAGTAAACCATTTATACCATTTAGGGTTCCATAAAAATTTTATATCATGCATAGTTCAATGAAAGTCCAACAATTTAACCAAAAACATTCTTAAAGGAATTTATCAAACATGTTGGGGGCATAGTATTTTTAAAGCCAAAACCAAGTACCACGTAACCATTCCCATGCAACAAAATTTTCAAACCACCATAATAATATGAAAACCATAAGTAAAAGATATAGTAAAACCATAACCAGCCATTATAACCAAAACCCAGAATATATAATTGAAAAACCAAAACAATACAATATTTATGACAAAAAATTGAATAAAACATGCCTTTAGTTGGAACTAACAATGAGGAAGAAGTAACAAGACTTATATTAAGAATATGATGGGAATAAATCACCCTTGTAAAACTCAATCTTCTCCTATTGATGAAACCCTACCCTTCCTTAACCCAAGAGCATTAGAGAGAATATGAGAGTGTTTTAACAGTGTATAAGTGATTGCCAATAGATTAAATAATTCCCCAAGAGGGTTATAAGTTGTGGATCCTTAAGAGGTGAAAAGGGGAAATGTCCAAATTACCCCTAAAATTAAACTACTTAAAATTTCCACAAGATAGTTAAAACGACCCAAAATCACCTCCAGGAACAACACACGATGCATAGAGATACAAGTAGACCTAAGCTAGCCCTTTGAGCCAATCACTTCCCATAATAACTCATTCAAGAAGAAATATACAAAACATTACCACTGTCATATCAAATGAAAGGAAATACGAAGGTAATACTAGGTCCAAACCACCATAATACTAGAAATCTCAACACAACCATAATTTGATAGCTAGTTTGACAAAGCCTCTACTACTCTATCAACTCAAGAGCCTTTGGGATAAGTCCCCAAATGACTCAAACTAAATTGAAAATAATAACATAAAAACTCAAATACTAAAATATATGAAGCTAGGTCCTCGAACCAAGAGGACTCACCATTGTAGAAATATAGACGAAAGTACTCGCGAGTCACTGGCGAGACTGGGACTGAGCACCAGAACTTATATTAAAAGATAATATAGCACATAGATGTATAGTTGAATCAACACTTGGAAATGTACTAAGTATATGAGGGTGTATGCACTTACATAAAACAATATCAATACTCTTTAATGAAATCATGCACGTAAATAAGAATGACCCACATGGCTTGAATAAGTCTAAAATGTGCTCGTAAATCATGTAGAATTAAACATGTAACACAAATCTCGTGAGTCATTATAATTTGGCTTTAAAATATGTGCTCTCCACTTATTTTCATTACTCATAGGATGAAGGAAGCTTTAAACAATACTTTTAACTCATGCATAGGTCTCATGAAGAGTAAAACTTCTTTATTGCTCAAGAACTTATAACTCTTTCGAACTCAAACACTTGGAACTCAGAATCATATGACTTTGTTTAAAAACTAATGATCAACTCTTATTAGTAGAGAAAAAAACTTTCTTCTTTGGAAAATACTCAAAAGTAATTCGTTTACTTTAGAAAATATTTCATCACAGAGATTTAGGGAAAATATTCTATCTTAATGGAAAATACTTTAGTTTAGGGTGGTTTTCTTAACCGACATAAACTATGCTAGCCACATGAAGTCCAGTGTTTTAACCTCCTAAGGATGAAACCTCACGTTGATGAGAGGTTTCATACACTTGCCAAGGAGTATAACCTCAAACCAGTGACCACTTATCTCAGCCTCAGGCATAATCATCTCAGCCTTAAGCACAAAATCTCAAACCTATGATGGCACATAGTTTTGGGGTAAAAAATCATGGTAACATACCCAACTTAGTGCTAAATACTACTCACTTTGGTTTATCTCGCTCATCTTATGGAAATCCCCTTTCAAAATAATCACATGGTTCATAAGAATCAAATAATCAAATCAGTAATCTCATGTAGTAGAGCAGATTTCCAAACTCTATGACCATTAGGTCAAAATATTTCTCATTAATCCCAAAATAGACAAATCATGGGTGCTTGTAGCAAAATAGTTCATAAAATTGCAAGTCTCAAGCAGGGCTTAATGACCCATAATTCAATCTCAAGTTAAAACTCATCATAATGCATAATACATAGCATATAGATTCGTAATTCATGTAGAAATATGGAATTTAAAACAATTTGTCTCAGAATATCAACATGCTCATATACTTCAATTTCTAGATCATTGAAACTATTAAATTCTCAAGGAGTAACAACATAGGGCATAAACCCATCTTTAATTTCTTAAGAAAATATGCAAAATCATGATATTTGACTTTCGATTCATGGGAAACATCAAGATATTGTAATCAATCACAATGGGTAAAAAACCCTAATTCAATATCATGTAAAATCGCACAGATTGCAGAAAATTATAGTTTAAATAAGCCTTTGGGCACAGGGGCGAAAGGTCTACCCTTGTTCAAAATCCCACATACCTTAGATTATGAATTTGGATGAACAAGCATGCTTCAAACTCTTATTCTTACTGTTGATAGAGGGTTCATGCAACCCTTGAACTTTGGGAACTTAATTCTCAACTCAACTTGTAGAATCTCCGGTGAGTTACTTAATTTCTTGGAGAAGGGTTTTAGATTCGATCATAAGGGAGAAACCCTTGTTCTCTTGTCTTTTGGATGATGAATGAAGTCATTTACTTCATTTGGAATATATCTAGTTGATAAAAGAGTGGAAAGACCGAAGAGTCCCTTTTAAAAAAGACTTAAAATACTGAATGGGGGCTACGATTGTCGAAGTGATGGTTCGTCGGTATCCTAATGGTCCATCAGATCATCCATCGTACGTCGGTTAGAAAAAAAAATAGTGCCTTGATGTGACGGTGTCAGTGATGGTCCACCATATTATCTATTTCATGTTGGCTAGGATAAGGGCACACTGCCTTAGTGGCTTATCCATCACAGTCTTGACGATCCATTGTCTTGGCCATCGCACTTGGGTAAGAAAAGAGAGTTACTACATTTGCTATGATAGTCCGAGTGATGGTCCATCGTACACTCAACGGGCCCTCAACCTATCTGTCGTACCAGAGCAGTTCTAGCAACTCTAGGTAAAATGGCAATAACTTGCCACCCTGATGCCAACTTTGGACAAAATTAGTATCGTTGGAAAGCTAATTCAATTCTCTACACTATAGAAAGTCATTTTCTGGAAAATTCAGCATGATTAAAGCACTAATAACTTGGAAAGTCTCTTCTCATTATTTTAGGGCCATATTTACACTTCACTTGACACGCTTAAGGGTCAAACTACAAGGGAACTTTGCAGGGTCTTACAATATCTCCCCTTTGGAAACATTTATCCTCGAATGTCTCTAGTTAGACTAGGAACCCAGGGAAAAATACAGTACACGTAGCTAAAGCAATTTACTAAAAGGGCTAAAAATCTTTCTAAATTCTTGACTACCCTAGAAATTGCAAAATGTCATGCAAGAATAGATATGTAGGTGAATTTTAGATTAGAAGGGATGAATTAAGGAAGAATAATACCTTTGGATCGATCTGAACTCACGGGTAAAAGGTACGGGTACTTGGCTCGCATGTCTGCTTCTGCCTCCTAAGTAGCGGCCTCAATTGACTAGGTTTGCCACAATACTTTGACCAAGGGAACCTCTTTGTTCCTCAGTCAACGGAGCTGAGAATCTTGGATCTCAACACGAATCTCATTGAATTAAAGAGTATTCTAAATATTAGTACTCTCTGAAGGATCTACCACAACAGAATCACCAATATGCTTCTTAGGCATGGAGACATAAAATAGGATGAACGACTTGCAACTGCGCAGGCAACTCAACCGTATAGGCTACTTTCCTAACATAACTTAAAACTCTATACGGGCCAATATAACGGGGACTAAGCTTTCTCTTTTAACCAAACCTCTTCACCCCTTTCATGGGTGAAATCTTCAAGTACACCAAATCACCCACAGCAAACTCAAGATCTCTTCTTCTTACATCGTTATAGGACTTTTGATGACTTTGGGATGTCTTTAATCTCTTCTTAATCAACTTAACTTTCTCCATAGCTTCAAAAAATGCATCAGGCCTAATCACGGTAGCTTCACCAACTTAAAAAAAACCTAAGGATGATCTACATCTCCTACCATATAAGGCCTCAAATGGTGCCATCCTGATGCTAGGATGGTAACAATTATTATAGGCGAACTCTATCAATGAAAAGTGCTCATCCCAACCACTTTTGAAATCAAGAGCACCATCCTCAACATATCTTCTAGAGATTGAATGATCCTCTCAGCCTGACCATCTGTCTATGGATGAAAAGCGAAACTCAAAAGAACTTGGGTACCAAGACTCTGTTAAAATGCGCTCTAAAATTGAGATGTAAATTAAGTACTCCTATCTAAAATGATAGATGAGGGAACTCCGTGCAGCCTAACTAACTCCTCGATATACATTCTAGAATAATCCTCCAATGTATAAGATGTATGCATGGGCAAGAAGTGTACGAACTTATTCAGCCTGTCTACAACAACCCAAATAGAATCATAATGACTATGTAAAAGAGGTAACCCAGTAACAAAGTCCATATTAACAACCTCCCACTTTCAAGTGGGTATACCAAACTCTTGCATGACACCACCAGGGCTTTGGTCCTCAACCTTAACCTGTTGGCGTGTTGCACACTTTGCTACAAACATATATATATCCTCCTTCATACCATTTAACCAATATATTTCCTGAAAGTCATAGTACATCTTGGTAGTGTCAGGATGAATAAAATGCAGTACGCCATGTGCTTTAGACATAATCATCTACCTCAGATCATCAACATATGGAATGCACAATCTACCCAACAATCTGAACACGAGATCTCTCCATTGGGAGAAAACCTCTACCTTTTGGTCCTTAACTGTCTCCTACAGTCTGACCAAACTAGGATCTCTATCTTTCTTCTTCTTCACTTGTGAAACTGAAGAGTATTTGCAACTACTTTTCACAAAAGTATTTCCCTCAGTTGAATCAAGCAACCTAACACCCAAACTTGCTAGATAATGCACATCATGAGCTAACTCTTTCATACCTTCCTCTACATACGCAACACTACCCATAGACAATTTACTAAGGGTATCAGCCACTACATTGGCCTTGCCTAGATGATACAACACACTCATATCATAGTTTTTTAACAACTCTAACTACCTTCTGTGCCTAAGATTCAATTCCCTCTAAGTTAACACATACTGCAAGCTCTTATGATCAGTAAACACATCAACATGAACACCATAAAGAGAGTTTTTCCAGATTTTCAAAGCAAAAACTACAACAGCTAACTCAAGATCATGGGTTGGGTAATTCTTCACATGCAGCTTTAACTGTCTAGAGGCATAGGCTATAACCTTACCTCTTTGCATCAACACACAACCCAAACTAACTCTAGATGCATCAGAATACACCATAAAACCATCTGTACCATCAGGTAAAGTCAACACAGGGGCTGAAGTAAGTCTAGTCTTCAACTCCTGAAAACTCTTCTCATAAGAATTTGACCACTGGAACTTTGCTTTTATTTAGGTCAACTGGGTCATAGGAGATGTAATAGAAGAGAAACCTTACACAAAACAATGATAATTGCCTACTAGACCCAAAAAACTTCTAATGTCAGATGGATAGATAGGTCTAGGCCAATTTCTTATAACTTTTGTCTTTTGGGGATCAACTCTAATACCTTCGGCTGAAATAATATAACCCAGAAAGGATACATACCTTATCCAAAATTCACATTTACTGAATTTGGTGAATAACTAATCACTTCTAAGAGTTTGCAAGACCATTCTAAAGTGATCTGCATGGTCATTCTCTGTACAAGAGTACACAAGGATATCATCTATGAACACTATGACAAACATATCAAGATAATGCTTGAACACTCGATTTATGAGGTCTATAAAAGCTATTGGGGAAATAGTTAGCCTGAAATACATGACTAGAAACTCAAAGGGACCATAGCAGATTCGGAAGGCTTTCTTTAGAATATCATATTCCCTCACTTTAAGTTGATGATAGCCAGATCTAAGGTCTATCTTTGAGAAATAAGTTGCACCTTACAACTGATCAAACATGTCATCAATTCTCGGAAGAGGATACTTATTTTTAACTGTAACCTTATTAAGCTGATCATAGTCAATGCACATATGCAAACAACCATCTTTCTTTTGCCCGAATAGAATAGGTGTGCCCTAAGGAGAAATATCTTGGAGTTGCTATTTCAACTCTTTAAACTCAACAGGTGTCGTACTGTATGGTGGAATAGAAATAGTATAACTATTGGGAAGAAGGTTAATCCTAATTCTATCTCTCTATTGGGAGGTACCCCTGGGAGATCTTTCGAAAAATATCTAGAAACTCATTACCAATATCAACTGACTAAATAGTTAGAGCCTCAGACTTAGTGTCTTTGTCACTAACTAGGTGATAGATGCAACCCACAGATATTAGCATTTTCGCTTTGAGATAGGAGATAAAATGACTCTTGGGAGATACTGAACTCCCGAACTACTCAAAAACTGGCTCATCAAGGAACTAAAACTTGACCACACGGGTACGACAGTCTATAGATGCATAACAAGTACAAAGCCAATCCATACCCAAAAAAAGATCAAAATCTACCATATCTAACTCTATCAAATTAGTAAGTATGACTCTATGAAGAATAGTAACAGGACAATCTCTATATACTTATTTTGCAACAACTGACTCTCTTACTGGTGTGGAGACTAGGAAAGGCTCAGAAATCTTTTCGGGACTCATTTTGAAATTCATAGCCACAAGAGGTGTCACATAGGAGAGACTTGAACCGGGGTCCAATAACATATTAATATCAAAACAAAAGGCACAAAGCATACCAGTAACAATATCGAGAGCGTCCTCATCATAATAGGAGCGTAAGGCATAAAATCTGTTATGGGACTGACTGCCAAAAGTGCTAGATAAAGAGCCCTAAGTAGGGGTGATATAAGGTTATGGAGATGGTGAGGTCGGGTATCTCTGGAGACCTTCCTAGTATACGAACAATCTCTAAGTTTGTGGCTCTTCTTGCCACCACGAAAACAACCCCACAAATATTTGAAACACTCACCGAGATGAACCCTACCACACTTAGCACAAGGAGGACAATAGGGCCGATTACCAATACTATTTTGTGACCTAGACATAAATGACCTACTCTCTTACTCCTGCCTACCTATAGGTGTGGGAGCACTAGCTAATGAAGGCGCTAGAATAGATATACATCTCTAAAACTGAGGGCGGTCTCCTCCACAGAACCTAGGTTGACTATACTCATGTTGTTTAGATCTAGCCCACTTGTTACCCCTCACTCTGTGACTCTCTTTAATCTTATCCAACTCTACCGATTTTGTATGCATCATCAACCTAGACAAATCCATATACCTATGTACCATCGTAGTCCAGCACTCTTTCAGCACTAAACTAGAAACATATATCACAAACTTACTCAAACTAGCTCGGGTTTAAGATATCAAAGCAGGAGCATACTTGGCTAATTGGTTGAACTCCAAGAAGTACTCCTTACTAGACTTGACCCAAAATCATCTCCCGGGATGTCACACGGTGCTTAGGCGTACATGTAGCCCTAAGTTAAACCTTTGAGCCTTTCACTTCTCATAATAACTCATTCAAGAAGAAATATACAAAACATTGGCACTATCATTTCAATTGAAAGGAAATACAAAGGTAATCTGACAAAGCCTCTACTACTCCATGAACTTGAGAGCCTCTACTACTCCATGAACTCGAGAGCCATTGGGACAGGTCCCCAACTGACTCAAACTGAACTAAAAGTAATAACATAAGCACTTGAAAGCTAAAATTTATGAAGATAGGTCTTCAAACCATGAGGACTCTTAACTATAGAAATATAGACGAAGGTACTCGAGAATCACTAATGAGATTAGGACTGAGCACCTAAACCTACATTATAAGAAAATGTAGCACATAGATGTATATATGGATAAGCACCTAGGAATGTACTGAGGATATGGGGGTGTATTCATTTATATAAAATAATATCAATACTTGTTAATCAAATCATGCATCCAAATAGGAATGTCTAACATGGCTTGAATATGTCTAAAATGTAATACTCATAATCCATGTAGAATGAAGCATGTAACAGAAATCTAGTTAGTCATTATACTTTGGCTTTAAAATCTGTGCTCTCCTCTTATTCTCGTTACTCATAGGATGAAGGAAGCGTCAAACAATACTTTCAACTCATGCATATGTCTCATGGAGATTAAAACTTCATTATTGCTCAAAACATTATAAATTATTTGAACTTAAGAACTTGGAAATCAGAATGATGTGACTTTGGTTTAAAAACTAATAATCAACTCTTATTAGTAGATAAAACTACTTCCTTCTTTGGAAAATACTCTAAAACAATTCGTTAACTTTAGAAAATATCTCATCTCAAAGATTTAGGGTAAATGTTCTATCTCAATGGAAAATACTTTATTTTAGGGAGGTTCTCTTAACCAATATAAACCATCCGAGCTACATGGAGTCAAACATCTTGCCCTCATAAGGAAGAAACCTCACATTAGGGAGAGACATTATACTCTTACCAATGAGTATAGCCTCAACTCAAGGATCACTTATCTTGGCCTTGGACCCAATTATCTCAGCCTTAGGCCTAAAATCTTAAACCTACGGTGGCACATAATTCTGGGATATAAAAACATAGTAACTTACCTAACTCAATGCTAAATACTACTCTCTTTAGTTTAACTCACTTACCTAATGGAAATCCACTTTCAAAATAATCTCATGATTCTTAAGAACCCAATAATTGAATCTGTAATCTCATGTGGTAGTGTGGATTTTAAAACTCTATGACTATTAGGTTAAAACATTTCTCATTAATCTTAGAATTCTCAAATCATAGGTGATTATAGCATAATAGTTCATAAAATTGTAAGTCTTAGGTAGGGCTTAATGACCCATAATTCAATCTCAAGTTAAAACTCATCAAAATGCATAATAGATAGCATATAGATTCATAATTCATGTAGAAATCTAGAAGTTACAGCAATTTGTCTCAGAATATCAACATACTCATATATTTAATTTCTAGAACATTGAAACTATTAAATTCTAAAGAAGTAACAACATAGGGTATAAACCCAACTTCAATTTCTTAAGAAAACATGCAAAATTATGATATTTGACTTTCAATTCAGGTGAAACATCAAGATATTGCAATCAATAACAATGGGTGAAAAACCCTAATTCAATATTATGTAAAATCTCATAGATTTTAGAAAATTACTATTTAAATAATCCTTTGGGCACAAGGGTGAAAGGATTACCCATGTTCAAAATCCCACATACCTTATATTAAAAAATTGGATGAACTAGCTTGCTTCAAACTCTTCTTATTACTTTTGAGAAAGGGTTCTTGCAACCTTTGAATGTGGGGAACCTAAATATCAACTCAATTTGTAGAATCTATGGTGAGTTCTTAGATTTCTTGTATAAGGGTTTTAGTTCTGATCTTGAGGGAGAAACCCTATCTCTCTTGTGTTTTGGATGATGAATAAAGTTATTTTATTCATTTGGAATATATTTGGTTGATAAAAAGAGTGGTAAGACCAAAGATTTCCTTTTAAAAATGAGTTAAAATACTAAACGGGGGTTGTGACGGTCAAAGTGATGGTCCATCGATACCCTGATGATCCGTCGGATCGTCTATCGCTAGTCGGTCATAAAAGAACACACTAACTCGATATGATGGTCTCATCGTTGGTCCATTGTAAACTCAAAGATCTATCAGATCATGCATCGTACGTTGGCTAGAATGAGGCCTTACTGTCTCAGTGGCGACGGTCTCAGTGACTGTCCGTCGCAGTCTTGATGGTCCGTTGTCCTAGCCATCACACTTGGGCTAGAAAAGGGAGTTACTACCTTAGTTTAGATGGTTCGGTCAATGGTCCGTCAACCTGTCTGTCACACCGGGCTAGTTCTGATACTCTCGGTAAAACAGCCATAACTTCGCACCCCAATGCCAGATTTGGAAAAAATTGGTATCATTGGAATGCTACTTCAATTCTCTACACTATAGGAAGTCATTTTAAGGAAAATTCAACAAGATTAAAGCACCAATTACTTGGGAAGTCTCTTCTGATTCTTTTAGGGCTGAAATTATACATCACTTGACACGCTCAAGGCTCAAACTACAAGGGAACTTTGTGGGGTCTTACAATAGTACAACCTCCCCATAGCAATTGTATCCTAATATATGAGTGGTACCCATCACTTATATCCTAGGCCTCTCCTTGAATTCCAACACTGTTCAACATACAACCATCAAAGATAAATCATACCTTACCATACAACTAGTACCATAAACTCATACCCTAGGTAGAATATAATCATCTAGATTAAACTTTAGGCAACATACGATTCACACCCTAACATTCGTACAATAACATTCTACTATTATGTCCTAATTTTACCTTTGATACAAACAAACCAACCCATTCTGATCATCATATGACTAAACCCACACTAGTCGTACCCTATCATATGAGAAGTACCCTAAGTCATATGATGTATAAAAGCCAAAACTCAAGAAATTTTCTAAGAGTCAAAACCCAGGGTGTTTCATTACAATTGGATGATGACTTTTGGAACTAAAACACCTATCTTGAAAAATTAGACCATTGAGTATTCCTGTCTAATTTTCTTTTATTTATTTTTTATTTACTTAAAGGAAACGATTAATATTTTGATCTTTTTATACTTTTTGATCATTTTAGTCCCAGTTTTACTCTTAGCACCTGATACATATGTAATTATTATGGATTATTACCTAGAATTCTTGGTTTGTAATTATACAATATATATAGATATCTCGAGTCCCTCGTGGGTCCTTCTTTTTATAAGCCATTATGTTAAAGGAGTGATATTCTCTGTGGGTCAAACCTTTATTAGTCATAATTCTAGAGGAGGTACATATACAATATTAAGATATAGAACTCATCATACATTATATCACTTGGTTTTCCGTTGTACTTATTTGTTTATATAGACTATTGTTGCTTGTATAGTTGTTTTTTGGGACCTACCATACCTATGGGACCTAGTTGGGCTATGTTTATTATTTGTACCTACCATGCTTATTATAAATAAGTGGATTTTGCTTAAATGTTTTGCACAATTTTGTGTTATGAGTGGAAATCTAGTTTATTATTTGATTACTACTACATTACTTATGATAGGTTGTTTTTTGGTGTGTACTCCTAGTTTAAATAAGTCATATGGACTACCATTTTTAGCACTACTAGATCTAGTGTTATATTTTGGTGTTGTTTATCTTACTTTTGGTAGGAATTTTGAGTATACTACTATTTGACATTCTTCTTTAATATGACACTTTTATGTTAGACTGTTAGGCTAGATTTTACACATAACTACCTTATTTTTGGCTACCTAGTTTATATATCATCCTTTTTCATATTACTTACACAGATCATTATCTCCTTTCATGTTATTTATACTTGCATACATTTTTTAAGCTTAGTGATCCTATAATTCCATTGGGTATTGCATGTTATGGTACTCATGATGCACTTCTATGTCATTTCTCTAATGCAGACCCTAGTACACGTTCTCATTGCTAATGTGTACTTTGTGTATAGCTGTATTATAATCAATGATTTGGGGTAAGGTTATATTTTTAGGGATTGTTCCTTTTACCTCTATTTTGATGGATTTGTCATTATTTTCTATTTTAAAAATGGTTCTATACATATTGAATTTAGTTAGTACTCATGTAATATTTAGTAACTCCAGTACCGACTAATACCAGGTCTTGTGGTGTACTTTACAAATTTTTCTCCTTCATCTTCTTTTTATTTATAGCTCATGAGACCTATTTTATATGTATATTTTTAATTTGCTTATTAGTTTTATGATATGTTTTGTCATTCTATTAGCCCATTATTTGTTATTTCAAGTATATGGTGTTGGTTTCCTACTAGTTTGTTATGTAAGTTTCCATTCTACCTAAGATTTTAAGTCACGATAGTTTCATAAAAGAACGCTTGGTTCAATGATATCTTGTGTACAAGAGAAAATGCCTAGTTAAATTCTCGTTGATCAATATAATAACATGTATATCCTATTTTTAGGAGGCTACAAGGTATACTTAAGAAAATTCAGCTTCTTAATTCTCCATCGTGCATCCTTGTCCCTATCAACTACTAAATTTATTTATTTTTTCTCTCTTCCTCTAATGTATAATGGCAGATTTTTATATTAAAAAAAGGTACTTTTGTACTTGTTTATATAATCTTAGTCTAGAGGCAGGTCAATGAGTAGTAAATAAGAGAGGATCCTAATATTGAGGATTACAAGATCAACTAAAGCTTCTAGGGAAAACCTAAGATCTAATCAGATTGGTGATTGTGCTAGTTTTTTATTGTACTATGTTGGGATTCCTTGCTTTCATGGGTATACGTCATAGGAGAGGCCAATACACAGATTGGCTTTTGTTCCTGATTTGAATTCACACATATTTTATAGGGTTATATATAATATTTTTTAGAGTATGAAATTGGGATTCTTTACTAGGTTAGCCATTCTCCTATGATTCTTCTTATAGACTAGGAGAGAGTTAAGAGATTTGCTAGAGAATTAGTTTACCGCTATATTTTTCATTGAAAACTTTAGTAGAAGTTTTGTATTTTTTCTTCAAGTCGTTGCTCACTTGAGGACTTTAGAGTGAGCATGTCTTGAGATTTATAGAGATAGCGGAAAAAGGCTCTACCACCAGCTTAGTTTTAGTGGTATTCAATCTTGAGGTAAGGATTCTTTCAGTAGAGGTCACCAACACTTTTAGTGTAGTGGGCTCATGTAGAAAGAGCCTCAAATATTAAGTGGTAATTAGATAGTTCACACTAGTCATGGAAGTCACATTTCTAGTCACACATTATGAGATTCTTGATCTAGCTTTTTAGGATATGGTGCCCATTCTACATCATTGGTTTTTTGACAATGATATTTGTCTGATAGAGCTTATTTTGATTGAGTTAAGTTGGGCACCATTCCAGGGAGTTTCCTAGATGTTTTTTTTTCAACCAGTTAGGGTTAAAATATTTTTCTTATGAGATCAGGATATTTAAGGTCTACTATGATTGTATAAAGATAGGTCATTTTCCTAAAAATGTCCTGATGTTGATTATTATGTAGTAAATTTAACCAGGTCAACCTTTTTGAGTTGTGATGCCACTGGTCCGAGATAGTACCCAGGGTATTAGGGGTGGTCTAGAACATTCATATCATTCACAGTCATATGGTGTCGATGGTTGTGTTGATGCTCTGTCAAGGGATATACCTGATTCATTACAAACTTCTTTGGGTATGCTAGAAGGTGAGGCTTTTGATGCAGCTAGCACATGTAGGATATTGATTGGTTACCCATCATTTATTGAGTTGTTTGATTTGGGATCTTCTTATACATGCAGGTTATCTTACATTTCCATATTTTTGTATTGTCTTATGGACTTATATATGTAGATACCTTATAGGTGCTTTTATTTAGTAGTGGATTAAGTGGGTTACCTTGTGTTTTTGTTGGTCTCTTTTAGTAGATCGTGTGGGTCTCGTGGGTTGTAATTACCTTAGTCTATATTACTTAGATAGATATCATGATCTTTGATATGGTAATTTTTTTGTAATTTTTTTAGACCATTTTGTTCCTATTGTTTGATGCTTG
>JAPEIP010000010.1:180926043-180943256 GCA_026120095.1 Capsicum chinense
AGAACTCATCATACATTATATCACTTGGTTTTCCGTTGTACTTATTTGTTTATATAGACTATTGTTGCTTGTATAGTTGTTTTTTGGGACCTACCATACCTATGGGACCTAGTTGGGCTATGTTTATTATTTGTACCTACCATGCTTATTATAAATAAGTGGATTTTGCTTAAATGTTTTGCACAATTTTGTGTTATGAGTGGAAATCTAGTTTATTATTTGATTACTACTACATTACTTATGATAGGTTGTTTTTTGGTGTGTACTCCTAGTTTAAATAAGTCATATGGACTACCATTTTTAGCACTACTAGATCTAGTGTTATATTTTGGTGTTGTTTATCTTACTTTTGGTAGGAATTTTGAGTATACTACTATTTGACATTCTTCTTTAATATGACACTTTTATGTTAGACTGTTAGGCTAGATTTTACACATAACTACCTTATTTTTGGCTACCTAGTTTATATATCATCCTTTTTCATATTACTTACACAGATCATTATCTCCTTTCATGTTATTTATACTTGCATACATTTTTTAAGCTTAGTGATCCTATAATTCCATTGGGTATTGCATGTTATGGTACTCATGATGCACTTCTATGTCATTTCTCTAATGCAGACCCTAGTACACGTTCTCATTGCTAATGTGTACTTTGTGTATAGCTGTATTATAATCAATGATTTGGGGTAAGGTTATATTTTTAGGGATTGTTCCTTTTACCTCTATTTTGATGGATTTGTCATTATTTTCTATTTTAAAAATGGTTCTATACATATTGAATTTAGTTAGTACTCATGTAATATTTAGTAACTCCAGTACCGACTAATACCAGGTCTTGTGGTGTACTTTACAAATTTTTCTCCTTCATCTTCTTTTTATTTATAGCTCATGAGACCTATTTTATATGTATATTTTTAATTTGCTTATTAGTTTTATGATATGTTTTGTCATTCTATTAGCCCATTATTTGTTATTTCAAGTATATGGTGTTGGTTTCCTACTAGTTTGTTATGTAAGTTTCCATTCTACCTAAGATTTTAAGTCACGATAGTTTCATAAAAGAACGCTTGGTTCAATGATATCTTGTGTACAAGAGAAAATGCCTAGTTAAATTCTCGTTGATCAATATAATAACATGTATATCCTATTTTTAGGAGGCTACAAGGTATACTTAAGAAAATTCAGCTTCTTAATTCTCCATCGTGCATCCTTGTCCCTATCAACTACTAAATTTATTTATTTTTTCTCTCTTCCTCTAATGTATAATGGCAGATTTTTATATTAAAAAAAGGTACTTTTGTACTTGTTTATATAATCTTAGTCTAGAGGCAGGTCAATGAGTAGTAAATAAGAGAGGATCCTAATATTGAGGATTACAAGATCAACTAAAGCTTCTAGGGAAAACCTAAGATCTAATCAGATTGGTGATTGTGCTAGTTTTTTATTGTACTATGTTGGGATTCCTTGCTTTCATGGGTATACGTCATAGGAGAGGCCAATACACAGATTGGCTTTTGTTCCTGATTTGAATTCACACATATTTTATAGGGTTATATATAATATTTTTTAGAGTATGAAATTGGGATTCTTTACTAGGTTAGCCATTCTCCTATGATTCTTCTTATAGACTAGGAGAGAGTTAAGAGATTTGCTAGAGAATTAGTTTACCGCTATATTTTTCATTGAAAACTTTAGTAGAAGTTTTGTATTTTTTCTTCAAGTCGTTGCTCACTTGAGGACTTTAGAGTGAGCATGTCTTGAGATTTATAGAGATAGCGGAAAAAGGCTCTACCACCAGCTTAGTTTTAGTGGTATTCAATCTTGAGGTAAGGATTCTTTCAGTAGAGGTCACCAACACTTTTAGTGTAGTGGGCTCATGTAGAAAGAGCCTCAAATATTAAGTGGTAATTAGATAGTTCACACTAGTCATGGAAGTCACATTTCTAGTCACACATTATGAGATTCTTGATCTAGCTTTTTAGGATATGGTGCCCATTCTACATCATTGGTTTTTTGACAATGATATTTGTCTGATAGAGCTTATTTTGATTGAGTTAAGTTGGGCACCATTCCAGGGAGTTTCCTAGATGTTTTTTTTTCAACCAGTTAGGGTTAAAATATTTTTCTTATGAGATCAGGATATTTAAGGTCTACTATGATTGTATAAAGATAGGTCATTTTCCTAAAAATGTCCTGATGTTGATTATTATGTAGTAAATTTAACCAGGTCAACCTTTTTGAGTTGTGATGCCACTGGTCCGAGATAGTACCCAGGGTATTAGGGGTGGTCTAGAACATTCATATCATTCACAGTCATATGGTGTCGATGGTTGTGTTGATGCTCTGTCAAGGGATATACCTGATTCATTACAAACTTCTTTGGGTATGCTAGAAGGTGAGGCTTTTGATGCAGCTAGCACATGTAGGATATTGATTGGTTACCCATCATTTATTGAGTTGTTTGATTTGGGATCTTCTTATACATGCAGGTTATCTTACATTTCCATATTTTTGTATTGTCTTATGGACTTATATATGTAGATACCTTATAGGTGCTTTTATTTAGTAGTGGATTAAGTGGGTTACCTTGTGTTTTTGTTGGTCTCTTTTAGTAGATCGTGTGGGTCTCGTGGGTTGTAATTACCTTAGTCTATATTACTTAGATAGATATCATGATCTTTGATATGGTAATTTTTTTGTAATTTTTTTAGACCATTTTGTTCCTATTGTTTGATGCTTGGTTGCTTCAGTTAAATTGTTGGCTTTAATGTGGTAGTCTATATTTAGTATATGAGGTGAAAGTTTGATATTTGGTGGTTAAGAGGTTTTCCATCTTTATTCAGTGGTAATCAGGGGTTGCTAGTGAAAAAGTGTTTAGTATTTCTTGATTACATTCATTGTGCTCGCATTGATATTTCTTTACTCCAGTTAGTTCCTGAGAATGGTGAGTTATTTATTTGATTCTCCTAGTTTTTGTGGTCTATCTCCTTATAGTGATCTTAATTTTTGTTTTGATGCTGAGTTAGGTACATAATTTATTCTATTATATCATACCATATGGCTTCAATTGAATTTGGAGAAGTATAAAGGTTACTTAAAGATTTTTGTGTAAGAGATGATTTGTCTTGACGTATTTCATTAGGATGCTTCTATTTGGTTTATGATGAAATAGGATGGTTCCATGAATGAGTATTCCCTATCCATTGTTGGGTTCAATTATCTAATGCCATATATTTGGGAATATCTTGACAAGCTTTAAGGTGCAACCTATTTTTTGAGTTTGGTCGAGCTCTGACTTTCATCATGACTCTCTATAGCCACCATTTGTTCTTGAATATGTCCTTGGTTTACTCACACCCCCACAATGGAATGAATTAGACGGATTGTTTGATTAGGACTAAATTGGGCTGGTTTATTATAGTGATTATCGATAGTCCTTAGCTTCAGTCTTTGTTGGATGAGTAGATATGTTCTCAAGTTTTTATTGTTAGATCAACTTGGGTCTATGACATTCTTATGGCACATTGTGTCTGAGAAAGAGGTGGTGTAGACTAGGCGATAGTTGTGTTGGTCAATAGGCCACTTAGTGGTTGCCGGATAATGATCTATGAAATGGAGATCATTTGGATGTCTCTAGAGAGATTATGCTCGAGTGAACCAAGTCAAAAACAAGAATCAAAATACCAAAAATTGAAATAAAGAAAAGGATATGTGGATTTATTGAAATCTGATCTGATTTATTAGAACCAAGGGGCTTTATACATTTACCTCTTCATTGAATCCAATAAAACAACAATAATTCTAACTCAATCATAAATGAGAAAACCTAATTGATTCCACAAAGAGGGTGACCCGATGGTTGATTAAGCTAGAAGAAGGTAACACAAGAAAGTTAGATAATCCACCCTAAACCCTAAGTCAAAGATTATCCACTGTAAATTACACTAATGCTAGGATTCATCTAGAGAAACCACAAGCTTACAGGTTCTCAAAGATAAAATTTATCAAAACCAAGGAAGAAAATTTCGACTACCACTGTTTATAGTTATTGACTTCAAAAAAAAATCGCCGAAAAGTGACTATTTTTAAAATAACCCATAAGGGCCCTTCTTGATTTCCCAAAAGGCATCTTGATCACCATGGTCTTGTGTGTTTATTAGTCAGTGTATTCTTCTAGGCTCGAATCTATCCTTTCTACGTGTAAGCCCCTCCTATTATTCCTCAAGCTACCTATATTTTTATCATCCTCCCTTACTTTAATTGGATTCATCATCGATTAGACCTTCTAAAAACATGAAAAGGACAAATAACAAACATATCCTTATAGAATGACAGTTAGAACAAGGGTTATCAACCATACTGACTTACAATGGAGGCAACAATCCTTTGTGATGAATAAGATCCATCTATCATATAAGGTATCAAGAAATTTATTATAACCAATATCAGGAGAGAAGGAAACCACAAAGGTTTTAATGGCATCGAGAATCCCAGAGATGATATCACATATGCTTTAGGAGCCATAAGACACAATTGTTTCATTGAAATAAGACCTCACCAAAAGTGATGCAATAACTCATAAAGGTTTATCTAGGAGAAAGAAGTGGAAGACCCATATAACTTTACCTCTATAAAAAACAAATCCTATTTAAGCAAAGTTATAATAGTAAGCAAAGTAAAATTAGAGAAAGGTGCTAAGAATACTTTTGGGAGTCTCATTTGAAAATTTCTCATGACCCGATTTACTAGTCATAATGGTACCTACTCTATCCCACTGGTAGATAAGCTAAACTATAACCCGAAGCTAGATGTAATGAGTTAACTTGGGGGAAAATGCCCAATCACAGATGAAAATGAGCATCACACTTATAAAGAAGTAAAGAGTTATAGAAAGATAAAAAAATGAATACAAGATACCATTACACCCCCTGGTAGAGTAGTACAAGATCATCTAATAATAATACAACTCAAAGACTTAGAATAGTTGAAACATTTATCTCGGTAACTAAAGACTAAAAATAAAAACATAAAAGGAAATAGGCCTATCTCCACAAAATCAACACAACATTATCAACAATGAATGGCGATAACTGGTACTCAAATTTTCACCAAAAAGTTATAGAAGTTTAGTATAAGTTCCAAAACAACGGGTACTCAGTAGTCATCATCGCCTAACTAAGCTAAGTCATTATATGAGTATGATAAAATGCAAAATAACATAATTATGTCAAGGTATAGACAAAAATAATATAACTCTAACATCATTGTGCATATATAAGTATATGAATCAGAATAATAAAATAATGTAAAGGATTAACACATACAATCATAAATAAAAATTGTCTCTCATACGCCAACTGGTGCAAAAAGTAAATAACTCATCATAAACTCCCATATGATTTGAAATTACACTCACAGATAGAATAAAAAAACTATTCATCGCTTACAATAACCAACTCATTATTTAACCATTATTACACAATTTACATAAATATTGCAACCTTATCATCATTTATACACTAGTTCATTGATCAACTATCCATCTCTTATCATTAATTAAATTATCTGCTAGTAATCATATATCCACTAGTCTTCATTTATCAATTAACCAACATGGTAAACTAGTCATTTTACTACTAGAGTCCGTTTAAGTCATGCCACATTACAACCATTTCCTTATTTTCTAACCTAGCAAATTTGCTACTTTCAATCTCACACCCCGATACCATCAATCATAAGAAGTACATCATCATAGCATAATATGCATTTTTCACTTCAAACCGATAAATATCATCAGTAGCCAGACTTGAATCCATAATTAATAAATAGCTAAACTTGAATTAATAAATAATCAATAGCCAAACTCGAACCAGTAAATTTAATCAGTAGTATCATAATCATCCTCCAGACTCAAACTCAGTATATAATTGTAACTCCCCAAATATGATACCCAGAATGCTACATGACATGACCCCGAAAGACCACAAGCTAACCCATGGCTGATATTTGTACTTGTATACTACATAAAATATTGAATAATGCGGAAAAATGAATTGAAGGCCATAGGGTTCAAAATTGAACATAATCCAAATAATATAACATCTGTGTGGGGTAATAGAATACCCAAAACAAAATTAAAAATACTGAAGTTTGAAACATGATAGTCTAGAAAGCCTCTAACTAACTGAACTGTCTAAGAAACTAATGGGACATATCCCCAAATAACTCCAACTAATAAACTAATTAATGAGACAATAGGGAGTAATCATGGCCTCGAACGATAAGGACTCACTTCTAACTCTGTCTGTAGATATTTGGAATCTACTATTGCTCTGGAGCTCATGTCTTTGAACCTATGGTATAAGACACCATAGCGCAAATATGTCAGTACTTTAAATGTATTGGTATGCATCTGAGGTAGGCTAAATGCATGGGGTCTATATGCATGAACAATAATAATAATTGACTAACTATCATAAGCGTGAGAATACATACATTAGACATAACCACTGACACTAATAATGTGATAACATGATTACTGAATTTGAATATAACTGATAACAATATCTAACAGTCCTAAATCTGATGGAACTATCTGAGTTCCGTACTGTATCTGAGTTGACTGTATGTGACAGTCTTGAATTCTAAAGAACTATCTGAGTCTTTTTACTGAGATTGATACTAATATTGTGGGAGGTAGTCATCTAGATGACATGTCCTAAATGATGCGCTATAGCTGAATTGGGATCTAATCTATGCCCTAATTGGAAGGGTTTCAATACCACGCCACAGGTAAGGACAACATGTAAGTGACCCTAATTTAATAGGTAACTCTAGTGAGAATGGTCGGAACCCTCATATAGAAGGCTAAGCCACCTCATGTACCTTCTTATAGCAGGCTATGATGTCTCAACACATGTTGGCTACAGAATTATGGAATGCAAGGATTGCTTCTAAGAATCACACCCTTATATAACATGTGAGTTTCCATCCTTGGGTTTACTCAGTGCTAATTTCTACTCATATCAGAATAGACATTAAACATTATTTACTGAACTAAAACTGGACTGAGTTACTGAATTCCGTTGACTGACAAAATATTTCTGATATCTAACAACTGACTTAGTTCATGAGATCATGGAGATTTCTTAAATCATAAGACTGTCTGAAGTCTAAGGATCATAGCTTGACTGAGAGTATCATTGAAACATGACATGGCTCTAGGCACACAACTAACATTTCAGGTACAAGTACCCCTACGACTCGATGGATGGAAAATGACCAAGCATAACTTGCTTGAACATATAACTAACGTCATAATCCATAATACATTTATAGAAGCATTCCATCAAAACATGAGATAGGCATAACTTGTACATACATAGGAATTTTATGATAGCATACTAGTTGGGCATTGTTCCTTCATCTAGGAATTTAATCAAACACATGGTAGGAATAGCACATGTAGACAACATTATATAATAATTAATCATCATCATTCATCTCTAATTTTATCATCTATGGTTTTTTCATAGGTTCAAAAGAATATGCATCTATACAAATCAATTCCACATAAAATTAAACACCCAACATGGATCTGAATTCAATTGATCATTCTTAACATAAACAAAACAAACCCAACATGAAACTCATAAATAAATCCATAAACTTAAACTTAGAAAAGATATTCTTGGGCTTCATGGATGAAAGGAGTCTATGAAGGAACACTAGGCATACCGTGGTTCGTGATTTCGTGAAGATTGAAAGAGAAAATTCTTGATTCTGAATCTTCTGTGAAAACCCTAGGGCTTGTTCATGAGATTTTTTAGAGTAACTAGTATATTGTGGATGAAAAGTTGCTGAATCTCATGTTAAAGGCCTTAAATAGGGGTGGGAAGTTGACCTTTTTAACGCTGGATGCGTTATTTAGTTTCAGTAAATTTTTCCCATAATGGGCCCCTAGAGCGACGCGGAGCTATCGTATCATGTTGCTGGATTTTGAAAATTGGGAAATTGGTGGATGGAGTGATGTGGAGCAATCACATTGCCCCTTCATTTGTGCCCAGGAACTTTGGCGCGATGCGAAGGAAATCACATTGAGATATTGAAAAAGGATAATTCTGAATTTGGGCCCTGGCGCGATGCGCTATAATTGTGGACCCCTTTAGGAATTTTCCAAATTCTATTTCCTCTTGTGGCTCGATGCGCCATTGACTAATATGGTGTTGTTTTACGATGGGAACTTGAAAAAGCCACAACTTCTAACCTAGCTATTAGATTTGGGCAAATCTTATACTGATGGAAAGCTTATTGAATTTCTTACATGGCAAAAAGTTAAAATATTGAAAATTCCTCATGGAATAATTATCATTCAATTTAGAAGCTAATACTTGACATTCTTAAGATGAAATTAGCTAGGAAAAAGTACGTGGTATTACAATATCTCCCCCTTTAGAACATTCGTCCTCAAATGAGACTGATTGAGAGGGGAGAAAAGACAATTGATGTACATACTGAACACGAATAACTGGAACATGATCTCATGACTGTCATGACTGAAAAAATGAACATATAATACTGAACATACATATCTGATACATGTGTAACTGATTTATGAATTAATGACTGAGTGTTCTGAAGATCTAACTTTCTCACAATGAGAATGAATGTTTGATGCATAATTACACAACTGAAATAATACATGTGTGCATGACTGAATATGCAATGGAACTTGATACAAAGTTTCTAATGGGAACAGTAGCATTAAGCTGCATACCAAGTTTGTGATAAACACCGAACATGAAATTGAGTAGGCTTAAGAAGAACTGTTACCTTGAGCTTGATCTGACTTAGCAAAAAAGAGGTGAGGATACTTGGTATACATGTCTTCCTCTGCTTCCAAAGTAGGTCCCTAGACGGACTGAGTTGGCCAAAGATCTTCAACTAGAGGAACTTCTTTGATCCTCAATCTATGAGTCTGATAGTCTAAGATTTTGACAAGAATCTCTTCTTCAGAGAGAGTGTTCTGAACACCAATGCTCTGAATAGAGACTTCAGCTGATGGGTCAAATATGCACTTCTTGAGAAAAGACATATAAAAGACCGAATAAACTAAGGCTAGATCTGAATACAATTCAAGCACATAGGCTACCTTGCCAAAGCGACTAAGAACCTGTAAAAGGTCGACATATCGACATGGGAGAGATCTTTAGATTGACATGATCACCAATCTCAAACTCAAGATCTTTTTTATGAACTTAAGGATAAGTCTTTTGTAGGCTCTGAATAGCCCAGAGTCTTTCTCTATTCAACTGAACTTTTTCTAAGGCATAAAATACTAAGTCAGACCCTATAACTGAGGCCTCACTAACTCCAAACCAACCAATTGGAGATCTATATCTCCTACCATAGAGAGTTTTGAATAGAGCCATCAAAATACTGGAATGATAGTTATTGTTGTATGCAAACTCAATCAAAGGTATGTGGTCATCATAACTTCCCTTGAAATCCATTGAACACGCCATTAGCATATCTTCTAATGTCTGAATGGTCCTTTCATCTTGATCATCTATCAGAGGATAAAAGGCTGTACTAAGATGAACTTGGGTACTAAGACCCTTCTGGAATGCTTTCTAGAAATGAGAGGTGAACTGGGCACCTCTGTCTGAGATAATGGATAGAAAAACATCGTGAAATCTAACAAACTGCTTTATGTAGTCTTTGGCGTAATTGTCGGCTGATTGAGAGGTATGAACTGTAAGAAAATAAGCTAATTTGGTGATTCTATCTACAATGACTCAGACTGAATCATACTGATGATGAGTTTGAGGTAAACCCATCATAAAGTCCATGTTTATAACTTCCCACTTCCAAGTAGGAATACTGAACTCCTACATAGACCCACTAGGTTTCTGATGTTCTATCGTAAATTGCTAACATGTAGAGAACTTAGCCATAAACTCTATAATGTCTCTTTTCATCCTACTCACCCAATGGATTTCCCACATATCACGGTACATCTTTTTGGACACTAGATGAATAGGGTAGCGCGCACTATACACTTCTACAAGAATTCATTTCCTTTAGTTGTATACACCTGGAACACAGAGACGACCCTGACAATGCAAAACACCATCTCCCCCTTGGGAGAAAACCTCTACTTTCTGAACCTGAACTGACTCTTTCAACTTGAAAAGGTTGGGATCTCTATGTTGCTTTTCTTTTACCTCAGAAACTAGGAATGATTTTGAACTAATCTGAACACATATATAACCCTCATTTGTATCGACTAAGAGAATGTCTAGTCTAGCAAGCTGATGGACTTCCTGAGCGAACTTCTTCTTACTATCCTCAACATAAGAAACACTACCTATGGATAGTCTACTGAGAGTGTCAGCCACTACATTGGCCATGCCCAGATGATAGAGGACACTTATGTCATAATCTTTCAAGAGCACTTACCATCATCTCTAACGAAGATAGAGATATTTCTGAAAAAAGATATACTGAAGACTCTTATGATCTGTGAAGACATCTATATAAACTCCGTAGAGATAATGCCTCCAAATCTTTAAGGGAAAGAATACGACTTCTAAGTCAATATTATAAGTAGGATAATTCTTCTCATAGGTTTTAAGTTGCCTAGAGGCGTAGGCTATGACCTTACAATTATGCATGAGGACACAACCAAAACCTACTCTGGATGCATCAGAATACACTATTAAACCTTCAGGACCATCTGGAAGAACTAATACTAGAGCTGAGGTGAGTCGAGTCTTCAACTCCTAAAAACTCTTCTTGCAAGGATCTGACCACTGAAACTTGACGTTCTTCTGAGTCAGTCTGGACATAGGGGATGCAATGGAAGAAAATCCCTCAACAAACCATCTGTAATAGCAAGCAAAAACCAAAAAACTCCTAATATCTAATGGAGAGACAAGGCGAGGCCAGTTTCTTACTACTTTGGTCTTTTGAGGATCCACTCTAATGCCTTCACAGGAAATGATATTACCAAGGAATGCTAAGAACCTTAGCTAAAATTTGCACTTACTATATTCGGCGACTAGCTGATGATCTCTGAGAGTCTGAAGTACTATTCTTAGATGGTCTGCATAATCACACGCACTATGGGAATACACCAGAATATCATCTATAAAGACCGTGACAAATATGTTCAAGTACTACTTGAACACATGGTTCACCAATTCTATTAAAGTTACTAGGTCATTAGTAAGACCAAAGGAAATAGCAAAGAATTAGAAATGACTATACCGAGTATGAAAAGATATTTTTGGATTGTCACATTCTCTAACTTTGAGCTGATGATAGCCAGATCTGAGGTGTATCTTAAAGAAATAACTGGCACCCTAAAGTTGATCAAACAAGTCATAAATTATGGGAAGAGGATACTTGTACTTGACTGTGACCTTATTGAGTTGACGATAGTCTACACACATCCTAAGCAAACCATCTTTCTTGCACACGAATATTACTGGAGTGCCCTACAGGGAAACACTGGGTCTGATAAATCCCTTATCTAAGAGATCCGTCAATTGTTCTTTCATTTCTCTAAGTTCTATAGGTGCTATTTTGTATGGTGGAATAGATATAGGATGAGTATCTGGAAGAAGATCAATGCCGAAGTCTATTTCCCTTTCGGGAAGAATTCCTGGAAGATCTTCAGGAAAGATATCTGAATATTCACCTACCACTGGAACTGATTCAAGTCTGGTAGTTTTGGAACTAGTGTCCTTAACTTGAATAAGATGATATACACATTCTTTAGATATCATTTTCCTTGTCTGAGGTAGGAAACAGGCTGGCCCCTAAAAGCGGATACACTACCTTTCCACTCAAGGATGAGTTCATTTGGGAACTGAAACTGAACTATTTTATTTCTGCTGTCAACTGCGGAATAGCAGGAATGAAGCCAATCTATGTCGAGAATAACATGAAAACCAGTCATCTCTAATTTAACTAAGTCTACTAAACTAACTTTCTAAAATATCATAACTGGGCGGTTCTTGTATACCCATCGGGCTATGATGGTTTTACCCACTGGGGTAGAGATAGAATAGGGCTCTTCTAGGATTTCGAGACTGATTTTGAAACTCCTAGATCTAGCAAAGCATAAAAATACACATAAAATATCTATAACGTACCAGTAACTACATCAAGAGAATTTTTCTGATCTTGTCGGGACTGAAGAGCATAGAGACAATTTAGTCATTACCCACTAGTAGCATAGAAAATGGCACCCTACTAATTTAGGACACTGGACTGAGCTGAGGAGCCATTATATTGACCTTGATGACCTAGTTGAGGATAGTCTCTGACTCTGTCGCCTGGCTGGCCACATCTAAAACAAATACCACTGCCAGCTCTGCAATACCTTGATGGTGCTTGCCATAAGTCTGGCAAAGAGGAGAGGTACAGGCACTACTAACACTGCCCTTGGACTTAGAGCCTGGCGCTCTATCTTTGTTACCCTCTCTGAACTTAGGAATTGAAGCACTAGCAAAGGAAGCAGCTAGAACTGATGACTTAGGATGAAACTGAGAACTATTTCTTCCATCTAACTTAGGCTGACTAAAGTTAAAGCTACTTGTCCTAGCTGTCTTATTCTGCTTCTCCCTCTACTTAACCTTCTACTCCTCTATCTACTGAGCATGAGTCATGAGCCTGGATAAAGTTATGTCACTATTCAACATGGTGTATCGGTCATTAACCACTCTATCATTCACTCGTAAAATGAACTTACTCATCCTTGCCCTGCTACCAGCAACCATATGAAGGGCATATCTGGATAATTGAGTAAATTTAAGAGAATACTCTTTCACTATCCTATTGCCCTACCTGATGTTGATGAATACTAACACCTTAGCTTCCCAATGCTCTAGGGGAAAGAAGACGCAAACTCCTTCAACTCAATTAGCCCTGCATCATCTGTCCTCTCTGACTTTCATTGGTTGAACAAAGTGTGAGCAACATCCTGCAACTAATATGTAACTAGATCAGCACTCTCAACATTAGTAACCACCATGATGCCTATCTAATTCTGCACATGATCTAAGAATTCCTTATGGTCCTCATCTGTCTTAGACCGGAGAAAGGATGGAGTATTAATTTGGGTGAAATCCCAAATCCTGGCTGTAGCTGAATTGGTCACTGGATTAGCCAAAATGATAGTTGGTCGTCCATTCTGAGTACCAACTGGGTTAGCAAGAGTAGCGAATGTAGCTCAGAACTTTGCATGCGAAACATGTTTGCCCAAAGGTTTTTCAGGCTGAGGGGTCGACTGATTCCCGTTACTTTTTTTAGGAGGCATGTTCTGTAGAAGAAAGGACGAAATAGATTAGAATGAGTGATTGACTTGAGATTATTCTTACTGGTTTGACACAAATACTGAAAGAGGGAAAGTTATTCCTATGACATCTTATAGCCACCTGTACATAAATATAGCGCGAAACATACCCATGTACAAAAATCTACTAGATGCAGCTTTCAGACTTCCACGGACTCTATTGAACCTTAGGCTCTGATACCAAGATTGTATTGCCGCGAATCTGATACTCGAAATGCTACATGGTATTCATGACCACAAAGGACCACAAGCTAATCCATGAATGATATCTGTACTTGTATACTACATAAAATACTGAACAATTTCGAAACTTGAATTGAAAAGCCGTAAGGTTAAAAAATGAAAATAATCCAAATAATATAACATCTGTGTGGGGTAATATAATACCCAAAACAAAACTGAGAATACTGGAGTCTGAAATATGATAGTCTAGAAAACCTCTAATTGACTAAACTATCTAAGTAAGAAGCTGATAGGACATGTCCATAACTAACTCCAACTAATAAACTAATTAATGAGATAATAGGGAGTAATCATGTCCTCGAATGATAACGACTCAGTTCTAACTCTGTCTATGGATATTTGGAATTTACTATTACTCAGGAGCTCATGTCTCTGAACCTATGGTATAAGACTCCATAGAGCAAATGCGTCAGTACTTTAAATATACTGGTATCCATGTGAGGTAGGCTGAATGCATGGGATTCATATGTATGAACAATAATAATAAGTGACTAACTATCATAAGTGTGAGAATACATGCATGAGACATAACAACTGACACCAATACTGTGATAACATGATTACTGAATATGAATATAACCTATAACATGAGTGACTTTATCTGATAGTCCTGAATTTGGTGGAACTATCTAAGTTTCGTACTGTGTCTGAGTTGATTGTATCTGACAGTCCTGAATTTTGAACAAATATCTGTGTCTTTTTATTGAGAGTGATATTGAGACTGTGGAAGGTAGTCATCTAACTGATTTGCCCCAAATAATGCATATTTGCTGAATTGGGGTCCAATCTATGCCCTAATTGGAAAGGTGTCAATACCGCGGCACAAGAAAGGAAAACATGTGAGTGACCCTAATATAAAAGATAACTATAGTAAGAACGGTGAGAACCATCATATAGTAGGCTAAGCCACCTCATCTAGCCTCATATAGCAGGTTATGATTTCTCAACCTATGGTGGCTACATAGTTCTAGAATGCAAGGATTATTTCTAATAATCACACCCTTATAAAATAGGTGAGTTCCCATCCTTGGGTTCACTCGGTGAAAATTTTTACCCCCATCTGAATAGACACTGAATATAATTTACTGAACTAAACCTGGACAGAGTTACTGAATTCCATTAACTTATGAAATATTACTGATATCTAACAACTGACTGAGTTTATAAGATCATGGAGATTTCTTGAGTCATAAAACTATCTGAAGTCTAAGGATCATATCTTGACTGAGAGTATCATGGAAACATGACATGGCTCTAGGCACACAGCTAACATTTTGGGTAGAAGTACCCCGAGGACTCGATGGAATGAAACTGACCAAGCATAACTTCCTTGAACATATTACTAACTTCATAATCCATAATACATTTATAGAAGTATTCCATCAAAGCATGTGATAGGCATAACTTGTACATACATGGGGATTTCATGATATCATACTAGTTGTGCATCGTTCCTTCATATAGGAATTTAATCAAACACATAGTAGGCATAGCACATATAGATAAAATTATACAATAATTAATCATCATAATTCATATCTAATTTCATCATCTAGGGTTTATTCATAGGTTCACGTGAATATACATCTATACAAATCAATTCCACATAAAATTGATCACCCAACATGGGTTTGAATTCAATTGATCATTCTTAACATAAACCAAAGATACCCAACATGAAATTCATAAAGAAATCAATAAACTTAAACTTAGAAAAGAGATTCTTGGTCTTCATAGATGAAAAGAGTCCATGAGTGAACACTACGGATACCTTGGTTCATGATTTTGTGAAGATTTATGGAGGAAATTCTTGATTTTAAATCTTCTATCAAAACCCTAGGGCTTGTTCTTTAGTGTTTTTGTGAGTAACTAGTATATTATGGATGAAAAGTGGCTTAGTTTCGTGTTAAAGGGCTTAAATAGGGGTGGGAAGTTGACCCTTTAAACCCTGGACGTGTCATTAATTTCAGTAATTTTCCCAAACTGGGTCCCTGGCGTGATGCGGCATTATCGCGCCTTGTCATTGGATTTTGACAATTGGTAAATTGAGGGATGGCGCGACACGGAGCCATAAGGTTTCCCCTTCTTTTGCGACCTGGAACTTTGGCACGACGCGGAGGAAATCACGCTGAGACACTGGAAAAGGAAAACTCTGAATCTGGGACCTGGCGCGATACGCCATAATTACGGACCCCTATTTGAATTTGACAAATTCCATTTCCTCTTGTGGCGTGGCACGCCACTGACTAATATGGCATTGCTTTGGATAGGAACTTGAAATAGTCATAACTACTTACCCGGTTATCTGATTTGGGCGAATCTTATACTGATGAAAAGCTTATTGAATTTCCCACATGACAGAAAGTAAATCTTGAAAGTTCCTCGTGGAATAACCATATTTCAATTTAGAAGCTAATACTAGACATTCTTGAGATGAAATTAGCTAGGAAAAAGTACGGGGTATTACAATAATCAATAGCATTATTATCTTTTCAACTTGAACCCAGTATATGTATATATAATTAAAATCATCAACAACTTAAATAATAGCATACTCAATGGGAATCAAACCTCACATTAGACAACATACTTATTGTGTATAGAAGTTTTTGAACATTGCCTCAAAGGGCATTCTCTAGGTGTTCAACAAGCTTATAATCATTTCAAGAGAATTAACATCAATCTTTGCTTAAGGTGGGTCAAGGAGACCACTTTAAAATCGCCGAAATACACTTTAAGTTTTACCCCATACTAGTCTAAGGTATCTAAATCAACTCTTAGATGTTAAACAAGCCACAAATAGCCCTAAGATAGAGATTTTTCTCAACAACTTTAAATCAGTCAAATAGAACTAAGGCAACCTTCACTAGTGTAAGCAACTAAGGCCAAACTTACCCTAAGCATGAGTAACTACAGAATTTATACTTAATGTTGGGTGATCTCAGGCATTCTCATCCTAAACATGAGGAATGAAGTCTAATTCATCTAAATGATAAGAAAACAAGTGAAGTGTACAACTCTACAATTTCAAAATGGGTTAAATGCTCCAACAAACCCTATCTTGCATTTCGTTAATCCAACACCTAAAACCCACCCCAAAGCTATCACAATATCATAAAAATACTATGAAATAACTCAATCTAAAAAGGGACAAACCTAGCATACCTCGAAATAGAAGAAAGCTCAAAGAACTACTAAACCACTGCTTTTCCCTTTTGAGAAGGCTCCTCAAGATTATAAGCTATTAAAAACACATTCTACTCATCGATAAAAGAATAACAACTCATACTGCCCCATTGTGCTTTGGGTTAAAAAATAACGTCAAAACCCCATGTGTGTCCCACTTAAAAAAATCTCATTTTTGAAACCAACCCAACATTTTTACATGCTCAAAGAATCATAATTCTAATAAATTCGTGAAAACCAAGATAAATAGGGGCTCAAATCAAGACCTCAAACTCTTAGGGTTTTGAACAAGAAATCAATAAAATCCATAAAGAAAGGGGTGAATTCTTTCCTGAAATTGAATGATAATCGTGAAAAAAATGTTAATCCAGATCTTAAATCACCCCAAGCCTATATTTTAAGTTCTCACACTATTT